>MVGT01000687.1:23088-79646 GCA_002174775.1 Macleaya cordata
CTCTCCCTCCATTTACAGAATAAGAGGAAGACGAAGGCATATTTGAAACCCTAGATCTGTTTTTCTCTCTCTAGAAGCTCTGAGACGAAGGCAGATATGAAAAATTGCACCTATTTGATCCACAAATGTAGCTTATTTTTCTTTTTGAGCAGTGGAATGATACTCAATCAACTTCATCTAAGATCTCTCCTCTCTCTCATTCTCTCTTCCTCTCTCTAAATAAGATTTTTTTTTTTAAGATCTAAAACAACAAAATTAAATAAAATTATATAAGTCATGAGTACTTTTGTTCCCACCCAAAATTCTACTATTCACCACTTTTTTTTTTAATTTCACTTTGGTTCAAAATTTTACTATTCACCCCCAATTTTTAGGAGTTTACTTTGAGTTTAAAATTTTACTATCACCCCCAAATAATTTTTCGAGTCTTTTACCCTATGGACCCTAAAGTTACAAATTTATTACAATTACTACCCTAAACTTGAAAAAACTCCCCTCATACCCTATTTTATCAACTTCGTTACAAAAACTCCCCTCACACCCTATTTTATCAACTTCGTTACAAAAACTCCCCCAAGTTTTTAGAATTCCCTAATTTCCCTTAATGTGCAACCGATAACCTTCTTTCTTGATCCCTAAAACATGCGGAAATCCTAAAATTGTCCAAACCCTTACAAAAAGGGCGAGAGAGGGAGCGAGAGAGAGAGAGAGAGAGAGAGACGAGGGTTGCTGCTACGTGCTGGGAGAGAGGAGTCCTTACTAAAAAACGGATTTCAGATGCAAGGACATTGGTAAAGAAAATTACCAGTTGCACATTAAGGGTAATTCATGAATTCTAAAAAATTAAGGGAGTTTTTGTAACGAAGTTTACAAAGCAATGTGTAAGGAGAGTTTTTTCAAGTTCAAGGTAATAATTGTAATAAATTTACAACTTTAAGGTTCATAGAGTAAAAAACTCTAATTTTTATTTTTATTTAGTTTCTATTTTCTTTTACTATTTTTTTTTTTTTTCTAAAACCTAACATAGACCTGGCAAAATCAACCCTAACCTGCCAACCCGGTCCTAACCCGACCCTAATTCGACCCGCCAATTAAGCGAGCGGAGTTAGAGTTGGGGTTTTTCAACCTGCCAAAAAATAAGATTAGTTTGTGTAACCCCGAGCCAACACGCCTAAGCAAGCATTAATTAAGATTTTGATAAAATCATTTTGATTCTACTCATTCTCTCTCTATATAAAACCTTATTTAAGTTTTTATTAAAGCTCCATTGTAACTCCATTTGTTCTCACTTAATTAAAACCTATTTCTTCTCCCTCTTAATCAAAACTCAATTAATAAAAATCAAAACAATAGAGAAGATTAATATAACTAGGGTTATTAGAGTAAAGGTTAGGGTTACCAGGGTTAGGACTAGGGTTAGAAAATTTGGCTCGTTTAATAAATGAGCTAGGGTTAGGGTTGAGGCTTCCTAACTCGAAAACCCGCCAACCTTAACCCTAGTCGTTGCCAGGTCTAACCTGACATTAAAAACTATCTTCCCTATTTTCTCTTTATTTCTATGGTTTTGTAGTCATCGTTAGATAAAAACACCTTTATAGAAATTATTGGAAGAAAATCAAAGCTTATTATCATCCTTTTAGTATCATTCTCTTCTTTCTCTTATATTATTTTATAAAGATATGTTTATCGATGAGTGAGGAGAAAGAATATTGGTTTAAAAAAAGAAAATCAAACACAAAGAAAAAAGAGAAGGCTAAGCCTCGTTGCACCCCATATTTCTCAAATTACCCCCACTTATTATTAGCTTTTGTTTACACTGATCTATTTAGATCACATAGAATATTTTAAGGGCTGAATTTTTCTGAGGATGGTCTCATCTAAGGGTGTCAATTGGTACCCAAAAACCCGGAACCGAACAGGTACCGGAACCAGTTTTTGCAGTTCCGGGTCCTCACTTTGTGGATCCGATAAATTTCGGATCCATTTCGGATCTACCCGTTTTGGATCCGAAATTTTTCGGATCCATTTCGGATCCACCCATCGGGTACCCGCGGGTACCCGGTTCCGTATAAATTCTATAATTTTATAATTTAATTTACTATTAGATAACAATTTTTTAATTTTTTTAACTTTTTTTTAATTAAAAAAAGAAACCAATGACTATTATTTAACAAATTTTATAATAAAATAAATTTTATAATTGAATAGAATACGAAAATACAAAATACAAATAGATTTTGTGTGAAAAAAATTAAAAAACAATAACTTAAAACGGGTATCGGGTACCCGCGGGTACCCGCGGATCCTAGCGGTACCGGATCCGGAACCACCAATTGAGGTTCCGGAACCAGAACCGAAAGGATCCGGAACCGCTTCATATTAACGGGACCGGATCTGGAACCTTTAGGTTCCGATCCGGAACCGACCCGTTGACACCCCTAGTCTCATCAACTTGTAGATCAGCATCACAATAATTCACATAATTTAAATAATTTTATCCCCATCTAAAACTAATCTAGATTTTTATCAAAATTATCTAACGAAAACCTAATTTTTAGGGGCATTAAAATTTTTATACTAATGTGACTTGTTGTGAAGATGAGCGATGATGTGAGAAAAACATTCTCACAAAAAAATAACCTTTAGATCATTTCTATGTAGGCCCATAGACCAATGTAAACGGAGCATAAAAAAAGGGATATTAACAAAGAAAAAGTGGGGGTTTTGAGAAATAAAGGGTGCAACGAGGCTTGGCCAAAAGAGAAATGTATCAAAAAGAAGAAAAAGAAAGACAAGGGAGAGAAGGAATGGATGAAGAAAGAGAAACACAAGGATAAGGGGAGCCTTGTGGAGGGGAAACCATATAAAAGATAAGAAAAAAATATCAGAAAAATGTTGCAGAAAAAAAAACGTTGGGTTTTTTTGTTGAAGATGACGATAACTTGGCAACTTTAAAAAAAAAAACTAAAGATAATATTGACCGACCACAAATCACCAATCTATCGATTGGGTTAAAAAATTTACAATGATGCAATTTCCTCTAGGGACAATGTACATGGTGATTAGATCATCCTCACAAAAACTCAGTCCATTATAAAACTTCTAACCCCATCAAAAATTGATTTAAAACCAATGGTCCATTAATCAATAAGGATGACCTTTATTGTTGATTTACTATCAAATTTCAATTTTTATAAGGTTAGAAGTTTAAGAATAAGTAGATTATTGGTTATAATCATCTATTCATTGAGGGGGTATAGGTACACCAAAAACTAACCCTTGGATCGTGCTTAATATGGGACCCACAAGCATTGTAGATTTGTTCAATAAAGTACTTGGTCAGCATCGATCAAAAAAACATATTTAGATTAAAAAATAATATTTGGGATTACTTGGGAGTGAATAATATAATTTTGAACCCAAAATAAACTTCCAAAAATTAGGGGTGGATAGTAGAATTTTGAACCTAAAGTAAAATTTCAACAAAAAAATTGAGGTGAATAGTAGAATTTTGGGGGTAAAAACAAAAGTACTCATAAGTTAGTTAAATTTGGTTTCCCAAAATGGATGCCTATTTCAAGTATAGTAGTGCTTTTTGAACTGACCCTTTTACAAAACAAATGCTCGACCCTTATGCTGTATGGTCGGACCCACTGTCATATAAGTAAGAAACTCCTTCAAAATATTTTTGGGAGAGAATAAATAGGATTCCCACCCTGCTACATAAGTGTGGGTTTTGTAAAATAATAATGATTTTTAGACTAACGTTTTTACAAAATCCAGGCTAGATGCTTATGTGGCAGGGTGGGGCCTATCACTTTTCTCCTCCCAAAAGTATTTTGAGAGGGTTTTTACAAAATCCAGGCTAGATGCTTATGGGACTGACTATGCCACATAAGGGTGGGATATTTTGAAAAATTGTCAGTCCAAAAAGCACTACCGTTTGTAAAAACGTTGACCAAAAATCATTTTTGTTTCAAGTATGGATTAAGGGTTTTTTTAGGGTAAATTGAACTTACCTCCAGAATTAATAGGTAATTGAACTTTACCCCCTCACAAATGTGAAATTGAAGTTTCCCCTTCAATTCACAGTTTCCATCATTTGGCTGTTAAAATATACATAATGTGTGTCATACGCTTTTATTTATACAAAAAAATCCATCACACGCCGGCAACTGCAGACTCAACCGTCGGCCACCATTGTCCCCGATAACTCTGTTTAGAAAAATAAAAATAGAAAAATTTGCCTAGCTCTCACCCTTTTTTTTTTGTAAACAAACAATGCATAAATTAAGCAGATAGTGGAGGAGCATCCACTACCGAATCAAACATGTCTACAAGATTAAGTTGAGATACAGATACTACAGAATTACTAGCTAACCAAGTTTTTGGAGATAAAAAATTTCTCCCATAACGAGCCAGCATTATAACAGTGTCATACTGATCAAAATTTACATATTTAAAGCCCACATTTCTAATCTGCTGGACTATAATGCAAGCTTCTTCAAAAAGGGTTATACTTCTCCAACCTAGATTTGCATTCATTCCTTTGTCGAAACTCAAAATTAGCTTATGATTGCTTTCGAATACCACGTTTGCTAACTTCAACTCCAAACACCAACTGAAAGCACCTATGGCAGCAAAACACATCCCAACCTCCTTTTCTTCACAATCGATTGAGTAACATCTTGTGCCACGACATTCTCCTGCCATGTTAGAAGATGACAAACCAATGCCTGATTTATTAGATTCTGCAGAAAAGTAAGAAGTAAACTTGACAATCCATCCTATGCCGAAAGGGAGATGATTTTGAGTGTTTGTTTGGAAGTTTTGTGGCTGATTGGGCTCATTCTATCTGAAATTCTTTGGTTATGCTGATTATCACTCAAAACTCCACACAAACCTATTATTCGGGTAGCTGTACTGATAGGACTAGGCCTTTTGTTGTTAAAAACGTTTTCACAGCTGGCTTTCCAAATGAACCATAACACATAAGCGCAAAAATCAGACCCATTAACATCTAAAAGAAAACAATCAGAAGACAGATTTTCCCACATCAAAATCCAATCATTAAAACTACTAATAGTCATAGAATCTACATGGAAACCTCCAGGAAGAATGAACCACACAGCTCTTGAAAATTGATATTCTAGGAACAAGTGGTAAACAGTTTCACATTTGGCATCACACATAGGACATATGGCATCAATATTAGGAATTATAGCAGCTAGTTTCCCATTTAGAGGCAGAATATTGTGCAAACATTTCCAGAGAAAGATTTTGATTTTTGGAAAAACTTTTAAAGACCAAACAATCCTCCAACAATTAGTAACGTTAGGTAAAGACATAGGGACAAGAGAATCATATATAGACTTAACAGAGAATTGACCATTTTTATTAAGAACCCATCTCAAAATATCTTCCCCTAAAATGGGAATTCTCATGCTGATGATATGGTTACTAATCATGGGCTCAAAACAACGATTTATAATCACTATTCCAATCTCTAGTCCCTTCATGGAAGAGACTATTAACAAACTTTAGAGACTCGATATCAGTTGAGATAGGCTTGTCTATTGGTTGCTTAACATTAGGGATCCAAAAGTCATCCCAAATGGTAGCCTCACAACCATTCTTAATTTCCCACATACTATGATTCTTAATAAGGTGTAAACCTTTCAAAATGCCTTTCCACAGCCAAGAACTATTGCTGTTTGACTTGCAATTCATAGGATTGCTTTTGGGAAAATATTTCATCTTGAGAATAGTCCCCCAAAGGCTATCTTTTTCATGCATCAATCTCCAACCTACCTTAGCTAGTAAAGCTAAGTTAAACTTATCAAGATCTCGAAAACCTAAACCACCACATTTCTTAGGCTTACAAATAGGGTCCCATGCTTTCAAATACAAGCCTTTAGACTTGCCTTCAACTTTTCCCCACCAAAAATCCCTTTGAAGGGAAGTTATCTTTTTTGTAATGGACTTAGGAATAACAAAGACACCCATTTGAAAATTGGCAACTGTTTGAATAACATTCCTGACAAGGACAGTTCTACCAGCAGGGGTAAGGACTTTGCTTTTCCAACCAAGAAGTCTAGATCTAACTTTTTCAAGGATTGGTTCAAAACAAGCCACTTTGGACTTGTTAGTAAACAGGGGGACACCCAAATATTTATCATTTAAACCTATATGCCTAACTTTCAAAATCCTAGTCAGCATCTTACAATGCTTATGAGGAATGTTGTTACTAAAAAAAACCCCTGATTTTTGAAAATTTAAAAGTTGGCCTGAAGCTTGACGAAAGCTATTCAAGATATCTAACAGGTTCCTGCAATCAATAAGGTTAACTCTAGCAAAAATCAAACAATCATCCGCAAACAAAAGATGAGAGATAGAAGGACACCTCCTTGTCACATGAATCCCATGAATTAAATTTTTTGATTCCGCATCAAGAATAGTTCTAGAAAGACCCTCCATACAGAGAATGAAAAGATAAGGGGATAAGGGATCCCCCTGTCTTAACCCCCTAGAAGGATAAAATTTCTTACAAGGAACACCATTTAAAAGAACAGATGTGGAGGTAGTACTAACACATTGAAAAATCAGAGAGCACCAATCAGCACTAAAGCCCATCTTTCCCATAATAGCTAATAGGTAATTCCATTCCACTCTATCAAAAGCTTTAGCCATATCTAATTTGAGACCCATGAATCCATGTTTTCCTTTTTTTCCTCCTCATAGTATGAATAAGTTCATGAGCAATAACTATATTATCAGTTATCTGCCTTCCAGAGATAAAAGCGGACTGATAGGGAGAAATAATTTTTGGCAAAAGAGGTTTAATTCTGTTTGCTAAAATCTTAGAAATGATCTTATAGGTTGTATTACAAAAACTAATAGGTCTAAAGTCAACAGGCCCACAAGGATGAGAAAGCTTAGGAATTAAAGAAATGAAGGTTTGATTTTGTTTTTTACATATAAATTTTGTATGGAAAAAACACCTAACCATTTCTATAACATCACTACCAACAAGATCCCAATTCTTTTGAAAAAAAACAGCAGGAAACCCATCAGGCCCAGGGGATTTATTAGGAGGCATATCAAAAACAACTAATCTTATCTCTTCATGAGAAGGCATAGAAACAAGAGATGCATTTTCAAAATCAGATATGCAAGAAGGAATGAGACTAGTAATAGCATTGAAATCAACTGTATTATTAGAAGTTGCCATACTTTCAAAATGAGAAGTTAGGCAATCAGCTATAGCTACTTTATCTTCAATCCAAATACCCTGAGAATTTTTAAGGCTCTCAATCCTATTGAACTTGGTTTTATTGCGGGCTAAAGCATGGAAATAGGCTGTGTTTCTATCTCCTAAATTTAACTCCTTTTCACCAGCCTTCACTTTCCAAAAAGCCTCTTCCAGATCATACCATTTTTCAAGATCTTTAGTCAAGAGCCTTACTTCACGACTAAAGAGAGCGTCTGAAGAAGAAAAATTAGTATTATAAAGCTTAGCTTTAAGATTGTTAATATTATCCTTGATGTTCCCAAAATGAGATTTATTCCACACTCTAAGGTCCTTTTTGACTGCAGAGAGCCTGCAAAATAGTTTATGGCCAGGAGACCCTACTTGATTAATACCCCAAGAATCAGATATAACTTGCCTACATGAATCATCCTCAAGCCACAAGCCAAAAAATTTAAAGGGTTTAGGCCCATCAGTACAGCTAGGGTTTGTATTTAAAAGGATAGGGGACTGATCAGAGGCTATTGGGGGTAAATGAGTAAGAATAGTGTTTGGAAAGAGATCGAGCCAGGATGTATTTGTCAGAGCCCTATCCAACCTTTCTTCGACTAGGCCCCACCCTCCCTGTGATTAGACCAGGTGAAGGGGTGACCTGTGAACCCTAAATCAATAAGTCCTCCCTCATTAACAATTTGCAAAAAATCAGAAGCTTCACAAGTAGAGAAAGGTTTCCTCCCTCTTTTTTCATCAAGATGAAGAACCACATTCAGATCCCCTATAACAATCCAAGGGTCCTCAACTACTGCTGCCATACTCTTAAGAAACTCCCAAGAGTCCTTTTTGAGATCTTTATAGGGACTGCTATAGACACAAGATAAAACCCACTCCTTTCCTAGTTTTTCGTCCACAACCATAGCATCAATTTGATGTTTGGTGCTATGAACAATATCAAGAGTAATATTAGCCTTCCATGCTAACCCTAATCCGCCTGCCTTCCCTATATGAGTAACTAAAAACCAATCAGAGAAGTTTATCTTGGCTAACAATTTTTCCATATAGGGGTTCTTCTTCTTAGTTTCTGATAAGAACAGAATATCAGGGTTAAAATCCTTCATCAAGTGAAACATATGATTCTTAGTGAAGATTTTTCCTGCTCCTTGGCAATTCCAGGATAATATTTTCAGAATGATATGAAGATATTCAAGAGAGATATCAGTCCGACCACAGAGATGAAGATTCAACAGCAAAGCAAACAACACAGATGCAACGCAGAAAGTCTTTTCCAGGAAAATAGCAAACTCTTCAGCTAACCCACAAGAATACAGATGCAAGAAAAAATCAAGCGGTATATGTTTAAAGTAAAAATTAGAGTAATAGAAAAGTGTTACCTGAGCATTGGAGGGTGCCGTTGAAGTAATAATCTTTGTTAGATCCATTTTAGGGTGGTCTAGAGCTGAAATTCTTTGCTTCCCATTTCTATTCAGATTCAAATTCGCTGAGTGATTCTCCACATGAAAATCCGATTTAAGCACGAACACTTTGACTAGGGTAATAACAGGGCAAAGATGTTTGAATACCTCCTCCGAAAAGAAAAGATTAGAGTCTCGAACCATAGCTGAGTTTTCCTTCACAGAGTCCATCTACGGATGCATTGAGTCTGGAACCACATGAAACTGCCTTCTTATTCTTCTTATATGAAAACTTCAGACCTAAATTTGTAGTGGCCTTGCGTTTCCTTTTTGTAACAGCTAGCATATTCTGAGAAATGTGAACTTCAGGCTTTAGTTTACCATAAAAAGAACACTGTTTTTCCAACTTCTCTCCCAGTTGTGGAACAACTACTGAGTTGATAACCAATTTAGCTGAATGAGTGTTAACTGTAGGCTTTAGTTTACCAAAAAAAGAACATTGTTTTTCCAACTTCACTCCCAGTTGTGATGCAGCAACTAAATTGAGAACCAATTTAGCAGAATGAGTGTGAACTTCAGGCTTTAGATTACCATAAAAAGAACACTATTTTTCCAACTTCTCTCCCAGCAGTGATACAGCTACAGAATTGATAACCAATTTAGCGGAATGAGACAAATACAAAAGTTGGAGGTTTCTATTTTTTAGGAGCTTTCTGATATTTGAAAACCCCTTCTTCCGATTTTTACACAAATAAACCCTATACAAGAACCAGAAGTAGGAGAAATTTAAAAGCAAAGTCAGAAAAATAAAAAGAAAATTAGAGTTCATGATAAGGAGCAGCAATTCAAAAATGAAATTGCCCAAATGCACCAGATCCAAACCCACAAACTAGGTTGAGGAGAAAACGAAAACTAGAGTGTGAAAATGAATGAAGTGTTTAGAAGAGAAATTCGTCGCATAAAGAAAAGCAGTTGAAGCTGATAGAGGAATCCCAAATAGAAATGAAGACCAAAGAAGTTCATTCATCAAACACCCTGCAAAAAACACTAAAAAGAAAGCCAGAGGATTACAACATTTGCACACCACTTACCTTTGCTCAGGCCACAAAAAACTACTCCATAGATCTGATCAAGGCTTTTAGAACTTCCCCGGAAGAAACACTCCGATAACACCACAAATCACAGCACACAGATCACGATGAAACCCCAAACTGAGAACGGTAACCAAAACCCAACAAGAAAAGGACCCAAGTGTAGATAAGATGACGATGAACACAAATCAGGTCAGATGACGATGATGAACACAACTGTAACCAAACCCCAAACTGAGAACTGTAGATCAGATGACCCAACTGTAACCAAACCCCAACTGTAACCAAACCCCAAGATCAGATAAGATGATGATGAACACAAATCAGGTCAGATGACGATGATGAACATTGCATGAACGTTCAGTCTCCAATTTTGCTAATCTCTACTCCTCTGTGTCTCGTCTCTTTCTCACACACGTCCCTAACCCTTCACCCTGTCCACCACCATTACTATCCTTTTCACACCTCCCATGCATTTTTGTAAATTGCCTATTGCATTACAAATAAGAAATGCCGTTAGTCCTAGAATCTAAGTAACCGGAGTATGGAATGGAAACGAGAGTGGGAATATCAGAGCCATCGATAAAAAATGTCCTTAGTTTTAGATTGACTTGGACCATGCCTAACGTTGGGTGGTCTTTCAAGAGGGCATCCCATGCATTTTTGCAAAAGCTCGTGATATCTACCGCATAGCCAACTGATAATAGCCACTTAATTTTAGGGTCAATAATAGTTAACTGAATTTAATGTGTGGTTTAATAGAGGCTACCATCTTTTGGTCAAACAATAAAAATTTTAGATTTTCTATTGTTTAATAATTTCCTTCTTAATTCATCAATCTAACGAATTTTTCCACCACCTTATTCAGCATCACAACACCGAGTACATTCAACTTTATTCAACTAAAACATTTCGAACACTGAATCTCACATTTGAGAGTCTTATGTATATGATATGAAATAAACTCCATCATTAATGGAGGAATTTATTATTATTATTTTTACAAAACGAGGTTGGGGAAGGCATTTGGTCATCAAAACATCAAAAAAAAATTGAACAAAAGAAAGCAAATAATGGTAGAGAAAACCAAAAGTACAATTTTTTAAAAAAATTTAGTTGTGCATGCTCTATGAGTTAGGACAATACAATATAGTTTATTCTTTTTTTTTCTTTCCATAGAAAGGCATTTGTTCGATTGTTGGCTATAGTTAGATATGAGTTGGTTTTTAAAAACAAGTCAAAGGCATTTTACTTAGTAGTGGTAGTCATTAACAACAACCCTTAACATCACCAAGTAGCCCTTAAATTAGATGGCCCTTATTGATTGCCTATGCTGTAGATATCACGAGCCTTTTGCAAATTGCCTACTGCATTTGTTATTTTTCCTCTCCCCCGGTTCCTTGTAGTGTATTTGGAAAAAAATAAAAATAAATAACATGAGAAGAGTCATACACCTATTTTTGGCAAAAAAAAAAAAGTAACGGAGAGGACAACCGTTTATTTTTGGGTTAATTTAGTTTACCCCCCCAGAATAATTGGTTAATCGGACTTACCTCCTTCAAAGATTAGATAATTAATGTAGCACCCGCACTTTTGGTCGAACCACGCTTATGAGGTGCGAACTCTCTTGTGCTTTTTGACTGAGGGAGATACATTTTATATCTCTCTCTGAGAGTATTGATTTTGATTGATTTGGAGTCGCCACCTGATTTTTAGGGAATCAGGACCCTATAGTTAGAAAACTACACCTAGATTTCTCTTTGAGAAATACTAATGGCAGTCTTCCTCAGTTTGGTCTGCGATTGAGATTCCGGGTAAGAGAATTCTATTACGGGTCAGGAAGGTGTGAGGCACCTGACAACCGCCCGATCAAAGATCGGTCTTTACTTCATAATTAGGGGATGATTTTAAGGATATTTGTTTTAAGAACTGATTAAGAAATTTTACACAGAAAATCTGAGCAATTGATTCTCTCACAAAATAGGTCATTTATGTATCTTTTTTTGAGATAAAATTGATTTGAACAAATACTTTCTTTTTTAAAAGTAAATGTATGTCATGCTTTATTTTTAAGCATGAATTATTTCCAATTTTGAGGGATGATTAATGTCTTTCCTTATTTGAAGGAAAGATTGGGATATCTCATTTTGAGAATCCAAGAGACTATATCTATATTTCAATATTTATTAGAATTTTTGTTAGGAAATATTTTCCTTGAAAATATTCTTTTTTTTTCATTAAAAATTTTACTTCATATAGGCTTTTCATGATATTACATCTATGGAGAAGTATTGAGATTATCATTTTGAATGATTACACTAGTATATAAATTGAGGATTGTAAATAAAGGGTATTATCTAGTTAGAAAAATGATGAAGGGACACATTCCCCAAGCACTTTATTTAAGAAAATAAATAATTTTAAGAATTATAAATGTTCATAAGAGTGTTAGAGTGTTAGTGTTAGTAACAAGGAATGTAAATAAAGGAATTTTAATGTTAATAACTTATAAATAAATGACAAGAAATGTAAATAAGGAATGTTAGAGAGTTAGGGTTAGTAACTTATAAATAAATGACAAGGAATTTAAATAAAGATGTAAAAATAAAGAATAGAAAAATTAGTTAGAAGTTAATTGCATGAAATGTAAATAAAGATGTAAAAATAAAGAATAGAAAAATTAGTTAGAAGTTAATTGCATGAAATATAAATAAAGATAGATATAAGGAAAGAATGTTCACTTTGGAACAATATATATATAAATGTATGGATAATATTTACATCTTGAAATCACCATAAGTATTATGGTTTTCAAGACAATCTAATTTAGATCATCTTGAAATTTAGCCAAGTTTAGAAAATTTCCATACCTTGACAAATGGAATCACTTGAATGAAGACTTGACACTTGAAGTCTCTTAACCAAAAGAAGGTCACACCACTCCTAATTTAATAAGAGTGTTGAGACTAAAAATTGGAAGAGCTTCCTCTTGTGTTTACAATCCCTTGAAATTTAGAAAGAGATCTCTAAAAAATCTCTAACCCAAAAAGGACACACCACTCCTAAATTTTATAAGAGTGTTGTGACTAAAATGAGTAGAGTTTTGAGAGAGGAATTACAACTCTATATTCTAAAAAAAAAGAAAAGAAATCTTCTAACCCCTTGGTCTTCTCTAACCTTCTTCTCTTCAAACTTTCAAGAACTTCCTTTTCTCTTGTCTTCTCCCTTCCTCTCCTTTTCCTCTCTTCTTCTCCTCTTTTTCTCCCTTCTTTTTTTTCTCCTCCTTCCAATTTTTCTCTCTTCTTTCCTTTCCCTTTTCTCTCCTCTTCTTTTTCTCTCTTTTTCCCCCTTCCTCCTCCTTCTTTGAATGTGGGATGGAAGGCTCCTTTTATAGCCTTTCACCAAGAATAGTAAGGAGGTGGTTTGTAGTGTGAAAGGGATTGATATGTTGATTTTAAAAAAGAAATTAGGTGGAATAGTAAGGAGGTGGTTTTTCTTTTTTATGAAGAAGATATCTTTCCTCTTTTATTGTGGGTAGGTCTCATTATTTGAGAAAGTAGGAGGTGAGGATAAGAAGTGAAAGTTAGAAAAGAAAAGAAAATTTGGGTTAAATAGCTCAAATGGGCCATTTGGGCCTATTTTGAGCTATTTTTTGGGCTTTGTTTCTTTTGATGACTTTGGGCCATTTTTGGGCTTTGTTTCTTTTGATGACTTTGGGCCATTTTTGGGCTTTGTTTCTTTTGATGACTTTGGGCCATTTTTGGGCTTAATTTGGGTGAGGTTTTAAGCTAGTTTTGAGCAAGGTTTTGAGCTTTGATTTTGGGCTATTTTTGGCTTGATTTTGAACTCCATTTAGGGTTATTTTTGTGGGTGATTAATGAGAATCTCAAAGTATTCCATAAATGAAGGTGGGCAAAATTAGGGTGTCTACAATTAACTTACCCCTCAAAGTCACGGTTTTCGTGATTTTGCCATTAGAAAGCACATGTGCGTCTCGCACGCTCTTTTTTTTTACGAAAACACCCATCACGCATTACTCACACGTGTAATTTAGTTTACCCCCTCATAATAATTGGCTAATCGGACTTACACCCCTCAAAGGTCAGATAATTAACTTACCCCCTCAAACTCACGGTTTCTGTGATTCTATCGTTAGAAGGCACAAGTGCATCTCGCACGCTCCGTTTCTCTAATTTACTATTCCCAAACTACCCTTACACATGGGTCCCCAACCCTTACAAACAAAAAAGAAAAGGAATTCAATTAGCAAAATAAATTAAATTTTTTTTAAAAATTAACTTACCACCTACTATAATTAAAAAAATTGAATTGCCCTCTACTGTTAAAAGAAAATGAACTTTTAACAACCCTAGAAGAAATTTCAAGGTTGTGTTTACCTTTTGACGACTACCGGAAGCACCATTTCCACCCATTTTAGAGTTAGGGTAAACTAAATCTCCATTGCATAAAAGCAATAGTCATCTTTTTTGTTTGTAAGAGTTGGGGACCCATGTGTAAGGGTAGTTTGGGAATAGTAAATTAGACAAACTTAAAAAAAGTCACATACGAGACGCACGTGTGCCTTCTAACGGAAGAATCACAGAAACCGTGAATTTAAGGGGGGTAAGTTAATTATGTGATCTTTGAAAGGGGGGAGGGGGTAAGTCCGATTAGCCAATTATTCTGAGGGAGTAAACTAATTACACGTGAGTAAGGCGTGAGGGGTGTTTTCGTAAAAAAATAGAGCGTGCGAGACGCACATGTGCTTTCTAACGGCATAATCACGGAAACCATGAGTTTGAGGGGTAAGTTAATTATCTGATATTTGAGGGTGGTAAGTCCGATTAGCCAGTTATTCTGGGGGATAAACTAAATTAACCCTTTATTTTTGTGCGCTGAGGCCATTACGCACGTTAGCGCGAGTAAAAAGACATAAAACCCCTTCTACTGATTTTCCTTTTGACACCTAGCAGAGAGAGAAATTTTTTATTTTTTAAAGTTACAAAGGCTATAACTTCAAAAATATAAATCGGATTTGAGCAAAATTTATATATTTGTAAAGCATTTTTCAAGATCTTTCAAAAAGATCAGTCATAGATACCAAATTCAAAAAAAAAAATCGAAACACGAAGCGAATGCAAACCCAGATCTGCATACAATTTAGTATGTAAATTATAATTTGTATATAATAGTTAAAGTTGCACATATAAGTTCCTACATTTGAATTTACTTACTATGAACTTCAATACTTTACTGAACACCAAAATAAGTAAATTTATAATGCATATAGGCTAAAAAAAATTGCAGAAACTTTGAATTTCAAAAAAAAAAATGCAAATTACAACTTGCATACTGACTAGGTTTCAAATTATGCATTTCAAGTTCAACAATACAACATTGAACATCAAAACATATAAATATATAATGCATATAGGCTAAAAAAGTGCATAAACTTAAAATTTTAAAAAATAAGCCATGCAAATTACAGCTTGCATACTTACTAGGTTTTTAACTATGCATTTTAGGTTTAACAATATAACAATGGACATCAAATAAGCAAATTTGATATGCATATAGGCTTACAAAAAAGTAAATGCTCAAATTTGAGCGAATTAAACAATGCAAATTACAACTTGCATCTCACAAGGATATGCAAACTTTGCACAATTAGATTATAATTTTTTTTTTGAATTTAGTATTGTTGGATCTTGTTTTGAAGATCTTGCAAAAAGCTTTCTAAAAATATAAATTTTATCAAAAATCGATTTGTAGATTAAAAATTATACCATTTTGATGTTAAAAATATTATTTTTTCTCTCTACCACGTCATCATTTACAAGAAATAAAACAGTTAAGAATAGGCAATTTGTATACACATGAGGATAGTTTAGGTATGCAAAATTAGCAGTTTTTTTTTTAAAAAAGAAAGAAAGAAGCCATATCCACCCAAAATTAAAACCGGAGGGACTGTGCGCACAATCCAAACGACGCACGTCCTCTCCGTCATTTCTGACAAAAAGGAGGGTTTCCTGAATAAATAATTGCTTTGTGGGTTTTTGTAAACTTGTAAAATGGCATACGAGTGTTGTTAGAGCATCCACAGTGTTGTAGGGTAAAAAGTCATTTTACCCTACCATTTTTTAGCCCTACAAGACCCACATCTACAGTGGGGAGTGTTTTAAAAAAATTTAAAAAATTAATAAAAAACCTAAACTGAGGACAAAATTGACATTTAAAAAAAAAAAAATTTAAAAAGCCAGGCGTGGTCACCACGCCTGGAATCAAACGTAGTGTTAGCACTACGCCTGGTTTTTATAAATTTTTTTTTATTTTTATAATTTTTTTAAAATTGTTTATAATTTTTATAATTTTTTTATAATTTTTAAAATTTTTTAACCCATTTTAGAAAGTTATTTAAAAAAAAAAAAATTTGGGCGTGGAGAAATCTCCACGGCTGCATGGGGCGTGGAGCAATCTCCACGTCCCATGCAATTTAAAAAATTAAAAAAAACTGGGGTGTGGCTTTACCTCCACGTCCCGTTTCAAACGCCATCATACCTCTACGCCCCATTTCGGACGTGGTGCCAGATCCACGCCCCGTAAAATAATTTGCAGATGAGTATGGAGAAGGTCAATTTTAGCCTATCTCAGTCTGTGCAAGTGGGATAAGGTAAAATCCAAATTTACCTTACCACTGTGGATGCTCTTAGTGTGCTAAATTTAGTAGGATGCAATGTCAATTCCCATTTATACCGGTGGGGGCTTCGCGACCGGGCCGCCCAACGTTGGACGCGAGCCAAGAGGGTCGCTCAACGGATGGGGCTGGGCTTCCTGGCAACACCTAATATAATATTTTTTTTTCAAAACTCTTTCAAAAGGTCATATTAGGTGTAAATAAATGGTTTATGGGTAATAGTAAAACTTTACTATCTTCTCCCAAAACCGAACCGAGTGACGCCCGCTCTCCTGTTTTTCTTCTCCATTTTCTCTCTTCTGTTTCGTTGGGCAACCTGCGGTTCCTTCTTCTTCTTATCCTTCACGGCAGCGCCTCCCAACCGTCTGAAGATCTCAGATATGAGATAAGGGAAGATTGGTCTGAGATCAGTATCTCAATCTTCCTGAAGGGCTCGGGACAGAAAATCAAAGGTTTGATAGTTATTAATTGATACGGTTTTTCAAATTTGTAATCCCCAACACTTGTAGGAGAAAAAGGATTAACAACCCATGATATCTCATCTACACCCACTCCCACTTCGTTTGAAGGGCTCCGAATTAGAAACCCAAAGAAAAACCGAACCTTTTATGTTATTTATTGACCAGTTTTTCAAAATCTAGAAAAACCCAAACTTTATAAGTTTCTAATTTTCTAATTTTAACCTTTATTAGTAATTTCTAATTACAGGAGTTAGGAGAGTTTTTTTTTTTTTTTTTTTAGTTTGATTTAATACAAATTTATATATATATAGACGGTGTCTCTCATGAAAAAAAATTGAGTGAAAAAAAAAACCTGAGCTTTCATAAAGTTTGTGAAAAAAAGTTTCTTTTGTTATTTAGTATTCAAGCGAGTGTTCCATGGAGGAGGATGACTTCTGGCTTCCATCGAGATTAATGAGGAAGGAGTATCTGCAAACAGCACAGACAGTTAAAGATTTGGTGTCCTCTATATGTCTACTCTGTCGTACAGGTGGTGATTCTGATGAATCATCATCATCATCATCCTCAACAACAGATATTGTAGCGCGGGTTAAGGATTTCTTGAGCATGATTCCTAGAGACAATAAGAAGAAATCATTGGATCATCTTGAGATATTTGAGTTATGTCATGCTCCTAGTGCTCTAGTCTCATTGTTGGTGTCCCCCATTAAAACTAATAAAGAGATGGGTAAGGAATCAATTCGGCTCTTTCTTATTAATCCGAAAACTACTGGCGTCTTACCTAGATTCATACAAATTCAGTGTGCTTCAATAGTTTTAAGGTTCTGTGAATTTATTCGTGGAAGTGAAACAAGTGTTGATGATGAACCCTTATACTACTCTTGTCGTGAAACTCTCGGATCCTTACTGAACTCAATTGGGTTTGCAAAAATATTAAGATATTTCGGTGATGCAAAAGCGTCTTATTTAATTGAAGACTTATACCCATTTGTGCAAGAGCTAAGGAATAAGTTGCTTCTGGGTTTAAAGTTAATCAAGGAGTCATCCTTGTCCATAGTGTCGACTTGTTTTAGATTAAGTTTTGAGAGTGATATTCGTGAATTCGCTTTATTTTCACTCCATCTGCGTAGGGCAATTGAGGTTCACGTCAGATCGAAGGGTCAATCACTTCCACTGTGTATGGATGATAACTTTGATAAGCATCCCTGTTATTTGGAACAGATTCAATTGTTCTATGATATTTTCGGTTATCTTGAGACAGATATCCTTGTTTGCATGTTCCGTATAAAGGATAGTATTAGGAAGGCTGAAGGTGTATGGGAATTTAATCTTGGGTGGTCTTATTATCTTTCTGTTCTTAAGGAATTGAACAACATCTCTAAACTCTTTCAAGGTGCAGAAGAAAGACTTTCCTCTACTATGAGGTTGTTCGAGTTTCCATTGGATGTAGTTGTTATGTACTCAAAGAGGAGTGATGATCATCGATGGATTCTTAAACATAAGAATGTGATAGATTTTGAATCTAGAAGACATTTGATTATGATGATGTTCCCTGAGATGAAGGATGACGATGAAAAGCTGCACAAAATACTCATTGACAGGTCACATTTATTGACAGAATCATTTGAGCATATTGCTCATGCAAACCCTAAATCATTGCATAATGGCCTTTTCATGGAGTTCAAAAATGAGGTAGCTACAGGCCATGGTGTCTTGCGGGAGTGGCTTTTCTTGGTATGCCAAGCACTATTCAATCCACAAAACTCCCTTTTTCTAGCCTGCCCAAGTGACCGACGGAGGTTCTTTCCTAATCCAGGTAGGATTTCTCATTTTTTGGTGTTTTACATGTGCTTGTGTTCATTTCTTTGAGTTATTCTGCCGATGTTATTAACTAATACAATAGATTATACCTTCATCTTGGCTGATAAGTGATTGACTAGACCCGTTTTATCTCTGTTTCTTTATTTCATCCAAATATACTCATAAAATAATGCATATTGAGGATAACTGCAACCTATTACGTTTTTCATTAAATATGTTTAAAGTTCATTTTGAATGAATGTTTCAGACAGCTAGAAAAACAACTTGTCAACAGAATCATGCTAAAAACGTTTTTCAATTGGTACATGAAGAGTACCAATAGCATATAGGTAAGAACATAACTAACTTGTTCATATCACCAGATTCACCACTAAACAAGAACAAAACATTCAACATTTTCTAGAATGCAACCTTAACTATTAAGCTATCAAAGGGGTCAAATTAGATCATGAAAGGATATCAAAGTTATGGTCTAGATCCCACCACCAAAAAAAAAGGAAAGAAAAGAAAGGTTAATGGTTATATGAATCTGAAAATCTTGCAATGGTATGTCAGAGTTTTAGGGAGTATAACAAAGAAAAGTTGTAAAGAAGGGCCTCATCAATAGAAGCAAAGTTAAATAATTATATTGCTTGGAGACATCGGTAAATATGGTTAATGGTCAAACTGTAAATTAAAAAAGATTTGGCGCAGTAAAGGCTGTGGTTGCTGCTCTCTTCCAACCCTCGACACTCTATGTGCTTGTAATCAGGGATTTGGACATCATAACTCGCTAATTGGTGCTTTCTCAGTATCCATCCTTCAAAACAATCTGAAGAATTCATTTTATTGGGTTCTCACAGGTGTATATGGTTATCTTTAGATATCAATGACATCTCAGTTGTGAAAAAACCTTGTCAATGTTAATCTTTCGTCTCCACATGTCAACTTTTGTGGAAAATGATCCCCTTAAGCTTTGGGTGCAAGCAAAAAAATAAAAATAAAATAATAATAATAATGATAATAGGATGAAGAAAAAGAATCAAACGAATTTTCCAGGGTCAATAATTCTGTCTTCAAGTAGTGGAACTTAATATCGGGGATCTTTATAATCGTTGTCCACTGTTAAGGGGTTTCAGATTTGAAAACTCTTGTTATCATATGTATGAGTGCCGTGTTAATACTCATCTTGTTTACTTTTAGTCCTATTCTGTTTTTCTTTCTTTACACTGTAAATGGGGTTTTCCTTATTTGGCTTGGATTAAAATAAACACTTGGGAGCGTTTCAAATATTGAACCATGGTCCTGTTTGCATCTGTTTGTAATAGTTTATGAGATAAATCTTTTAGATTTAGCTATTCAAAATTCTATTTTTATTTAGACATGCCTCTAATGGGTGTTTATGCTGGTCTGGTTATACTTATAAGTTTTGGTGTTCCTCTTCACTTCTTTCTTTATTTTTTCTGATAAAGCACAAAACTTTTTGCTTTTCTAATTTCATTATATTGTATTTGCAGCAAAACTGGATCCTCAGCACCTTAACTATTTTGGCTTCTGTGGTCGACTAATCGCTTTGGCCTTGATGCATAAAGTGCAAGTAGGCATTACATTTGATCGTGTGTTTTTCCTGCAATTAGCTGGAGAAGTAATTACTTTGGAAGATGTACGCGATGCAGATCCATGCCTTTACAAGAGCTGCAAAAAGATTTTGGAGATGGATGCTGATTTTATGGATTCAGATGCTATGGGATTGACATTTGTTATGGAAATTGAAGAGTTCGGATCTAGGAAAGTTGTAGAGCTGTGCCCTGAAGGGAACACCATGGTTGTGAATAGCAAGAACAGAGAAGAATATGTACATCTTCTAATTCAGCATTGCTTTGTCAAATCTATCTCTGAAAAGGTTGCCCATTTTACCCGAGGTTTTGGTGATATTCTTTTTAAGCGAAGGCTCCACAAAATCTTTTTCCAAAGTATAGAGCTCAAAGATCTTGACTGTATGTTACTTGGAAGCGATAAAGCTATTTGTATAAAGGATTGGAAAGCACATACTGACTACGATGACTACGCAGAAACTGATGAACAAATCCTCTGGTTTTGGAAGGTATGTTCTTGTATTACCATGGTTTATTAAATCAACAAATCTATAAAACAAAAAGCAATTTTCTTCCAACTTTTTGCAGTGCTTTTAAGCCCTTATTCAGTATCTAATCGGGTATTCTAAGACGAGCTCAACTCGTACATTATTATTTGTCTCTGTTAATTGAATTTTAGGTAGAAATTTTAGATGACAAATGTTAATGGCATAAATCCAATAGGGTAGACAATAACATCAGTCGTTAAGAAGTATTTCTTCTCTCATATGCATTCAAATGTGGTAGGAAACTAGGGGAAAAAAAAGCAATATATGAATTGACAACAAGTTCAATAATGATGAACAAGAGTGCTGAACAGTTTGCACAATCAGCTTTCAGTGATATCCTTTAGCTGTCAATGGTTTGATGATTAGGGTTGGGTCTCAAGTCAGCTGTAAGATACTTTTGTCATTAATATCTTTCATTTGGGTTGCGTTGGAGATCATTGTCTAATATTTTGTTAGTAACTTTAAGTACAAAATTTCAAGCATGTGTTACGTGAACAACACCTGTCAAAAGGAAAAAAATGGCTATAAGAACCCACAAAACATGCTTATCAATCATTTATTGGTGGAGTTGATTTTGTTTACCTAAAACCCACAACTTTGATTTGGTTCTTTTGATAACCCTGTTGGTTTATTTTGATTTTTTCTTGAAAAACACAATTAGTAACAATAATAACATTAAGTGTGGGTGAATAAAATTGGACTCATTATGGTTATGGATGCTATGTGATTTATATAACGTGGGTATTACTTTATTAATCTATGGAAACTTTTGCAGGTTGTTGAGGGTATGTCTGTGGAGCATCAAAGGGAGCTTCTCTTCTTTTGGACCTCGGTGAAGTACCTCCCGGTAAATGGGTTTTCTGGTTTGCCATCTCGTTTGTACATCTACAAGTCACCAGGCTCTCATTATCGCCTGCCCTCATCGCACACATGCTTCTACCGCTTGTCCCTCCCGCATTATCCATCTCTAGCCATCACGCAGCAGCATCTCTTTCTTATCTGCCAAGAACATATGGGATGCAGCTTCGGGTTTTCATGAAACATTACTTGCTTCTGGTTCTTTGGGATGATGGTTGAGAAGAGTGTCAGTGTCATGTCCCCATGACTCTTAGGGTTTTTAGTTGAAAATTTTTAAAAATAGCATCCATGTATGTGTCTATGTTCAATCCATGCTTCTTAGGTCCCAGGACTTAACCTAATCATTATTTCCATTTTAGATGATTATTTGCTTCTTTTTTTAAAAAAAATTTATTTTCGTGTATGTACAGATTACAGATAAAAACAACTGTTATTTTAGGATTATATTATGTTTAGAAAGAGTCTTTAATATAGTAGGTAACTTGGGTAGTCTTTTGTTTTTGTATAGGTTTTAGATACTTTTGGGAGAGTTATCTATATAAGGAGCTTATAAGTGTAAAAATTAAATTTGTAATGAATGGTTATGTTTTCTTTTGAAAAAAGAATGAAGAACCCTAGTTCAATGGGTTTTTTTTGTTGTGTGAATGTAATTGGGATTCTTGGGTTTTTTTTCCTAATAAATCTCTCACGTTGAGTAGTGTGACTATAAAGAATCCTAATAAAAAGGGATTCTTGATTACAGAATCACATAAAAATCTCAAAATTAAGATGAGAGGTTAACTAAAAACAGTGTATGAAGTAGAAGATGGTGGTAGAATTATAAGAGTGTGAAAAACTCGATGCTAACTCTCTCTCTTTATCTAGGAAGATGTATTTCCCTTATAAATCTAGATGTTTTAGTAGATCTAATTGATATATATATATATATATATATATTTATGTTATTTATAAATCAAGATGTTTTTTTTATATTTAAAAACTTAATAAAAATATTTTTAAATATACATTCACTTAAAGATTTTTTATGTTTCTAACTACAATTTTCTTTTTGCATATGCAAGACTACGCTGGATATAGTAATAGAATTTCAAATACTACAAGTACAAATTGGTGGAAGAAAATTACTAAGTTTTCGGTTTAAATAGATTCTCGAAATATGTTATTTCGCCTAATTTTATTGTATTTTTAAAAATATGTATTTAACTTGAATATTGAAATCTTACCCATTTAGATAATACAATTTATTTATTAATTCAGAGCACAAAATAATACATGTGAAAAAAATTATCGGCTAATACGCGTTAAGCACGCACATTGATGGCAGTTTCTATAGCTCTTAGGTGGCGGTTCCATTGGTGATGGCTTTGATCCTGATCTGATGTTGTTGGTGAAATATATATATCTTTTTTTTTTACGAGGGACTATTGCCCAAGTTACAATAGGCTTAGATACAACACAAAAGGTGTTGGAGAAGCACATAAACTGTCGGAAACTTCATCTCCAACAGAAGTCATTATCAATAGACTGACACAACAGAGGGTCCTACCCATGGTTCAAAATCTCGTTTCGTTTTGAAATGTTTCGGTTGTTCGTTTCGGTATTTTGGCTTGCCGAAACGAAACATTACTTGAATTCATTTTTTTCCGAAAGTTTCGTATCGTTTCGAAATGTTTCGGAGTGTTTCGAAATGTTTTCGGAATGTTTCGAGTGATATCAGATTGTATCGGGTTGTATCTTTTATGAATGTTTCGAACGGTGTCAAAATATTTCGAAATGTTTCAGGTGTTTCGTAATTCTAATGTTTCAAAATCGTATTGTATCGTTTCGATGAATGTTTCGGTTTCGGTTTTTCAGCATATCGAAACATTCGATTGATACGAGATTTTAAATCTTGGTCCTACCAACACGTGCAGGAAAGGGCATCGCGAACGGATGCAGGAAAGAGCACTAACAACAAGTGCAAAAAAGGACAATAGTTCCCTTCATTCTAAAATAGAATAAAATAAGGGGTTTTGTTAAAAAAAGTCATTATGATTTTAGTCCTTATTTTATAAATTTAGTATTTAGTTTTGTACATAAAAATCATAAAAGTATGGACTAAATTTATAAAACAAGAACTAAAATAAAGACCTTTTTGGAGGGACTTTTTTTACATTTCCCAACAAAATAATTCAAAGGCGGATTGAAATATCAGTTGCTTGCTTAAAAGCTTTCCATCTTCTACCCAAACCAAACCTAGTGACGCCGGCTCTCTCTCGGCTCTCGTGTTTTTCTTCTCCATTTTCTCTCCTGTTTCGTTGGGCAACCTGCGGTTCCTTCTTCTTATCCTTGACGGCAGCGCCTCCCAACCTTCTGAAGATATCAGATAAGGGAAGATTGGTCTGAGATCAGTATCTCAATCTTCCGGAAGGGCTCGGGACAGAGAAATCAAAGGTTTGATACCGTTTTTCAAATTCTGATCCAGAAAAAAATCAAAGCTTTATCTGTTTTTAATCCAACTTGGAGGAAAAACTAATGCTTTGATGCTATCAATTGATAAATTTGTCAACTTTATAGGTTTGTAATCCAACACTTCTAGGAGAAGAAGGATTAACGATCTCCCACTCTCACTCTGTTTGTAAGACTCCTAATTATAGACCCAAAGAAAAACCCGAACCTTTTATGTTATTTATTGACCACTTTTTTCAAAATCCAGAAAAACCCAAACTTTATAAGTTTCTAATTTAAAGTTTGAGGAAAAACCAATGCCGTATACTTATAGGAATCTATTCGAAGAGAAACGGAATTAGTAATTTCTAAATACAGGAGTTAGGAGAGTTTACTAAATGAATAGATAGTGTCTCTCATGAAAAAATTGAGTGAAAAAAAAAAATTTGACATTTTGACTAAAAGTTTATTTAGTTTTGAAATCTTCAGGCGAGTGTTCAATGGAGGAGGACGACTTCTGGCTTCCATCTAGATTAATGAGGAAGGAGCATATGCAAACAGTACAAGCCGTTAAAGATTTGGTGTCCTCTATATTTCTCCTCTGTAATACAGGTGGTAACTCTGATGAATCATCATCCTCAAGAACAGATATTGTAGTGCGCGTTAAGGATTTCTTGAGCATGATTCCTAGAGACAATAAAAAGAAATCGTTGGACCATCTTGAGATCTTTGAGTTTTGTCATGCGCCTAGTGCTCTAGTCTCATTGTTGGTGTCCCCCATCAAAACTAATAAAGAGATAGGTGCGGAATCAATTCGGCTCTTTCTCATTAATCCAGAAACTACTGGCTTCTTACCTAGATTAATACAAATTCAGTGTGCTTCAATAGTTTTACGGTTCTGTGAATTTATTCGTCGAAGTGTAACAAGTGTTGATGATGAACCCTTATACTACTCGTGTCGTGAAACTCTTGGGTCCTTACTAAACTCAATTGGCTTTGCAAAAATATTAAGATATTTCAGTGATGCAGAACCGTCTTATTTAATTGAAGACTTATACCCGTTTGTGCAAGAGCTGAAGAATAAGTTGCATCTGGGCTTAAAGTTAATCAGTGAGTCATCCTTGTCCACAGTGTCGACTTGTTTTAGATTAAGTTTTGAGAGTGATATTCGTGAATTCTCTTTATTTTCACTCCATCTACGTAGGGCAATTGAGGCTCACGTCAGATCGAAGGGTCAATCACTTCCACTGTGTTTGGATGATAACTTTGATAAGCATCCCTGTTATATGGAACAGATTCAATTGTTCTATGATATTTGCTATGATCTTCAGTCAACTATCCTTGTTTGCATGTTCTGTATGAAGGATCGTATTAGGGACGCAGAAAGTGTATGGGAATTTAATCTTGGGTGGTCTTATTATCTTTCTGTTCTAAAGGAATTGAACAACATCTCTAAGCTCTTTCAAGGTGCAGAAGAAAGACTTTCCTCTACTATGAGGTTGTTCGAGTTTGCATTGGATGTAGTTGTTATGTACTCAAAGAGGAGTGATGATCATCGATGGCTTCTTAAACATAAGAATGTGATAGATTTTGAATCTAGAAGACATTTGATTATGATGATGTTCCCTGAGATGAAGGATGACGATGAAAAGCTGCACAAAATACTCATTGACAGGTCACAGATATTGACAGAATCATTTGAGCATATTGCTCATGCAAACCCTAAATCGTTGCATAATGGCCTTTTCATGGAGTTCAAAAATGAGGTAGCTACAGGTCATGGTGTCTTGCGGGAGTGGCTTTTCTTGGTATGCCAAGCACTATTCAATCCACAAAACTCCCTTTTTCTAGCATGCCCAAGTGACCGACGGAGGTTCTTTCCTAATCCAGGTAGGATTTCTCATTTTTTGGTGTTTTACATGTGCTTGTGTTCATTTCTTTGAGTTATTCTGCCGATGTTATTAACTAATACAATAGATTATACCTTCATCTTGGCTGATAAGTGATTGACTAGACCCGTTTTATCTCTGTTTCTTTATTTCATCCAAATATACTCATAAAATAATGCATATTGAGGATAACTGCAACCTATTACGTTTTTCATTAAATATGTTTAAAGTTCATTTTGAATGAATGTTTCAGACAGCTAGAAAAACAACTTGTCAACAGAATCATGCTAAAAACGTTTTTCAATTGGTACATGAAGAGTACCAATAGCATATAGGTAAGAACATAACTAACTTGTTCATATCACCAGATTCACCACTAAACAAGAACAAAACATTCAACATTTTCTAGAATGCAACCTTAACTATTAAGCTATCAAAGGGGTCAAATTAGATCATGAAAGGATATCAAAGTTATGGTCTAGATCCCACCACCAAAAAAAAAGGAAAGAAAAGAAAGGTTAATGGTTATATGAATCTGAAAATCTTGCAATGGTATGTCAGAGTTTTAGGGAGTATAACAAAGAAAAGTTGTAAAGAAGGGCCTCATCAATAGAAGCAAAGTTAAATAATTATATTGCTTGGAGACATCGGTAAATATGGTTAATGGTCAAACTGTAAATTAAAAAAGATTTGGCGCAGTAAAGGCTGTGGTTGCTGCTCTCTTCCAACCCTCGACACTCTATGTGCTTGTAATCAGGGATTTGGACATCATAACTCGCTAATTGGTGCTTTCTCAGTATCCATCCTTCAAAACAATCTGAAGAATTCATTTTATTGGGTTCTCACAGGTGTATATGGTTATCTTTAGATATCAATGACATCTCAGTTGTGAAAAAACCTTGTCAATGTTAATCTTTCGTCTCCACATGTCAACTTTTGTGGAAAATGATCCCCTTAAGCTTTGGGTGCAAGCAAAAAAATAAAAATAAAATAATAATAATAATGATAATAGGATGAAGAAAAAGAATCAAACGAATTTTCCAGGGTCAATAATTCTGTCTTCAAGTAGTGGAACTTAATATCGGGGATCTTTATAATCGTTGTCCACTGTTAAGGGATTTCAGTTTTGAAACTCTTGTTATCATATGTATGAGTGCCATGTTAATCCTCATCTTGTTTACTTTTAGTCCTATTCTGTTTTTCTTTCTTTACACTGTAAATGGGGTTTTCCTTATTTGGCTTGGATGAAAAATTTAGAGATTAAAATAAACACTTGGGAGCATTTCAAATATTGAACCATGGTCCTGTTTGCATCTGTTTGTAATAGTTTATGAGATAAATCTTTTCGATTTAGCTATTCAAAATTCTATTTTTATTTAGACATGCCTCTAATGGGTGTTTATGCTGGTCTGGTTATACTTATAAGTTTTGGTGTTCCTCTTCACTTCTTTCTTTATTTTTTCTGATAAAGCACAAAACTTTTTGCTTTTCTAATTCCATTATAATGTATTTGCAGCAAAAGTGGATCCTCAGCACCTTAACTATTTTGGCTTCTGTGGTCGACTAATCGCTTTGGCCTTGATGCATAAAGTGCAAGTAGGCATTGCATTTGATCGTGTGTTTTTCTTGCAATTAGCTGGAGAAGTAATTACTTTGGAAGATGTACGCAATGCAGATCCATGCCTTTACCAGAGCTGCAAAAAGATTTTGGAGATGGATGCTGATTTTATGGATTCAGATGCTATGGGATTGACATTTGTTAGGGAAATTGAAGAGTTCGGATCTAGGAAAGTTGTGGAGCTGTGCCCTGAAGGAAACACCGTGGTTGTGAATAGCAAGAATAGAAAAGAATATGTACATCTTCTAATTCAGCATTGCTTTGTCAAATCTATCTCTGAAAAGGTTGCCCATTTTGCCCGAGGTTTTGGTGATATTCTTTTTAAGCGAAGGCTCCACAAAATCTTTTTCCAAAGTATAGAGCTCAAAGATCTTGACTGTATGTTGCTCGGAAGCGATAAAGCTATTTGTATAAAGGATTGGAAAGCACACACTGACTACGATGACTATGCAGAAACTGATGAACAAATCCTCTGGTTTTGGAAGGTATGTTCTTGTAGTACTATAGTTTATTAAATCAACAAATCTGAAAAACAAAAAGCATTTTTCTTCCAACTTTTTGCTGTGCTTTCAATCCCTTATTCAGAATCCAATTGGGGTATTCTAAGACGAGCTCAACTCAGACATTATTATTCGTCTCTGTTAATTGAATTTTAGGTAGAAATTTTAGATGACAAATGTTAATGGCATAAATCCAATTTTATAAACAATAACATCAGTCATTAAGAAGTTTTTCTTCTCTCATATGCATTCAAATGAGGTAGCAAACTAGGGGAAAAAAAATCAAGATATGAATTGACAACAAGCTCAATAATGATGAACAAGATTGCTGAACAGTTTGCACTGTCAGCTTTCAGTGATATCTTCTTTAGCTGTCAATAGTTTGATGATTAGGGTTGGGTTTCAAGTCAGCTGTAAGATGCTTTTGTCATTAATTATCTTTCATTTGGGTTGCGTTGGAGATCATTGTCTCATATTTTTGTCAGTTAACTTTTAAGTACAAATTTTCAAGCTTGTCTTACGTGAACACCTGTCAAAAGAAAAAAAATGGCTATAAGAACCCACGAAACAAGCCTATAAATCATGTATTAGTGGAGTCTGTTTTGTTTAGCTACTCTTAGTGTTGGTGAACAAAACCCACAACTTCGATTTGGTTCTTTTGATAACCCTGTTAGTTTATTTTGATTTTTTTTCTTGAAAAACACAATTCTTAACAACAATAAAAGTTTCGGGTTTTGCTCACCGACATTAAGAGTGGGTGAACAAAATTGGACTCATTATGGATGCTATGTGATTTTTGTAACTTGAGTATTACTTTATTAATCTATAGAAACTTTTGCAGGTTGTTGAGGGTATGTCCGTGGAGCAACAAAGGGAGCTTCTCTTCTTTTGGACCTCGGTGAAGTACCTCCCGGTAAATGGGTTTTCTGGTTTGCCATCTCGTTTGTACATCTGCAAGACATCAGGCTCTCATTATCGCCTGCCCTCATCGCACACATGCTTCTTCCGCTTGTCCCTCCCGCATTATCCCTCTCTAGCCGTCATGCAACAGAATCTCTTCCTTATCTGCCAAGAACATGTGGGCTGCAGCTTCGGGCTTTCATGAAACATTACAGGCTTCTGGTTCTTTGGGATGATGTTTGGTTGTGATGCAAACGCAGGATGATATCTGCTCATGCCTATAGGTCCCCTGCTAGGAACCACGGACACTTCTCTAAGAGAAGAGTGTCTGTGTCATGTCCCCGCGTCTTGTACATTTTTTAGTTGAAAAATTAAGAAAATAGCATCTATGCCGTGTCTCTGTCTTTTTCCAATCACCGTGTCCGTGCTTCCTAGGTCCCAAGACTTAACCCAATTCTTATTTCTATTTAGTTAATTATTTTTTTCTTCTTTTTTTAAATGTGTATGATTTAGAGTGGTATTTAGGAGTCTTAAACTGTTATTTTAGGATTATATTATGTTTACAAAGAGTCCTTAATATAGTAGGTGACTTGGGTAGAAGTCTTTTGTTTATTTATAGGTTTTAGATACTTTTATTGGAGTTATCTATATAAGGAGCTCCTAGTGTGAAAATTAAAATTAGTGATGGACGGTTATGTTTTCTTTTGAGAAAATAATGAAGAACCCTAGTTTGATTTTTTTTTTCTTCTGTGAATGTGATTGGGTTTTACACTTTCGCGAGAGATTGCATGTAAGGAGAAGGTATTACAGGATCCTTTCTATTTGCAGGATTAGTAGCTCATTTCGAAATACAGGTGACAGTTCCCTTTGCAGAAAAGGTTTTCTCATCTCAGTCTTGTCAGTTGTAGATTAAGGTATTGAATACGGTGAAGAATAAGAAAGAAAAAATGGCTTTTATCATCAGAACATCAGATTGTTGTCAGGAAAGTTTTGGCTATTATATCCTGTTGGGTTGAAATTTGTGTTCTGTAGAAATTTGGGGTTTTCGTTTCGCAAAACCTTCTTGAGAGAGAAGGTACCTAGTATAGTTGAACAGCTTTGTTGCCGCTCAGGAGTGAATGTGTTACTTGTTGCAGCTCAAGAGTCATCTTAATCAAGCAATGAGGGTCACTCAGAGGCCACAGGAGTCGCAGGTGAGAAAATCCCAGAACCTTCATCTTTGATTTTCAAGCTTTTTAAAATACTAATTTAGGGTTTTCGACTACGTTTTGTTTATTTAAATTTTTTTTTAATATGATAAAGAGCTCATCCCCGTCAAATTCAAACCTTTGAGGCATTACATTAATAAGGATTTATGATGGCTAGATCTAGGTCTGCACCTCTCTCTCACTCCCTTGCTCTGTTCGATTTAGGGATGGTCTTATACTCTTATTGTTTTCTTCTGGATTTCAGCTCTGGAGCTATCATCTGAAAAACCTCAAATCGATTCTAGGAAATGAAGAAATGATTTACAGCTTTTGTTCTTAAAAGATATTTTCTTGTGAAAAGATTATATAGATTAAATACATATATTGTTCTTAATAGAATGCTCAATTGTTCTTAAAATCCTTTCTTCAGATTTTTTGGGAGATAGAGTTTCCGTTCTTAAGAACAAACAAGGTGGCCTGATTTTCTCAAACTTTGTTTCTTTGATAAGTTCTTACATTTCATCTTCTTATAGGCGGCAGGCAAAGAGTTGCTGGGATCAAATGCAAAGATGGGATTGATTTGGTAAAGTCTCTCAACTTGGGTCTCTTTTTATCCTCCAATTATCTGGGTTTCTTAGTGATTTTTTATTTTATTTTATCTGTTGTCACTGTTTAACATAACTTTTTCTCCAGCATGGTCTACTTCAACAATCCAACATTGTAGGAGAAATTATCATATCCCTTGAATGTGTTCCATTTTACCAATAATACATAGAAATGTAATTAAGTCCATAGATAGAAAATGAGCTTTAGTGATTGATTCAGATCTTAGTTTCATACACCAATAAAAGAAAGACAATGGGCTGCTTTTCGTAGTTGGCACAAAAGAAATTCAGTTAGTTAGGCTTAGGCATTGATTGTTCAAATCTATTTGTTACACACTTAATACTCTTTCATCTATTTAATATTTAGAATAGGAAATTAGTTTATGAATATCTATTTTTGACTTCAGAAAACACACTTACACTTAATATTAAACGTTGAGTGGGGGGCTAGTCCTGTAGATGTGGGAAATCTATCTGTTACATCCAAAGCTATTTTAGGATTTATAATAGAGAATCATGTAGGATTTTATAAAACAAAAAATTGTTGTTTTCTTTGATTTCAATGAAATAATATAGGATTTTATAGTAAACTCAAAAAAAGTTTTGGATGTGATACAAGATGTAGTTTAGTTTAGGTATAAATTATTTTTTGAAAACAAATTTTTGGATTGCGAACCATATGGGCCCTAAATTCTTCTTTTGTTTTTGACCGGTGCTGACGTTTATGTTGAACTGAGTTGTTTTGACTAAAAAGGAGATGGATGGAGGTGATAATTATAGTTAACTGCATATTGGCGGGTTTGGATGAGAGGGAGAGACAAATTAAGATCTTGATGGATGAAACTGGGAGTCTGGGACTGTAAATCTATAAATTAGAATGTGTTTCAGCTGTCTATGATTTTGATAACCTTGTCTTAATTAACTCTATAATAATAAAAAAAAAAAAAAAGGCTAAAAACCTGTTGTCAACCAAGAAAATTGGTACAGTAACGGGTTCATGGTGTGGCAGCTTATTTGTACATGTCTCTAGGGCGATGCATAGAACAGAAAAGGGAAGGTGAACAATCCAACTCATTGATCTTTGCTTGCGCTACTAATTAACAACTATAAATTAGTTTCTCGAGTACTGAAGATATATAGAACAAGAAAAGATGATCAACTAATTAAGTTCAATTGATTGAAGACCTGCCTTCCTCAGTCTGTCATTCATGCGTGCATGAATCTAGTATTAATTTGACACAGGTTAGTGATTTGAGCATTTGATTACTGCATGCATGCATAATTAGACTAGTAGAACTCCTAGCTACATATTTGCTTCCCTTCATATATATATATATATATACTCACATTTTTCGAAAAATCAGATACCCCCTTCATAATATAAACATCTTATGCAGTACTCGAGAACATGGAGAACATGAGCACAAAGATGAAAGTGTTTGCTTAACTATTGGTTTCGAATTTGAGTCTTCAATATACTTTTGGGTGTAGGCATTGGATTTGTTTGTGCTCTGCAGCCCTCGTTAATAGCCGTAGTTGTTGTGCTTGTAGTGTTAATGGGTCTTCAAAAGAAGAAGATAAAAAGAAGAAACCATTAACCAACCTAGGCAGTCGAATATTTTATAAGAATAATACAGAATATCAAAATACGTGGCATTTTCAACGCAAGTAATGTTTAATTTGGTTTAAGATGAATTAAAGATTAGATAATGCTACATTTACCGTAAAATCTTACATAATTTTCCACCAAAAGCTAATCCAACGATTTTTCACATATCCTTATGATTCGCGTCCTTCTAAAGTAATATGCATCCACTAATTGTGTTTTTGGTAGAAAATTCTGTAGGCTTTTCGGTAAGCCTAGCATCACCGTTAAAAGTTTGGATATTTAGATCATTATAATGTGCCATGTGAGACCACACGCACATTTTAGACGAAAGACTCATGGTACTGTTAATGTTGGGGGTATCTGATTTTTTGAAAAATGTGAGGGGCCATCTGATTTTTTTTTTTTTAACAATGGTGATGATATAAAGACTGATTTTTATGTGGGTGTTCTTATGAAAATGCAAGTCATCTTCACCAAAATGGTATCCGTATTAAAACTATTAACCCCATAAATTTTAACCATAAAAATTGAGTATTAAAATGATATGATTTTTAGTAAGGATGATTTTCATGTGATAAAAACAATCGATCATTTTTATGTAGGTCTACTGGACAAAATGTCTTCTAAGGGTCTCCACTGCACTGGCAATAGACTAGATAATAACAATCTATATATACTACTACAAAGTTATTATAAAGTATAATGACTTTGAGGGCAGAAAATTTTATTCCCATTTTACCCATAGAAAATGAATATAAAGTAATAATAAGAAGGGCTTGATTGGCATAAGCTGCTTTTATTTACAAGGTTCAAATTTGTTCACCCTCCCATCTGCAATTCTATTTATAGTAAATTTGATCACTCACAGTCGCTTGAACTAGAAGAATTAAGTGGTTTCTAAACAAAACTAATCAGGTCTGTTGAGTAATTAAAATCAATTGAGTCAAGTAGTCAACATGCTACTGCAAAAGAAACCCCTACGTACTTACAAAGATTCAGATAAGAATTTTCAAACAACATGGATCAGAAAGATGGTTCAAAGTGGAGCAACCCCCTTCTTGAGCTCCTCTTCAAGCTGGGACTTCAAGTTCTGATGCTTTTCACGAGCAATGGAAAGCTTCCTGTTCCAGATATTGAACTTCTTCGCGCACTCCTAAAAAAAGAAAATCCAGTTCATACAAAATACAAAATATAAAATATAAAAATAAAACGATGAACAATACCTCAAGGGTTGGTCCTTCGACAACAGGTTCTGTAAACTTGCCCTTCAATTGGCGTCTCCTTTCACGTTCAATATCCTTCCTTTGCCGTTTCTCCATGTCGTCTTTAGTAAGGCTCTGCATCAAATCATCCAATACTTCAGCCCTTGTGGCATTCTGACGCTTCAATGCCTTTTCCCGTTTTTCTCGCCAAGAATTTACTTCAGCTTTGCACTTGTCTACTACATCACCTTGTGTTTTTATCTCCTCCTGCATAAGATGTTTATATTGATCCATACCTGTAAGCATGTTTCCAGCTACAAAAGTAGCTGACTTCCCTGCATATTACAGAGTACAATCAGTTACGAAAGAGAGCAAACAGTCGTTTAGAGAATTGTATATAAAGCTGGGAGTTAAAAGGAACTTCTTTCTTTCATCATGGGCCTTTAAATTAGACCCAGATGATAAGATCCAGGCCCATTATATGGATTCTCAAATCCAAGGATCAGCAAAAGAATCTCCACCCAGACTGAATTTCATCTGCATAGACCCACCACACAGACTATCATGTTTATGTCTATAACAGTGTTGGATCCCCGAAGTACATAATGTTGGGTGGTCTTGATACTTATTGGGCCAAGACTGTTGGTAACCTTGGGCTCTGATACCAATGTTGGGTGGTCTTGGGCCTCTCTCAACCCTAAAAGCTAGCTCAGGAGGTGAGGCTTTCCCTCACACTTATAAACTAACCACCAACCCCTTCCACAACCGATGTGGGATAAACCCCAACACATAAATTAAAGAAGCAAACTGGCAAGGAAACACAATTATATCATCAAAACAACCCTTTTGAGGTTGATTCACACAGAGATAGATTCATTTTTAAATCAAACTTTAGTTTCCTTTTTTATGAACAGGTCTGTCAGCATATCCTAAGTATAAGAAATCAATTGAGATGGCCTCATACTAACAGTGGATCATTCTTTGTCAAATCAACTTATCATATTTTAGCTGAAACCAATCGCCTGCAAAATTCTGATCATGATTCTACAATTTGGAAACAAGTTTGGGGAATAGATTCTTTGCCAAAGGTCAAACTTCTGATATGGAAATGTGTTGCAGGTATTCTGCCTACTAAAGCCAAAATTGGTGCTATAATTTCAGGTTTTGAGCTCCAATTTTCTATGTGTGGAGGCAGTATTGAAACATCCAGGCATATCATGATTGACTGTCCATTCTCTAAGGCTGTGTGGTTCTCACTCTCATTATGATACAGAATACTCAATATTTAACTATGTCTGAATGGATATCATCGCGGTTTCAACAGTCATCATTTAACTACAATTAGGCCCAGATGATAAGATCCAGGCCCATTATATGGATGCTTAAATCAAAAGGATCTTTTGGGGTCGGTAGGAGTTTTTAGACTTTGGGGATAAACCCCACCCAAACTGAATTTCATCTGCATAGGCCCACCACACAGCCTATCATGTTTTTTTTTTTTTTTTTTTGAGAAGATGCAAAGAATTCATAACAGCCTATCATGTTTATGTCCATAACAGTGTTGGATCCCCAAAGTACATAAATTAAAGAAGCAAACAGGCAAGGAAACACAATTATATCATCCAAACAACCCTTTTGAGGTTGAATCACACATAAATAGAGTGAGAGAGAGAGAGAGAGAGAGAGATTCATTTCCACCAAACAATTTAAATCATCTCCTATAAAAACCACAATTAACTATATTAAATAAACTAAAATCAATATGACAATAGTTCAATTAATGAAATGCAGTAAAATATATTTACCCTTCATAAAAATTGGACTTCTTTTGTTTCGCATGGCGATAGTGTGGTTCTACTGGACCTGGTCAGAAGTTCATGCACAACGGAATCAGGATGGCAAGAAACAAGTTCTAAATCGACAGAGATTAAATAAAATAAAAAAGGGTAAGTAATTAGGTTTTCTAATGAAACTAGTTGATAAGAAAAGACAGCACACACAAAGATAGTAATTGCAGAAAAGTAACAAGCAAGAGAGAAAAGAGAACAATAACACATAAAATTACGTGGTTCGGCCATAAGCCTACTCCACGAGGCAACAACACAGAAATCTTCTTGTTCACTAATCAAGGAAAACAACACAAAGCCAGAGAACACTCCATTGTATACATGGTCACACACACACACTCAGTTTTTTATTTTTTACTTTTCTTATTGAGTACATGAGACGTATTGGTAGTTTTAGAAAACAGTTTCTAAAACCACCCAACAACAATACTTCACACGTTTCCTTAAAACAAGGAAACATCTCAACACCTACTTGAAGACTTTCTCTCCTTCAGTGTGAAAAAGGCTTCCAACCAGCTGTTGCCCAAACGTTACTATCATCAAGTAACAACAAGTCCGAGAGAAGTCTTACACCTCACAATCTTCTCTCTTGTAATAGGTTTTGTAAAAATATCTGCAAGATTATCATTGGTATGAATTTTCTTAAAGGAAATTTCTCCATCATCCACAATATCACGGACGAAATGATATTGGACATGTATATGCTTAGTCCTAGCATGAAAAACTGGATTCCTAGCCAAATGCAAAGCACTTTGACTGTCACAAGTTAATGTCACCAACTTCTGCTCAAACTTCAGTTCACCAAGCAACCACTTCAGCCATATAGCTTCTTTACATGCCTGTGTAGCAGACATGTATTCAGCTTTTGTGGTGGACAGAGCAACCGTTGATTGCAACTTCGATTGCCAACTAATAGCTCCATCTCCAAGAGCAAAAAACATAACATGTGGTTGATCGAGCTATATCATTATCACCACCAAAATCCGCATCTACAAAACCAACCAATTCTAAGTCTTACCACTGTAACAAATAACAGAACTAGAAGTACCCCTCAAGTAACAAAGGATCCATTTAACATCATGCCAATGTTCTCTACCCGGATTTGCCATGTACTTACTAACTGCTCCCACTGCTTTTGCAAGGTCTGGTCTAGTGCAAACTATGGCAAACATTAGGCTTCCTACTGTTCTCTTTGTCTCTATGTACTGTCATCCCAAGTATCCGATTCATGGCCCCCAAATCCTTCATTTTGAATTCCCTAGCCAAATGAGCCTTTAAAGCCACAATACTATTTTTGTTAGGACCTGCAACCAACATCGTCAAAATATAATAACAAGATAATGAAACAACCATTGCCAACATCACAAACATAAGCACAATGATCAGCTTCACATCTACGAAAACCCAAGCTCACAATGAAGGAATCAAATCTCTTATACCAACATCTCGGCACCTGTTTTAAACCGTAAAGAGACTTGTTCAGCCAACAAACCAGATCTTTTCTATCTTCTTCTACAAAACCTTCGGGTTGAGTCATGTAGATTTCTTCATTCAAATTTCCATACAAGAAAGCAGTTTTTACATCTAACTGTTCAAGTTCTAAATAGAGCACAGCTGCTATACTTAAAACAATTCGAATAGTACTCATACGAACCACAAGAGCAAATAATTCACTAAAATCAATACCTGATTTTTGAGCATACCCTTTGACGACTAATCGGGCTTTGTATCTCTCTACATTCCCGTTAGCATCTTTCTTAAGTTTGAAAACCCACCTACAACCAATGGCTTTTCTCCCTGGTGGTAATTCTACCAAAGTCCATGTATTATTTTTATGCAAGGCTTCCATCTCCTCTTCCATGGACGCTCTCCACAACCAGCATCAACAGCCTTATATGCCTCTTGATAAGAAATAGGTTCACGTTCTTCTGCCACGCATGCATAAGTGGTGACATAATCATCTAGCCATGTTGGAGGGTTATGGGTCCTTTGGGGTCGGCCTTGATTTTCTTGTATTTCAACTGGTAGCTCTTCTTCTTCATGCTTTTGATCAGCTACACCTTCATTATTTTCAGTATGATGGTTTTCTGAATCAACCAACTGCTTTTTATCCCTTTCTGCAAATTCAATTTCAATATTTTTAACCATCTCCTGTGACTCAAGCTGCTGACCTTTCCATTTCTGCATAGAATCTTCATTAAAAACAACATCTCGGCTAATAACTAGCTTGCGGGTAGTAGGATCCCACAATCTGTACCCCTTTGTTCCATCTGCATAGCCAAGAAAAATACACTTTTTGGACCTCATGTCTAGTTTAGTTCTCTGCTCTTTTGGAACCCACACATATGCATCACAACCAAAAATCCGAAGAAAATAATAACTAGCTTTTCAGACCATACCTCTTCAGGAATCTTGTACCCAAGTGTAGTCGTAGGAGACCTATTCACCAAATAACATGATGTAAGAACAGCCTCTCCCCAAAAACACTGCTCTAAACCAGCTGTACTTAACATGCTTCTAGCACGATCCATAAGAGTCCGATTCATACGTTCTGCCACGCCATTTTGTTGTGGCGTGCCAGTAACAGTCCACTGCCTATAAATACCATACTCACTGCAAAAATCCTGAAAACCTCCAAGATACTCTTTTCCATTGTGAGTTCTCAAACATTTAATTGTTTTTCCCTTTTGATTCTCAACCAAAGCTTCCGCGCCAAGTTTCTCGATCTTCTCCCTTGAATTTTTCTCTCTCTAACTTTCTACGTTTCTCTCTCTAAATTTTCTTCCCACTCTTCCTTCGTTCTTCTGTTCTGAACTTCTGAGCAAGTGAGTTGAACTGTTGAGTGACGGTTATGCAGGTATAGGAAATGATATTTGTTTTAACTACTTTTGGGCCCAATTACTCAATTTGTTATTGGAATGAATTTAGGGATTGGGTATATTTATATTTCCACAAATCCAGCATCAACAATAAGTCGTTGTAGTATAGTGGTAAGTATTCCCGCCTGTCACGCGGGTGACCCGGGTTCGATCCCCGGCAACGGCGAAATTTTTAACTTTTTTCTCTGTTAAATTTTAATTTTTTCTTCTTTTGTTTTGGGCGTAAAAGCAAGGCGTAACTTAAGATGATCCCCTTAATGGAAATCTAAAATAAGCCCATACGGTGTAGTCTAACAACTTTGCACGCATCTCTGTCTTCTGCAACTCTCACATAGCTCACATTCAAACTTTTGCTTGATTCGGAGTTTCACACAGTAAAAAACTTCATCTCTACAGAATTTTAATTTTTTGTTGATCATCAAAGACTTCATCTACAGAAAATTGCAGAGAGAGGAATCATGGCGTCTTCGTCGTCTTTAGATACAGAGCAAGATGAAATGGCGTCTCTATTCGAAGGTATGGTCCTCTTCAATCCTTCTCAAATCTCAGATGACGTAGAAGATCACCATGATACTCCTCCTCCTCCATCATCATCAGAACCTCCACCACCAGCAGCATCAGAAGCAATACAAACAACATCCACTTCATCATCATCTCAACCACTCGACGAAAACCTCTTCTCTGATCTCACTCTTGTTACTCCTATCGAAACCCTAACCCTAAATCCACCATCCGATTCTTCTTCTTCTTCTTCCTCTATTACCACTACCACCACCACATCAACTACTACTTCAACAGTTGAGATCCCGTCCGTATCACGACAGGTTTCCAGAAAGAAAAAAAAAGCAGCCATCAAGATCGGATACGGCAGAGATACGTCTTTTCTAGACGAACCTTCTCCTTCTTCTTCTCCTTCTCTTTCTCCTTCTCCTTCCCTTCCAACTATAATTCAATCAAACGAACCTTCTCCTTCCAATTCCCTCCCAACAGAATCAGAATCAAAATCTCATCTTTCTATTCACTCAGAATTGGCATCTTCAGAACCTACAATTGATGTTGAAATTGAAGAAAGAAATTTGAATGACGCGGATTTTAAAGATAGTTTGGGTACTGAAACTGATCCTGAGCCTACTACGATCAGAGATCTTTCACCTAAAGAAGAGGGAATTAGTGATTCAGTTGAGGAGAAATTGGTGCAGATTAAGAATCGGATAGGAGATAAGATTGAGAGTATTAGGGTTATGGTGGATTCTGCCTCTGCAAAGAGGAAGGAATCGGCAAAAAAGAGAAGAAAAGCAGTGGAAAATGTGAATTTATCATCTATTAAGTATAAAGAGCTGGAAAAGGAGTTGGAGGAAGCTTGTGAAGCTGAAGATTTTGAGAGGGCTGAAAGATTGAGTGAGAGCCTTGCATTGGTGGAGAAGGAGAAGGAAGGTTTTACGAATGCATTGAGAGATGCTGAAGCGGATTGTGATGCCGATGATTTGAAGATGCAGGAGGTTTTGGAGTTGCAGATTGCAGCTGAGGAGGAAGGTGTACAGTTGTTGGAACAATTCGCAAAGGTTAGTAGGAGATCCATACTTTTTCATAATTAGAAATGATTGAACTTTTGGATACTTAATTGTGTTACATTATAATGTAATTCTGTTTATTTGATTGATTATGTTCAGCTTTTGGTCAAGTTTCCTTTTTAGCATTTCAACTTGATTAGTGTTGAGTAAAAAAAATCGATTAGGTATCCAATTGCATTGAAGAAAGTTGTGAGCTTAATATTGTGAGTTAGAGAGGCAAACAAACAAAATACCCATGATGAAAACAGTGTGACCTCTGAGAAGTTATAGTTGCAGTTTGAACAAAAGTGTAATATTTGTCTGATTTCTACTCTAAAAGCCCGTAACCTTTTTTACTATAAATTGCATCAATTGAGAACATACGTGTGAGCTAGAGTGGGAAGAAAAAGAAAAGAAGATATTTCTCTTGGAATCATGAGATTTCTAAGACAGGATTAGCTATCGCACTGGAATATCCACGATAGGTCTGCTGCACCAAACGATGATGTGAGAAACAAGTTCTTTATATCTAAAGCACATGTTTCATTGCCTTGCCCGAACTATTTATGGAAGACTACATAAATCCAATTTCACCATTCAACTTTTGCTTCAACTATATCTTAAGTCAAGGCATACCTTTTTCATTTCTCTTCTTAGTTCTTACAATTTTGGGCCACTTCGTATCTGTACTCCCCCCGACTAACCTTTAATTTGTAACCAAGCACTCCATGCAGTAATGGGTCTTTATTTTACATGCACAAACCATCTCAATTGAGTTTCCTTTATTTGATCTCCTGTCAGTGCTATTACAGTATACTAGATTTCCCCAAATGCACTCATTTCAGATTAGAGTTTCCATAATTTGGCATTGATCTATGGACAAAATCATAAGATCCATTATGCATTCATTGAAGTGCTATGTCACGGAATTTTGTATAAAAAGTCTCACCCATTTTCTAGGTACTCGGCAAAATGTCATGCTACAGTATGGCACAGTCTAGTAATAGTGAGAAATATGATTTTTTACCACTGTTACTACATTTTAGAAGTTTTTTTTCCTTTAGCCCCAGTTTGAAGCACTCAGCAAAATGTCATGCATGGCTGTAGTGGTAGTGATTAATTTGTTTTGTAGCCACTTTTACTATTTTTTTTTTCCTATCAGTACCAATTTTACTATACATATATTTCGTTACTAGTTTTTAAGAATTCTTTTTCCCTTTGGTCCCTTAGGTTTCATAATAAGGTGTTAACTGCGTCTCTCCTTGAGTTATATCAGCACTGTAGGTAATATTGATTTTTGTTTTCCAGGATGCTGCTGATAATGCAGATTTAGTATTGAAGAATGCAGAAGAATTCTCTTCAAAAGAAATGGCTGACTGGCAATCATCAGTCGAAAACTTAGAGATAAAAAAGATGGAATTGGAAATTGAAACTCATCTAATAAATGATGCACGTTTGGGACTGAATGAATCTATTGAACTCTCAATCAAGGATGACAAGAGAGAAAAAGAAGTTCTTTGTAAGAAACGGGATGTGCTGAAAGAGGAACTGGAGAAACTGCTTTCTTTGGTAAGACAAAAGGAAGCGGAGATTGCAGAAAATGATTCTTATATCCAGGAAGTTGAGAAGAGGATTGATGCCGGAGTGTCTGGGTTTCATGAGGCTCAATTGAGCATTGATATGAAATACCATAACATGCAGTCACTTCTCTCCAGGATGGAGGAAGAGAATGAAGCTTTATCAATGAAGAAGAAAGAAGTTGATGACTTCTTTTCTCAAGAGGAAAAGAGGGGGGCAAAGCTCAGAGAACTTGCCAATGCTTCCATTGCTGAGGCAAAAACATGCAAAGAGCTTGTTGCGCTAAGAAAATCTCTGGCACTGCCGATTTTGAGGTCCAGAGAGGATAAAGTGAGACTTGCCAAGACCGAAGAGAAAATTTTGGAGGACATTCAAATGCTTAGACAAGAGGTGTCTGCAGCAAGAACTTCTCTCCAGGTAATTTTATGGGTTTTTTCTTCTCAGGGATTACTTTTGTTGTTTCAAAGAAACTCCTCACATGTTATCAAAAAAAGGAAAAAAAAAAAAGAAAGAAAAGAAAAGAAACTGCTGAAATTTATTGGTATTAAGTTCTCTATTATTTTGGCCATATGCCATCTTTACTTATGTAATTCAAGCACAGAAATTTCCTGTTGGAAATGGATAATAGGGGTTGAAGTTACAACTTCAACTAGCACACATGCCAACTGGCAACTGATAATGCAAAATAACATCTTAACAATATGATGTCCGGCATTCCCTTTAAATTGTTGGTAGGTTCCAGTGGGTACACCAATATATGATGTCTAAAGAGTAGTTTTTTTAATCCAAAATATTCAAAATTAAGATGGAAAACGTACCTGAAAGCACAAGGATTATAGAAAAGGATTACACTTTTACCATGTCCACTTCTTGTTTGAATGTTATGTATACTCGGTAAGAAAACTGAAACAATAGTATCTATGTTACATAGCATGAAAGTAAGAGTTGTTCTCCATATTATATTCTCAATCATCTATATGAACTTAAAATTAGCTTTAGATGATTAAAATCTTTCTAATGTTTTTGAAATTACATTGTGTCATCATGTCATTGATATGGCAACCACCAAGTGCCTATTTTTGTATTAATAGGAGTAACACTTTGTCCTTTTTGAGGAGTATAAATATTTCTAGAGGTTCTTCTCGAAATAGTCATTGCTATTGTCACAATATCTTAAAGAAGACTCTTTCCTTTTCCTTAAATGATTGTAAATCTTCTTTTCTAGTTAAGCATGTAATATTACCTTGAAAACTAAAAAGTTAGCCGTGTAGTCACTAGATATCTAGTATCCTTTTGTATAATAGGAAAATGAAAACCTTAACATCGTTGATTCATTGTTTAACTCTCGAATCAATTATGTATATTGGTGCATGTCAGAAATTTGAAAACTTTTATTTGCAGTGTGTATATTGTTTTCACGAAAAGTGCTTAAAAACACCCAGGTTCAAGCATTCACTTACTGAACAAACACGCTTGACATTAAAATCAGCATCAATTTTTCCTTGTTAGACTTCATCTGCAATTATTCCATAGATGAGCTAAATCTTTTCTCTATGTTCCCATTTCATTTTAAAGGAACTGTCCTCAACAAGATCAAGCATCCAGCAAGAAATTACTTCTTCCAAGCAAAGAGTACTCTTCATTGACAAGAGAAGCCCAGAACTGGAAGCCGAAAAGAAGGTTGCTGCTGCTGCAAGGAATTTCAAGGAAGCAGGGAGAATTGCTGCAGAGACTAAAACTCTGAGTGTCGAAAAGGAAAGCATACAAATTAAAATGGAGGCATCCATTTCAGAGCTTGAGAAGATAGAGGAAGAGATAAAAAACACTGTAAAAAGATTGCATGAATCAGAGGAGCTGATTTTATCCAAGGAAAAAGAGGCAGCAATGGCAGGGTGCGAAAGGCTGCACTTAGTTTCAGCTGCTGCCATGGCTGAGAGATCAGCTGCTCTTGAATTTGGTGACCCTGAAGAAGCCAACGCCTTACTTTCAGAGGCTGAAGCTGCAGACTCTCAGGCAGCAAAACTTCAAGAAGCCTATGGTCTCGAAGAGAAGTCTGTTAGTACATCAAAACACTCGATCACAATAGAACTCATAGCCTATCTTGGAGGAGATCAATTAGCTGAAATGGCTTCTTCTGTTTCTCTCTCTGCAGCATAAGGATATGAAAGTTCTAGTCCATGGGAAAGTTCTTGAGCTAATTTGTAGATCCTCAGCCTCTGAAACAAGGTATTTTAGGGGCACAAATTCCATGAAATATTCTGGGGAGGGATGATGCATACACGTGCAGAACCACGCTCTGCATTCGATTCTCGACTTTAATGATTCAAGGTAACCATAACTGAAATTTTTCGTGTCTTCAGTCATTTGCATATTCTGTCTGTGTGAGCCTTTTGATTCAGTCGAACTTAGTACCTCTCAAGTCACTGCATTTCTTTTATACCTAAAGTTTGGTCGTTTCCTATTTTCGTCTTGCATTTTTGTAAGTTAAATTGCATTGAGGGTGTTTGTCATCATCCCCTTAAGATCAGTTCTGTAATTTATTTAAATTTTATTTGCGTACAAACTTTTCTTCAGAAGTGAAATTGTTGTGTATTGTTCAAAACAGAGAGAGATGGGAATTCAATAAGATTGATTGTGAATGAATTTCTTGTTCATCATTTTTAGTTCTTTAAATTCTCATTCAGGCATACAGTTATGTTTGTGAATAATGCGAATCCCTTGTACTAGATTACTTAGGTCTTATTAGTTTCACATTTTTGTTGTATAATGCAATGGTGGTTCTGCTGGTCAGTCATATCTGGTTATGATGCTTTGTTTTTGCTTTTTTTAAGGGTGTGTTTGGTTCTTGTGTATTGGAAATGGTGGTGGTTCATAGTATTAAGTTTGTGGGCTTCCAACTCAAAACCAATTGGCAATGAGTGGTGTGACCCAGGATCATTATATATTAAGTTTGCTAGGCTCTTATATCCCATGTGGGACTATTCTCATCACATAGCTGGTTATAATGGTATATCGTATGATTTTTAACTTTAGGGTGTGTTTGGTTAATGTGAGTTGGCAATGGCGGTGATTTCCCAACAGATGTCCAATAATTTCCCACCTATCACTATCTGGTATGTGGTATGAGATTTCAACTGATTATGAAATGTAACTTTGAATGTCTGTTTATGTAATTTAGTGGTGAGAAATTTCACAGAGATGCTCTTGGTCGTTGGCGAACCACCATGAGCATTTCTCATGAACCAAACACCCCCTTGGGTTACAAAGATAAATAAAATTTTTTGTATCAGTATATTATAAAGCTGAAATCTTACTTGTTATACGTTATTTTTTCAATCACTTTATTTATGTGTTAAATTTTTAATAATCACGTAGAAAAAAATAGTAAATTCTCAAATTCTTGCAAAATTAATTTTTCAAGATTTAGAAACTTTTTAAGAAATTCTCTGTTAAAAAAAATTAAAAACATCAAAAATTTAAATTAAAAAATTTTCATTATCATATTAATAATTGTTATAACCAAGTATATAAAATATTAAATCTAAACAATTTTAATAAAAAATCTTACGAGATATGAAAGCTAGTTTAAAAGAAGAAGAATGCTCACAACTATCACTAGCTTCTCTTATTGCCAAGTGTAACATGGTAGCAATAGTTCTATTGCGGTTTTGTTCACCCGCGGGTGTAATTACCACAATCGCAATCGTAAATATTCAACCATAAGTTGTTAGTAATCATCCGTTACGATCAACCCCATTAATCTATTGACAGTAGTATTACCATCTAACGGTTACGATGGTGTGGTCGACATCACCCGCGGGTGAACAAAAATCATACTAATGTCGTTTTCATAACCTCACTCTCTCTCAGTATAGTAGGTTTTGCATTTATCAAGCTGAATTAAACACACTCACTCACAAGTGGAAAAAAAAAAAGGCCTGTTTCCAAATCTTCTTCAAAATTAATCCCCAAAAATTCCAAGTCTTCCGAAACCATCCTCAGCAGCAGCAGCAGCAGCAGCAACAGAAACTGTACAGATTACTAAATTCTAAATCGGATCATTTTGGGTTCTGTCAACTTCATCATCAACTTGAATTTTTGCTGAACAGGTTCAGCTTAAGCTTCGCTGTCATCTTCTATGATCCTTACCTGTTTTTGCCTTTATTAAGCCTGCTCACTGGCTCACTGCTGTGTTGATCTACAGTCTCTAAAGAGTGGACCCCGGTGGTTCATAGAGACTCACTCCGAGTCAGGTGAAATTCGACTCAGCCTTAACTCGGTTTTCACTTGCTCAAGTAAGTCAAATTGCTTCAGGGGATGGCCTAATGGTGGAACACTCACCTCACAACATGGAGGTTGAGAGTTCGCTCCACGGGATTAATTCCTCATCTCTATCTGGTAACTACTAACAGGAGGAAAATACTACCTCGAGAACTAGTCAAGTGCTCTAAGAGACCTAGACATCACGGTCATCAAAAGAAAACAAAGTCCGTAGACGGCCATTTAACCCACTGAGTTGACTCTATGGGTTCCTGAACTAAAACATGGGGTGCCGTTAGCAGCCTGACCTATATTTACTTCCAACCAACCCAATTTACTTGCACCAACCCAAACACTGATCCCCTGAACCAAATAAATGTTATTTTAAATTTTAATAGTACTAATTTTATATCAAGAATCTTTTATTAAGTGGGTCCCACTTAATAGGCAAGACCGGAAAAAAAAAATTTACTAAACAAACCCCCTCCAAAACATTTTATAAATCTTCCAAAGTCTCACAAATTCATATTCTAATTCCCCATAATCTTGTCTCTTTTCCTTCTGATTCTGATATCATACAAATAATCCTAAAAAAAGTACTTATAAACTTTGGTTTTTCTTTTGTACTTTTTTTAAAATATAGATTTCCCAATGCCCCAGCCAAACAAAACAAGGGCCAAAACACAACAACACTAGTTTTATGGTCCTATAGGCTATATGTATAAGTACATGTCTCCTGAATTAATATGTGGGACGTTTTGCTTGTATGTTGGGTGCATATATATATTTTTCCAACCCACAAATCCCATTCCAATAATAAATGTTCCTGCCCATGTAACGAACCTGTGAATCTGTGATATCAGCCTTTCTTAATGATTTAGAGATGTTTATTTAATTTTTTTTTCATATGTTCTTTGTGATTAATGCTACTCGACCCAACACTTTCATCCCAAAATACCATCCTAATTAAGATGGCAGTTGAAATACATACTACATTCAAAACAAAGAATTAACTCTTAAATGTGGTATAATATTTCACCTACTACGCCGATATGGACACCAGTTCATGTCATAGTTGGGACATTATTGAGGGTGAAAACGTTGGACCGAGTAGCATTTCCTAATCCAGTAGTCCTTACGTAGTTGAAATTAATGTTATTCAACCCAACTTAATACGCTAGACTTATTTTCCTCACTCTCATAGCAGTATATCAGCAAAACGATCACCGTTGCAAGTACTAGAAAACTAGTTTGGCAGATTTTGTTGGACCAGGTAGAAGATTCATGATTACCCTAACATTTACTAAAGATTAGTCATTTTCTTTTTAACATTTGAAGATCTAACTTATTTGAATAAATAAATTATCAAAGCCGAATTCTGTAGTTGCAGGGGTGCCAAGAGGTGGGCCCAAAAGTGTATCCATAACGTTGCATCTACGTGGCATCCCACAGTAACAGACAAAAACTTCTTCACTACTTCCCAAGTCTGTGTGAGTTCCCAAGAACACATACAAAGTTTGAGTTGTTTAAGAATATCAATCCATGGTGGTCATGCCCACTTGTCATATTTTTTTAGTGAATTAAGCACATGAGGTTACAAGTTTTATAGTATATTTTCACTGACTCGAAGAATTCAATCTGGATTTTTAGGGTTTATTTTTTTAATGATTGGGAGTTTAGGAAACCCAAAGTCTTGGGTACAGAATAGATGGAACTGTTGAGTGAAAACCAAGAAAAAAAAAACAGTAAAAGGAAACCTCAAAAAATTAAGAGCCCTAAAAGTCAAGGTAACATCTCTCAAAACATGATGGAATCAAACAACCCTAATTGGTCAATAATATCCCTACCAACCTAGGGTTGCTTCATCATTTATTGTGCCCTCTTTCTCTATCTAAAAACTGAGGACCGAGACCATACTTGAAGTTCATCTTGTGAAAAAATAGAGCTACACATGGGTGGTCTGACTTTAACAATTTCAGGGTGTACAAAAATCACACAAAACACAATGCATTTATGACATTTTTTACAAACTGGGGTAGACATTAATAAATAGATTGGTGGTTTTCACATATTCCCACAAGTACAGAAGAAAAAAAAAATTTCTTGTATTTTATTCTCAAGTACTTTCTCTCTCTAATATTTGGGTCTTGCCTTACAAAACTTACCCACAAATATTTGGTTTGAACCACTTTACAATAGCAATAAGGCAAAGATCGAGAAACAAGTCATTACCAACTCCCTATACCATTGAAGTAAGGGGGAAAGAGGAAAAAAAAAAAACCTAATAAGCACCCACCAGAAAGCCAACTCAACCATTAAAGAAACCAAAAGAAAGGAAAAGAAAAAGGAAATGCAGCTAAGTATATAGTGAGATAAAGTTGAAGAGAAATACAGAATGGAAAGGGAAAACAGTGTGTGATATTGAAAAGAAGACAACAATATTAATGAGAGATCAAAAACTGGAAAAATGTTCACAGATACCAACAATTCAATACATATAGTTCTGTTCTGTTTTTTTAAATAACAAATAGTAGATTATTACAATACAAACCCTAAATAGAGTACCTGAAGAGGAATCATCATCACCCACCCTACTACCCCCCATAAATTAAAACAACTGAGTTCTTTACTGGACTGGCATCCCCACATTCCCTAGAGACTCAAATCACAGTTTCCCTCACTTCAAAACAGCTCTTTCTTCTTCTTTTTCTTCATACAACACCCACTATGCATTTGAGATTTCTAAGACAAGTGTTATATAAGCTCTCTGTAGCTAGCAGGAACAGAACAGACATTTCAACAGGGTAATAACAGGGTGAAGAATATAAGCCCCTCACCTGACCAAACCCATCTGAGTTTGCTTCTTTGTTGTTACATATAGCAGGCAAAATTGCCCAGCCTTATTTTGTGAAGAAATCAAATATAGAGAGAGATCAACTGCAATAATACATGGTGTAACAATGAGGTTGACCCATCTTCCTCTTCGCCGTTTTTTCACCCAAACTAATAAAGAATCAAGGAGTACTGCTATAAAAACTGCCTACTAATTTCCCACAAACAATAAACTTCCACACGATGGAAGGCCAATTGGCAATGTTGGATTGATTCCCTTACGCCCATAGAAAGAAGCATCTGTATTGGAAATCCACCCTCGAAAAACGCCAACATAACCCTTTTTGCATCTATCTACACCTTGCAGAATCCCATCACCCATTTTTCTTGTAAATATACATCCATTTTTGTCTCTAGCGTGGTGACATTCTTAAGATTAAACTCCGAGGACCTGCTAATTACAGTCCAGGCCACATTCTTCCAGGAGAGGTCCATCTGACTTGGCCAAGAATGGATCAATCCGAACCCACAAAAGGGAAAAGATTGAAGCAAGAAGGATCGACCAGACAATAATGATCGTAGGTGTCCTGTTCTGTCGGCCCAGTAGACCCTTGAGAAAAGGATATAGATGAACAATCACCCAGAAAGCAAAGAAGAGCTTACCAAATAGAGGCCCCCATGACTCGTATCCATTATTTATAGCATTTGAGACTCCAGCCACCACTCCAATAATATTTATTACCAGCAATGTAGTCGGGGGAATGAGCAATGTAGTCCACTTGAATGCGTATAATTCTGAGAATTCTGCGTCATCCCCGGCCTTGGATGTCACAGTGAAGTTGGTGTCAATACCGGCCAATACCTTCAAGAGCCCCTGGAAGACTGCAAAAAGATGCGCAGAAACACCTCCAATGACCCAAAATTGTTCATTTCTCCACCATTCATCAATACCAACACCACTCCATCTCATTTCCAAGATACCCGTAGCAAAAATACAGATGAAGAGTGACAGAAACCATAAGCTTGCAACATTGCTTAGCTGCAGCAGGAATAGAAATGTAATATTAAGGATCAACGAATTATTAAAATCAAGTAAAGCGCAGTGCACTCTTGACACTATTCTGGTAGCAAATCACATACCTCTGGAGTGATAAATTTGCCAGTGAGCAGGCACACGGCAGGTAAGGTACAGTAAGCCAACAAAGGAATTGATGTCCATGGATATATCGTAGCGTTTATGTAAGAGAACCGCTCTAACCATTTAAGGCCACCTCCATACCCATACCAAAGAGGACAATGCCTGCTTAAGAAAATTTCAACAGAACCAAGAGCCCAACGAAGGACCTGGTGCAGACGATCAGAAAGATTGATAGGTGCAGATCCTTTAAAGGCTGGCCTTGGAGGAATACAATATATAGATCGCCATCCATGGCAGTGCATCTTAAAACCAGTCAAGATATCTTCTGTAACGGAACCATAGATCCATCCAACCTGGAAGAAAACAAAGACAATCTGATGAGAAACAGAATAGGCGTCTCCATTCTCATTTTCTGACTTCAGTACCAACTAGGGTATAGCAGTAAACAGGTGAACTTACTTCTTTTCCCCAATCTGTCTTGTCTTCATAGCCACAACTAATGACATGAATAGCTTCTTTGAGAAGAGAAGCAGGGCTAGCCCTTTTCAGGGCGCCACCATCCTCAAGCAGAGTGGATGCGACGAACACAGGAGATTGACCAAACTTCTTTTCCAACTTCTGCTCAGACATCAGAGAACTTTTCTCACTCTCAATTCCTGCATCCAAAGTCCTATGTTAGATGATAAAGAACAAACTCAAAAAAGGGAAGGACAAAAAGAAAACAGATGCCATATCCGGTATTTGAGGTAATAGTTCCAAAATAAGATCTTAAGAGAATCTGAAGAGGGGACATGATATGCTCAGTGGCTGCATAAAACTGACAGAACTATTTTAACTATATAATTAGCTTAGCACTCTCATGGAGTTTGAATACTTTATGGCAACATCAAAACCACACATGATTCACACACAAAAAGAGGAGATCGGCTGCAACTAGGAAGCAACCTAGTTAATGGAGCAAAAGGCCCTCTTGTAAGAGATAGTTCAGCCAATTTCCAAGTTGCGTTAAATACAATATTTTCTTTCCCAGCCAAACTGAGTTCAAAATGGGCAAGGAATAAGTCTAGTAAGAGGTTTTTGAGCATCACTACAACAAAGATAACCTACACTTTTCTTTACTTGTTTCAGGTTTCAACCTCCCAACCCCAAATGCAGAGGAAATCTTCAAGAACACAGTACTACTGAATCTATAATATAAATTTAAAATCTAAGAAAGTAAGAAATAAAAGTTAAATGATTACACCAAATTAAAAAAGATAGTCTGTACCTTCAATACCCTCTTCTATACCCTCTAAAGCAAACACGGGAGCTCCTGCCTCTCCCTTCTTTGAATTCTTCTTTTTCTTATCGAACTTGGGCTTAGTAGTCTTCTTCTTCTTCCTCCCTGTAAAACAGCATCCACAGCAGCACCACTTTGGCAAGCAGTTGCAGGTCCTCGTTGGTGGTTTCTTTGCCTTTGGAGCATCAAAACCATAGAGTGCCTGTCTTCTGAAAACACATCCAGTTCCGACATAAATGGGTCCTTGAATCCCATCCAAACCTTTCATATTGATCTGATAACAAATAATGTTATAAGTTAGTTTCCAGGTACCTATCAGTAGAGCAGCTCAAGGTCTAGAGAATATCATGCTTACATCAAAGAATACAGTGTTCCTGTTAGCATATCGATCATTTTTATCAATACCGTCAAACCTCTGCGGGAATTGAACGTAGCACACTTTCTTCCCAAGCAATGGATCCATCATGAAACACATTCCCTCTCTAATAGCCTTGCTGTTGTTAATGTAGTGATCACAATCCAAGTTCAATAGATAAGGTGCATTTGTAAGCACAGCAGAAACTCTGACCTGTTTTCCAGTCATGTCAACCAGCATTAGAAACGTACACTCTCCAACCACATCAGAATACATGGAAGCAAATTAGTGTCTTTCACTTACCAGGGCATTCATAGCACCAGCCTTTTTGTGATGATTGAATCCAGGTCTCTTTTCTCTCGAAACATAAACCAAGCGCGGTAATTCATTTCCATCCGTGTCAACCCCCCCACTTTGACCTAAGAAAACCTGGATATGATCACAAATGTAACATTAGGACCAAAAAAAGGTCTTGATTATCAGTAATGAAACTCTAAGAAACGAAAAGTGCACCTGAATCATCCCTGGATGATCTCGGACATTATTCCCAGGCCATGGGGTCCCATCCTGCATGGTCCACCCTTCTTCTGGAACCTTTTGAGCCTTGGCAACTAAAGCATTGATCCGAACTTTGAACTCCTCGTACTCCCTCTGCAAGCATAATTCAAAACACATTGTACTATGTCAGACATGAGCCACCAACAAGAAGTTAAGTAGGCTAACTTGATTAATCTGTAATTCTTACCTTCATTGCCCTTCTCTCCTTCACAAATGAGGGTAAAATCTTATCCTTCAAATAATCTATCTTCTGGGCAAAATAGAACTCTGGCGCACGTGGCTCAATGTTGAATTTCTTACAAAAAGGTACCCACTTTCTCGCAAACTCGGATGTTTCAGATAATGCTTCAAATGTCAGCATGGCAGCACCATCATCAGAAACATAGCATGATACCTTGTCAACTGGGTAGTCTACAGCAAGAATGGATAGAACAGTGTTTGCAGTGACTAAAGGCGGCTCTTTTAAAGGATCCACTGTACTGACAAATAAATCAACTGGAGAGAGTTGAGAAGGGTGGCCTTCCTTCTCATACCTGGAAAACATAAATTAAGATTATAGTTTAATCAAAAAGTTTTTGGATGGAACCACAACAACAAAACCACATGATTACGCTGAGCGCTTACCTCAAGGAGAGCCTGTCAAGATATGTTTCCCTCTCAATTGGGAGCCACTTCGGGAACTGATCAAGAATCCAGGAAACAGCAAACCAAATCTCACAGATCACAGATACAAGCCACAACCCAAAGGCATCATTAACAGGATGCGTGACCCGGTAATGAAAGAAAAATCCAAGAACTACAAGCCGAATTATAATGATCATCCGATACGGGTTGATCTGGCTCGACGGTATAGGCAACTTTCTCGATAATGGCTGCCTACCTTCATCCATTCTGATCAAAGAGAATTGGAAAGCATATCGTTTTAGAATTACAATATCAGTGCTCACCAGTTATTATTGCTTCTATGAAATGTTACTAGGGAATGAAATGAAGTACAAGATAGGAAAAGGCAATTATCTATAATTCATTAACCATGTCCTCACAAATCAATTATTGTAAAAAATTTGAATAATTGGACAATCTTTTATTTTATTTTTTCTAAACCATCAAACTGTTTGCAACTGTACAATCGAATTATCGGAAAATTTACAAACTATAGATACCACAATGCCAGCCATCATAAGGTATCTAGAATAATGTGATTCCTAGGAGTGTTAAGGGTGTATATAATGTTCACAATTCAGCAGCTAGACTATAAACTATGACATAAAGAAAATTATCTTTTTTCATGGGAGGATTATTGAGTGCTTACAAAGGTAGATCTGGTCCATCACCATCATTGTCCCAGTCTTTGCCACCATTCTCATTCTTCATGACCTGCAACTTCTCCTGCTTTTGCTTCCAATTCTCCACCCTCTCCTTCCAAGCAACACTTCCATAACCATAAGCAGCCAAATCCTTCGAAGGATCCATAGATCTGGGTTGAACTACAGAAGATAATTACCAGGTCAGTCACCAAATTTTCAACTCACAAAAACACTTCACTGGATCTCAAAGTAAAAAAACTTCCAAAATCCAGGATAAAAAAATGAACAAAGAAAATGAACAAAGACAATCAAAGAAGCAAAAGAAATCCATTATCAGTGGATACCTGGAAAACCAGGTTCTGAGAAAGGAAGGGGGTGGATCCTTTTTCCTCCACCACCCATGTAAGCAGGGACCAAGGCATGATGTTCAGGTGGAATATCATCAACCTGCCACAACCCAGATTACTTCTTCTATCAGAAATTACTAAACATCAATAGCAGAAAACAAAGTGCATCACTGAAAAGAAGAGTGATCCATATTTTCCATAGTGTAAAATCAATATAGTCAACAGAACCCATTGCACATCAATACCCAAAAAAAATGAACCCAAGTTATAATTAGATAGAGGAAAGCAAAGAAAACAAGATGTGGGTTTTGTGTAAGTGGTGAAGTACCATCTGGCCATTAGTAAGCAGAGGAACTTGAGGCATTGTATGAACAACTTGAGGCATATCCATATCTCCAGCTCGTCCATAGCTCATATGACCCTGAAGCATGGATTCAGCAATATACTGATGCATATCTTGCTTATCCCTCCCCATGAAATTAAACTCATTTTCAAGATCATCAATGTCATCTTCTTCTTCATCACCAGCAACTCTAGCACACCCTGAAATTTTCAACCAATTTCTAAGAACCCATGAAGAAATTGAAAAACCCAAAGTCCCAATTTGATACAGATAAAAAAGGGTAAGAAAATCGGTTACCTTTGAGACGTTTGAACCTAGTTTTGCACTGTGGGCAGACTTGACTTCCTTCTTGTCGCTCATACTCATAGCAAGTCCGGCAAACCGGAAAAGCACACTCATTACATGCCACAAAGAGTTCTCCATCAACAGTAAGCCCTACATCATCACCACAAATCTGGCAAATTTGCCCACTTAATTGCTGCAAAGGCCTTGGCTGCAAAAACAGAAGAACACCCAAATTAGGTTAAAACTAAAAAACCCCCAAATTCATCAAAATTTGGCAAAATCCTTCAATGCACCCGCGAATTACTAATCTTTTATCACAATCTAACTTACAGCGGCTTCCCCTTCACGACGAATGACAACGAGTTCATTCCTGTTATGAGAACCTGCAACTAAACCGGCACTTGCCTCCATTGCTTAGAGAGAGAAACCTACTGCCAGAAAAACCCAATTTTGCTCCAGATCTGTCAGATTCTTAGAAACCCCAGACAGAAAAATCCGATCTTTTCTCAGTTTCTTATGATGTTGAAACAATTCGTATGAGATCTGGAAGAAATGGAGTAAATTTCTGACTCAGTGAGATTCACTCCTTACTTCAGACCTAAAAAATGAAGAAGAAATTCCCATCTCTCCTCTAGTTTTTTTTTTGGAAATGGATGGGGCACAGAAGAAGTTGTTTTGAGAGAACCCACCGACCAAAAAAAGCCCCCTTCTTCCTTCTTAATATTCCTTCCTTCTTACCTCAACCAACAATGATAAAAATTATAATAAAAAATCTCACTCATCTTCTTTCAGTAAAAAAATCAAACACCTTCAATGAAGAAAACCACAGAAACCCCCCAACAATAGAGAGATATGGAGAAAGATAATAAATAATAATAATGAATAAAGAAAACTTTGATAGAGAAACCCTAACTACAACAAACCCAAAACTAATAGTTATAAACCCTTCCTTCTCTGCAACTTCTCTAATGCCACTCGTTTCAACCTTTATCAACATCTCCGCCGACACAACTAATGCGTCAAAACAAAAACAAAAACCATTACCCCTCTCTTTCTCTCTCTACTTTCTCTCTCTAATAATAAAGATAAAGATTAGTGATTTAAGAAACAAATTGAAAGATCAAATTTTTACAGTTTCAACTGTAAGAAAAATTTTGACCCACAACAATATCAATCAATAAAATTCAATCTTTTTTGTGGGTTTTTTTTCTTCTTATCGTGGTAAGAAAAGATTTAAAAAACAAAAATAATGGGTGGCGATTTGAGAAAGGTTCATCGACAAAAAGTCATAAATTAAATGAAAAAAATAATAAATTAAAAAAAAATATTAGTAGAAAAAACCAAAGCAGATACAGTGAGGAAAAAATTAAAAGGCAGAAAGACAGCTCAGCACATGTGGGTTTCAGCGGTCACATCGCCAAACGGGCAGCTGCCCGTCCCCCACCACCTCGTTCCCCCTTCTGTTCTGTCTTTCCCTTGCCCGTTTTTCTTCTTTCTCCTACCCGTCCCCACCACCTCTACACATACGCCATTACTCTCTTCCTCTCTCTACTCTTACTTTCTCTCTCTAGACTTTCTCTCACTTCTCCAGTCTTCGCTCTCTTTTTGTATCTCTTATTACTGGGTACTGCGTAGATTTACTTCTCAGTAAAGACACATTGATGTCATAGTACAGGTGGTACTTTAGTATAATAGCAGTTTAATTTGAAACCGTTAGATCTGTAAATTAGCATTGTCGTTTTGTAATATCTAATTGCTGTCATTGAAGTCAAATAAGTAGACACATTAATGTCCTTTTCTTTCGTATTTGTATGATCTATTAGTCTATTTAGTCATCCTTTTAGAGAAATATAAGAAATTAGAAAACCCTCATTTAATTTTGTGAAATGATTAATGAGATCTCCAGGACCACTTTTTTTTTGGGCAATTTTTTTTTTTCTGCTCAACAGTTATTTATGATAAAAGTAAAAATTTTGAATTAAACCAAATAATGTACTTGTGGTTTTTTTTTTTAAGAAAATAATTTGGTTAGGGGTTATTTGCTGGGTTGGTTACAATTTACGAGTACAAGCAAAGGTGCCCACAGAAGAAAGAGACGCAATAAATAAAGTAGAAAATGTACCACCAACAAACGTAAGGAAAAAAACAGTAATCAACGTAAAAAAATCACCATTGATAGCATATATGGTTTGTTTGGATAGGGTTAAGTAAGGATTTTGTAGGGACTAGGGATTTAGTAGAAAACTAGCTATAAATCATGTAATAAATCTAATTAGTTTTCCACTAAATCTTTGATCCCCACAAATTCCTACTTAAAATTCTTCATCCAAACAAACCAAAAAAAAAAAAAAAACCAAA
>MVGT01000687.1:88091-99773 GCA_002174775.1 Macleaya cordata
GTAGTTTTTCCTCTTGAGTTGCTCCACCACCACTTTAGCATCACTTTCAATCTCTAGTGCAGTGATCTTTCGCTCCATTGCTTGCTTCATAGCCGTCCAGATTGCTCTGATTTCAGCTTCTTCTGCTGAATAAGTATTAATATGCATAGCAGCAGCAGATAAGAATAAACCAAAACTATCTCTAGTCACTAATCCCACACCTCCCTTGGACGTGTTAGGATCCCAGGCACCATCAGTGTTAATTTTAAACCATCCTGACCTTGGGGGGCTCCAATAAGACAAAATTGTTTAGTTTTGGGGGCTGGAATTGGTTGGGATTATCCGAAGGTTATGTCTTTGGGAGATCATGCGAGAGGAACTATTTATGATAGAGGTAGCAGATTCATATTTGTTGCTAAAAATCAAAGCATTTCTGCTGTTCCAAATCGCCCACATCAAACAAACAACAAAAGGAAAGTTTTCCATGAGGTTCACATTCAACTGGTAAGGGTTAATTCCTAGCCAATACCTTAACCAATCAAGAATGGTTTTATCTCTAAACAGATCAGTCCTCACATTAAGTCTCGACAAAAACCAAATCCTACTAACCTGAGGGCAAGTAATCAAGGCATGGGTGATGGTTTCAGCTTCCCTGTGACACCTAGGACAAAGATTATCCCCAATATTCATTCTCTTACTCAGAATATCACGGACAGGAATTGCATTTTTGGCACACTTCCACACAAAAATTTGAATACGATAGGGAACCTTGGTTCTCCAAATTTCTTTCCAGAGTTTATCAGTTGAAAAAATCAATTTATTTTCAATGACGGTGGACACATAGCACTTTGGGATGGACACGAATTACGAAGGTATGTGAAAAAGTATATTACTGTGGAATTAGCTTTCAGTAGGAAATACCGTTAAGTTTAGCATTTTCGTTTTATTATATTTAAAATATGTATTTTTTGTCGATAAAAACTTTTTTTTTATCGATTCGTTTCTTTTCATTTAATAATAGTAAAATAGGGAAACAAAAATTTCTAGCCTCTAAGGTCTTGTGAACCAAACCAAAAACAATAAAGCTTTTTGGACCGATGCTTTTACAAAACCCATGTCAGACGCTTATGTGGCATGGTAGGACCCACCACTTTTCTCCTCTTAAAAGTGTTTTGAAGGAGCTTCCAACTTATGTGGCAGTGGGACCCACCATGCCACATAATTGTCGGGTATCTATTTTGTAAAACGGTCAATCCAAATAGCAGCACTGAACCAAAAATGGGTACTAGTGAAGACAATACATGGGATCCCTACTAGTTTGGCCCGAACATTAGCTATTAGGTGAATCAGACCAAGTGATCGATTGGTATAATGACTAATGAGTAGTCAAGGAGATGTCCCTCTCTCTCTCTTTTCTATCACTTGGAATACAACCGAACAAGTTATGTGCTTCGTATATGGTGGGTGGGCCAGCGCCAGAATGGTGGTAATGCATGATGCCTACCTGTATCGTGCGCGGATGCACATAAAGCTAAGCAACTTAGTTAGCAACACAACACGAAAGTCCCACACCTGACTCCACATGCATGCGCAAGGGACTGCGTAAAGAATAATAATACTCGGCCATAAGAAATTTACATAAGAGTACATAATATCTCTCGTGTACGAGATATTATGTTTGGTAGAGATATAAAATTTGTGGAGTCCACATGGATATGGTTTAAGGATTAATTTTTAGTGAGGATGTCTTCTTTATTACGATCATCATCACAGGATATTGATTCCAAGACTTTGCCTTCGGGTGGGAATATTTGTTGCAATAGCCAGTTAGTTTTTCTTTTGGGTTTTTCTTGTCTTTCCTTTTTCCCCTTTTCTTTCTTTTTTTTTTTGTATTCTTTGGCTTCGGCCCTTCTCAATAAAGTTATCCTTCTTCAAAAATTACGATCATTATAACAAAAAATCAGCTCATTCTGAAACTTCTAACCCTATCAAATGTTGATTAGTTGTTGATGTTCAAATAAAGTCGATTTCTTCACTGTTGATGTTTAATCAACTTTTGATAGAGTTAGAAGTTTCAGAATAAGATGATTTTATTTATTTATTTATTTATTTTTATGAGGATAGTCTTTTTAAGTCCACCAAAAACACGTGGTGCGAAAAACATCATCAATAAAAATCTGCTCTTAGATAGTATCCATGTGAACCATCAAATTTTGCGTCCCAACTAGACATAATAAACTCTATTATGTCCGAGTTATTCCTGAGTAAAGTACATGGGTTTGAGAGGTAGAAGAAATTGAATTTTATTCTGTCATCAAATAACACATTCAATAGTAGGTATAAAAAAAATATCTATAGAAAAAATAAAACATACAGTATCATTCACTCTTTCAAGAAAACAAAACCAAGAGGGCATAATTGGTAAACAAAAAAATCTGATAAAAAAAATTTGGTAAAAAATTGTATTTATTTGGCGAATAGGATGACTCCTAGGATGAGATGGCAAGATCTCTTTCAAACTTGAAAAAGTAAAAAAGTAACTTTACACAAACATATCTTGCCACCTCATTCTGGAAGTACTTCTAGCATTATTCTTATTTAACTACTACAATTTTGCCCGAGGGATGAGTGTGAATTCTTCGATATTATTAGGGTTCCTTACATTTTCCAAGCTAGATAGTTAAGATGGTGGTCCTCAACCTCTGTTAGCCAATCATCCATTCAGTTGGTGAGGCGATTATTACTAGCATTTATGTCTTTGGATCTGATTTTTTAAAGTTTTTTTACCGTTGATTTTTTATAAATTTTTTTTGGATTAGAAATTTTAGAATAGTGTACTTTTCGAATATGATGATTCAAGACATAAATACCACTATTTTTTCTTCTCAAAAATATTTTGAAGGGATTTTTAACTTACATGGCAGTAGGACGACCATACCACATACGCATCTGCTTTTGGGACTTAGCTGGTCCAAACAGCACTACTCATAAAATAAAAGCCACTAATCCTAAAGCTAGAGACACTAGCTACACCTGTCATACGCAGCAATAATGAAGTAATTTGACATTTTAAAACCCTAATCAATAAAAAAAAAGTAATATTAATCTGGAACATGTAGGACAAAATACTTTTAACTTGTAACAGTTTTTACTTCTTTTCCCCAGAAAAAAAAAACATTACTTTAAAATAATGAAGTTCAAATTAGTTTTTACCGTAATAAGGAAAAATACACCAAAATACCCATATTTAACCCTAAAACAGTCCATCACACAAATAAGAAATTATGGATGATCAGATCATTATAGGTTGATTTTGTCACAAAGATTCGATAGTCACAAGCGTCTTGCTCATAATCTGAATACAATTCAATGTTCAGAAAAAAAAAGATCAAAGAATTCCAAACATAAACGTGTTCGTGCGGGTAGATCTTTTAAACAAGTAACGCATGCAGTTTTGGCTTTTTATTTGAGAAAAATACTAAATGTAGCAAAAAAAAATATAGGTTATGTTTGGTACACCGTGAATATTTGTAAATGCGAAAATTCACGGTTTATCATGTGTTTATAGATGATTGATGAGGGCAACTAATAACAAATATTTGGTGGGATTTGTAATATGCTTACAAAATAAACAATCTCAAATTTTTTATTTATTTTTTTCTAATTCGATTTTAATTAGCACATATAAAAATCATGAATTTTCGCATTTGCCAATATTTACGGTGTATCAAACAGGGCCATATTAGAATCAAGACAGAATGCATGATCTACTGAATACTGTAAATGTGTGCAGTAAACAATGAATTGTAGGGGCCTTCACACACTTCACAAAAACTGTAGATTGTACATTCTGGCTCCATCTTACTGCTTTTTAATAAGGAAATATTAAGAAAGGAAAACACTCAAGAATACAACCAAACGAGTTGACTATTATTTGAGGAACAAGAGAGATCTGAGCCAGAAAAAAGAACTTGTAATATAGTTTTGGCAGAAAATTAACATAGAATAGCATCTTTACTTGTTGGATTGTCTATGATTCCTCTTCTATTATTTCCCTCAGCTTCTTGTACTCTAAAAAGATAAAAGATATTATAAGACAACCTAACAACCTAAACTTTTTATGCACTGAACTTTAGTGAGGAGGACTATAGTGACAAGTGACCACCTCTCACATTAAAAAATAAAAATAAAAAAAATAGTGAAAGAAACCCTAATTGATAAATTTAACCATCTTTAGAAAGCTATTGAAAGTTTGAAATAGAAAGGCCATCCAATCAAGTTCCCATCAAATCCAAAGAACCAATCTTTTTCACTTTCCACATCAAAATGCATAATTGGCTTAGATCCTTCAAAGTTATTGAAAGATCATTATTTTTATGTACGAACTAATTTTGATTATATTATGTCTTACATCTACAAATAATTTTGATTGTATGATGATAAATTGGATCACCCAAACATTATTTTTAGACAAATTCTATTGTTAATTAGGGATTTTTATATGTTTGAAGGCAAAAAAGGGGAAAGCGATTGTTCCACCGACACCATTGAATTTTAAAAAGAAAAACTATTTCTATTTTTTTAGATAAATAAATTAGGGTCAAGTTATATAGCCCCTCTTTATATAGCCCCTTATATAACCTCTAACTTGTGGGGCCATATTTAACGCATCCGAGAGCTGATTTTTGGAGAGGATGTTCTTCTCACTATGTACTTTATCATATTCAAAAATTAACTCGTTCTAAAACTTCTAACCCCTTGAAATTAGCCCTTAAAAAATTTGTAAATTTTAAACTTTTATTTTGACTGTTGATTTAAAATGGATTGATTCGAGGTTACAAGTTTTAGATCAGACTGATTTCAGATAACTATATTCTGCTCACCGTGTAGATCATTTTCTCTAAAATCAACCCCTGAATACATTTCATGAAGACCCCACAAGCGAGAGGTTATATAAAAGGGCTATATAACCTGACCCAATAAATTATAACTAGGAGTCTAGGAAACAAAATATTCTTTTCTTTTGTTTCTTGAAGTTGAATAAAATATTTTATTAGAACTATTTTGGATGAAATTAAATACATGATGAGAAAGAAGAATTTTTTCTAGATTTAATTTTTCTTAGATGACCTTACAATCCTATTTAATATAATTTTTTTTTAATGATGAGACTATTTTCAATTACAAATAAGATAGCCCCAGTAATTAGAGGAGAAGGCGTCACTAACGAAGAGAGAGCAATAGTGAGAAAATGACAACCTACAAATAATAGAAGATCAACCATCGACAAATTATTGTCTTATGGGAATTGTATTTTCCTAATGAATCAAATACCAATCCATCCAATCATGTGTTATATGAATGTAGCCTAACTCTTGTTACACCCGCAATAGACATTGTGTCGTCTCTCTTTAACAATTAAAACTAGCTAGTTATTAATTATATCAAGTTGTTGAACACATATATATTATCAGAACAAGAGATCAAATTGGGGATATGGAGAAATTTCTTTATTGTTATTAATCAAAATCTTTTCTAGAAAGAGTTGATGCCACGGTTTCGAATCTTTTTTTTGGGTTTAGGGTTTAAATTCGAAAATAGTTTCGAATCAGAGGGATTTATGATAGGAGAAAAGGAAGGGGTGTGGTTGGTATGTCATTGGGCCTAAAAGATTATGAATTCAAGTATTCGTTCATCGAATAATGTTAAAAGTCTTATGGAGAGTATTAGATAAATGTGATCCATCTTTCCTACGATTCATTCACATAAACCTAACATCAGATTATCATGTTGGTCCGCGTAATTTGACTAAGATCTAAGATGTCATGTTTAATTTTTAAAACACATGTCAAATTAATCAAACAACATATATCTTACAAAACTTTTCATTTTTAGTAAAGAATTTGATGAACACCACTCACAAAATACATATTCATAGGTGTTTTTTTTTTTTTTTGAAAAGCATATATATTCATAGGTTTGGTTTGGTTTGATTTGAACATATTGGATATCTTTTCTCATATTATTTCCACATTTGTTTAGTTTCTCTCTCTAGACTCAATCTCTATCCGTCTATTGTAGAGAGGATAATTTAGTATAAAAAATGGAAGAGATGGGGTAAAGTTAAGTTCAATAATTGGCAATTTGGCATAAAACAGAGAGGAAGCTCCCATGGAGATCCTATTCTATTCTATCCTAGCTCACTCTGTAATTGTCTTCTATAATATAAAATTTGATCCAATTAACTTTCTTTTTACAGAGTCAATAATGGAACAACCAATCCACAATCTTCCCCCAAAACACACAATTTGATATGCAATATAATATATACTAATAAGTATGTGCAGGGATTAATTACTAATTAGTCATCCAAGCAGGATAATTAGACTTACCTGGCAGTTGGTTGGATCTTTGTTAAAATGCCACGTCACCCTCTTTCCATGTCAGCATTATCTAATTCGAGTGCGTCTATACCTATGCAGATGTGATATGGTAGGGTCTATGTCATGATATCAGAAAAAGCCGCACAAATCACTTTAAAAAAATAAAATTTTCGTCAATCTAAAAAATATTTTACATGTAACTCGAAAAGAAAAGTCTTTTTATACCAAAATTATATTTAGGATCTGGTCCAAACTTCACGTCCAGGGGACCTACTTGAATTGTGAGGCACTCCGCAAACTCAGACATGAGGTGAATATATTTTCGTCACGCCTAACATTACTCAATTCAAAAACAATAATACCTTTTGGACCGATTGGTTTACAAAAGTGGTGTCAGACACTTATGTGATAAGGTGAAACTCACCACTTTTTCCCATTCCAAAAGTGTTTTGAAGGAGTTTCTAACTTATATAGTAGTGGGACTGACCATGCAACATACATCAACCACTGCTTTTGTAACTCGGTCGGTCCAAACAGCACTTCTCAATCACCACCCAAAAAAATTTCAATTTATAATCTTACGGAATTTAAAATCGATGGCTATTAAATTTTGAAGTCTTCCTTAAATTTTCAAGTCTTTCTTTACTCAAAAAAAATTTCGATATCGAACTCACAGAAATCATATTTTTTTGCACGTACATGTGGTCCATGTGGAACTACGTACAACATGCCTCCACGTGTACAAGGGGGTCCTACCATGAAATTAACCTGTCCTAATGACGTAATGCTTAAATACTGAAGGATGTTCCTAATTAGTGTTACTGGATTATTTTAACCCGGAGTTATAATTAAATGTTAACTTTATATAATATTTTGTTGACAGTAACTGAGAAAATTATTGATGAAATTAATGATGGATCTGACAATAAAGCTGTTCAGATTATAATGACAATGCTTGTGTTTTATAAAGTAAAATTGATTAATTAAGTTTTAATAATTAAAACTTGTGTACTAATCAATTTTCTTTTACTTTCACTAATCTCTTATTAATTTTAGAAGAACTTTTTAAATTAAGCTGCAATACGTGCTGTTTTAATTATATAATTTATTCTTACATTATACTTACACTTCATATTCAAACAACACAACCCAAACAGATCACATCATTCTCCTCTCTCTAGATTAGGGGGACTATCATGGGGTCCATTTTGGTTCGATTATTGAATTAATACTCCAAACCAAAATCCAAAATCAAAAAAATAATTTGATTCTTGTCCGTTCTAATTTTTCTTAAATAGGTGTAATCGAAACTAACTTATTTCATAAGTTTCGATTCTGGGTAGTTCAAGAATCGCATTGAAGCCAACCCGTCGAAACATATTACATTAACCATTTGTTACCTAATGATCTATTTTTGGTATTCAACTATGTAGAACCAAAACTGAGAAAATTGGTTCGGATTTAATTTGGTTCTTTGACAGGTATCCATGGACACTGGAACAAAGCCCTTGGATCCCACATTCCTCGTTGAAAAAACAAAAAAGACCTAAAATCTGACTATCTTGGATTAAGGTTAAATAACACATAGGTGGACCTAAGGTCTAATTTACAAATTATCTTATATTTATTCTTAGGGATTAATTAACTAAAAATTAAATAATAAATAATAATGATAATGAAAAAAAATCCTCCTAATCAGGTCACCAATCATTGTGAAAGAAACCCTAGACATTAACTATTTCATTTTGCATTAGCTTTTAGCTTTTAACTTTTCAGCCCTAAATGTGTCAAACAGCCCATCTCCCACGTTAAAAATTTCGGTAGTGCTAGGGCTACTGAAATCCCTACCGAATTTGCTACAGCAGGCACATTTCACGGTGGGATTCATAACACTTTAGGATGGGATGCGAAATACGAGGAGATGCAAATCACTTTGACCGTTGGATGCTTGAGTGGTAGCAAATTCTGTAGGAATTTGCTGTAACTCAAGCATTACCGTAAAAATTTAAGCCGACACCAATTAGTTTAAAAGCTTTTTTATAGAATTATAATAATATTCTTTTCTTTCTTTTTTATATAGATAGAATTATAATAATATTCCTCCACCCAGCTTTTCCGACTGATTCTATCAAAGGACAATGTTTACATTGTCGACAGTGACCCACCATCAAATGTTCTTATATCTTTTTTTAACTTTCATTTACCGAATTACAACTCTTAAAACAATTTTATTTCACATAAATGATTTTTAGACCTTCCGTTTTATAAAATTGGTGCCTCGAATAGGACCTACTAATTTTCCCTCTTAAAGTATTTTAAAGGAGTTTACAACTTAGGTTTACATGGCAATGAGACCGACAATACCACATAAGTATCGAGTACAACTTTTGTAAATTAGTCGGTCCACATAAAATACTTATACTGAAAATAAATGTAATTCTCACATACAAACATGAATATTTGAGCCCCATTTTCAAAGCCCTCTGGTTGTGTAGGGCCCAGACAATATTGGTCAAGGAATAATTTTTTTTAGATAAGATGGCATTTTGACCTTGCAAATCATTCTTATAAAAGATTGCCTTGATTTTAAACTTCTAAACTCTAGAAGTACAAAATATACCTTATCCTTTTGATGGATTTTGTTAACATGTGCCCTGTTAAGCTTTTTGGTTTTAGGTTTTGTTTAGTTTCTTAAGGTTGTCCAAATAGGCTGATTTTTTGATATGTATATTATTTATACTATTTGGATCATATCTAAAAAAATAAGCTAAATTGGAGTTCTCTAACACCCTCTAGCACCACGAACACTTAATTTAAACTTTAATAGTATGAATGAACGGCTGACATTTAAAGTGGGTTGTTTAGAGGGTTAGATATCTCTGATTGAGCTGATTTTTTGTGGACATCTTATAAATAATGATAATATTATGCTTACAAAAATTCAGCTGATTTGAAGACCTGTAACTTGCAAAAAAATCCCTTCAAAAATATCCTTATCGTGTGCCCTAAGGGCAGACGTTAACACGACCCTATTTTGATTGCTAGTTTCTATCCAATTTCCTTTGGGTAGCAAGTACTAATTGAGTACTCAACTACATCCCCACGTAAAATAAATGTGAAGTACGGGTGTAAATGAGTTTATTAGGGTTTAACTACCCTAACTAGGGACCTAATAAAAAAGCGCTTCATGATTTCGATTATCTTATTAGCTTAGATGATATTACTTCATTCGTGATGAACTCTCAGTATGGTGGTTAGTGGTGGGACTTCCTTTACAAGAGATTATGTTATCGAATTCCATCGTTGACTTTACCTTAATGATTCACCAAAGTGCACATGGACGAAGCGTCTAATTAAAAATTGTCTCAAATTTAATAGTCTATTTGGACAAGTGATTTGGGGGATAGATTTTGTGGGGACCAGAGATTTAGTGGAAAAATCATGTTATATTTTTCCTCAAAATCAATGGTCCCTACAAAATCCCTTTCTAAAATCACTTGTCCAAACAGACTATAAAAAATTTTTGAAACATAATCCCAAGAACTAAAGCATTACCTTTTTGCAACGATTTTGATTACTAAGATTCCAATGTAAAAGCCAATTTGCTCTAGGTACATAGCCTCTAGAGTCGATTCTAGCTCGACTGTCAAACCTAAATTATTGAAAAAAAGAAAAGAAGCAAAAAACTAAAAATAAATAAAAAACATCATAGACTAATAATCAACTCATGGTCCTTCACTCCTTCCTTCAAGTTTGTTGGACCATCGAAAACCTCATTTTTAAATACGGTTAATAGTTATAGACTTGCCCTCATTTTATGCTGAAATTAGATGTTTTGAAGAAGGGATGATCAAATACTCAAATCCTTTTTTTTTTTTTTTCCGTTTCCGTCCACAGCCATAAAGTCTCAATTTGGACTCCCAAAAGCTAAGAAAATATCCATGCTTTATACATGCATTTTTAGAAAGAGAGGGAGTACCGAACGCATCAGAATCTCGAGACAGAAGATCTGACGGTGGGGTTGACCATACAGTCTGGCGATTGAACGGTTGATTCTGCCGACAGCCCATCAAAAGCTGTCCGTATAGAACTACTACCTAGTTGAAACTACAGTACTACTTCGACATTAAACTCTCGACAAAGAGGTATTAAAAATCGAATATTTGAAGTGAAAAAAAGAGTACCCCTACCCACGGGCAGTGGGCAACGGGCAACGGGCAGTGTCGGCACTCGGTCAGCTAAGTTTAGGGCTCCCACCCCCACTCCGAGTCTCTTCCACTTCCAACTCGTGACCGACAGCCAGTTGTGTACAAAATCCACGTCAATGCAGACGTGGCCACACGTGGTTTGACTAGTGTAAGTTACTGTTGCATAACGGTAATTTTCATTACAACCGGCTGGACCGTTGGACTATGAGATCTGTAGGTTTGGTTTCCCCCAACTATAGAGATGTGTTTTTTTTGAATTAGTGCTGAAAAGAAGAAAATGCTAGAAAAAAGCCAGTTAGATATTTATGGCCGTTGGATTCAAGTGTTTCACGGATGGCTTGTATCTTTTGAACTTGAGCATTCATGTTTCAAACTCAGTTTCAAATCGCGCTTCATTTAACTTTTAAGCTTGTTTCGTCAAACCATTCAAAGGGGTAATGCTACTTAAACATTCGATTGGGTGTTTTTATTTTAAACACCGATTTGTGGGACCTACATGAATATACTTCAAGAGCTAAAATTTTGTGAAGTTGTTCTCTTCACCATGGGTAACATCCTCACAAAAAATCAGCGCATTCTAAAATTTCTAACTCTATCAAAAGTTATTCTGAAGTTGATTGAAAATTAACTGTGAGAAATGAACGGTGCGGAAAAAAGTTTAGATTTTGATGGGGTTATAAATTTTAGATGGGCTGATTTTTTTTGAGGATGTTGCTCATGGTGAGGACAACAACGTCACAAAATTTCAGCTCTTGAAGTGTATCCATGTGGGCCCCACAGGCCGATGTTTAAAATAAAAACACCCGATTGAGTGTTTGCGTAGCATTACCCATTTCAAAGTGCATCTCATTTCAAATCCTGTTTCACATTGCACCTGACCTCAAACAAGATTATTAGACCCGCTTTAATATTTTTCCATACAATTTTACATGCTGATTTATGTTGACACAGTTTAGTGTAAAGTATATATACACAAGTCATTGCAGACCAAGATTCAATTTAATTTTTAGTTTTATTTTACATTGTAGATATTTTTAGGATGGTCTTAACATATGAGCCTTGAGAATGAGAACCATCAGTGTATCCTATATATATATATATATATATATATA
>MVGT01000687.1:107444-170696 GCA_002174775.1 Macleaya cordata
GTTAGCTTAATTAACATGATAAATGACTATTAAAGAGAATTAATGAGTGACACATATGGTGCTTGTGAGGGAGCTTGGAAGAGAGGAGAGGAGGAGTTAAAATTACCATTGCGTAATAGGGTGAGTTTTTTTTACCGTGAGCTGACGGTGAGGGTTTTTTTGACCCAGGGTTTCCACTATATATATATATATATAATAAATGTAGATTTTTTTAACCCACACCTAAGAGAGAGGGTTTTGTTAACCCAAAAACTTATCCTATAGTATATTATAATAGACAATATATATATATGGCAACTTTAATCAATAGATGATAATAATATTAGTTGTGGATTTTTTTCATTTAAGGAATTAATGAAGGGCCTCCAATTGAAATATCTACGATCCTATCAAAATTAGATTATTATTTTTTATGAGGGACTAATGCCCTAGTTACAACAAGGCTTAGATATATTACAAGAGGTGTATAGGAAGTATATAAACTGTCTTAAATATTATCTTCAACAAATATTGTCATCAACGAGCAAACACAACATAGGACATCACCAACAAGTGCAGGAAATGGCACCACCAACGAATGCAGAGAACAACACCATTAACAGGTGCAGAGAAGTTTGGAAATGAATATTACTAAGCCAGATTATTTTTGCTGACCACTATAATTTACCACGCGAAATGCTATTCAAACGAATGAATTAAGTAGCGTAGTAGCTACATGAATACCTACACATGTGGCAGTATTTTGAATTGGCACGTCTAATATTTTGATTTGAATGTGCTTGTTCAAATAATGCCACATATGCAAGTATATTTTAATTCATATGTGTTTGTTGAGATGGTGCCACATATGTAACTACTTCATGTAACTATTAATTGTATGTCTGAGACTCTAAAGCCTGAATAGCATTACCCTTGACCAAATAATGTTATAACTAACATGGGCTAAAATGATTGGTTAAGCATAACGATGGATCAAAATTAGACACATTAACTGCCACATCACGTGATCCGTTTGGCATTATAGTTAAAGAAGTAGTCGGTCTAGCATTACTCTTTCGAAATTGAATGATTCAAGTAATTTTTTTTACGATGAAGTTTTATACATTAGAAACATCCCTAGCACATGCCATATAGAAATAGTTCAAGGGGATGATTTTCAGATATGATGATCTATATGATGAGGAGAACATCCCTGCCAAAAAATGAGTCATTAAATCATCTTTATGTGCGTCCTATAAAAAAATATGTTGCAATAGTATCGTTATAAAGTATGATACAATATCCATCCTGAAAGATAAAATCATATATTTTTTGGGATTTTGGAAAAAAAAGTCCCTGTAAAAAAAGTCATTATGATTTTAGTCATTGTTTTATAAATTTAGTCCATACTTTTGGACATAAAAATCATAAAAGTAGGGACTAAATTTATAAAACAAGGACTAAAATCATAATGACTTTTTTTATAGGGACTTTTTTTACATTTTCTAAAATTTTTTTTAAAAAAATCAAGCAATATATTATTAATCAAGCAAATTGAAGTAAGATTACATATAAGCAAGATCTTCCTTAATACAAGCTGGAGGAAAAGCAACACATATATAGAAAAATAAAAAATCGAACAAAAAATACAAAGAAAGCAAATAGAACACAAGAAAAAATCTAAAAAAATGGAGCAAATGGCCATAGTAAACGGCACAACGACCGACCAAATTGAATGATTTGCTTCCCAAAGAAGAGATTCTTCCATATAGATAGAGGGGAAAGATGAGCCCAACACCTTGTCTACCCAAAATAAAGAAAAAACTTCCAATCTGTCAAAGAAAAGTTCGGTTGTTGTCGATCTGGTCCGTCAAAACACTAGATCTGAGCTTAATCGGAGCAGATCTAAAGCACAGACAAAGGAAAGAAGATTATTATTAAGTAAAAATTACCAAAAAAGCGAGCAAAAGGCGTGATAGAGACGTGAAATAGTCGCCAAAGAGGATAGGAAGACAAAGAAAAATACGTGGTTTCTCTTCGCCGGAAGTTCATAAAGCTCCGTCCAAGGGAACGAAGACCATAAACTATATGGTTTTCAANTTTATTTTTCTCCCTAGCATTACACTTATAACCTCAAGTTCCTGGCCCATAACAAAGTGTACTTCCTTTATCAAAAAAAAAAAAAAAGAAAAAACAAAACTAGAATTGTTTAGACTTTACAACCCCCACCAAAAATAACTGGTCCAAAATAAAGGAACACAGTTCAGGCACTTGTGAGGAGATTCTTTAAAACTTTTAGGGTACTTATGTGACAGTATAGTCCAGGAATGAAAAGAAAGAAAAGCGAAGGCGGATTGAAGAAAAGTATCCCATTTTAGAGCTGGTTTGCTTCTGTTTGGCCACAGTTAATTAGGGTTCCCATCCAACAGTAACACCTTTGGATGAATCCAAAATTTTGCATGTCTCTGTAAATACTTTAGCTAAAGTTCATATACTTATTAGTTGAAAGAAGATATCTGATATCATATTGGTCGTCACAGATCTTACCTACCACCTCTACTTCCTCTTTGCACACTCACTACTGTAACTTTAGACTCTAGAACACTTTTTTAGAACATTCCAATTTCAAGAATCAAGGTGTAACTAATATATATATTTTGAGATACATTATTATGCTTTTATCCAGAAAATCATACTACCTTATATATCAAGCCAACGTTTCCAAAGCACAATACTTTTTACTTTTTTTTTTTTTTTACCATATTTTTTTTTATTTTTTTAGTATTATTAAGGAATAAATATTATATTTTATCTTTATGAAAAATTGTACTTGTTTTTTTTTTTTTATAACTGGGATGTTCGGACTCATAAAGTACCATCTGACTAATTCTCGAAGTGGTGTGTTTCTCTTGTTCACAGTTATTCGATGCAGTCGAGAATAAATATGTTTTCATTAACTATGTACATTTTTTGTTCTAAACCTAACAACTGAAGATCACGTAAAAATGAGAGATAAGAGGCATTTACCAGTATATATCTCGTTAATCCAATGTAAAAAAAAAATAATAATAATCTCATTGTCACCACGTTAATCTCATTGTCTCATTCAGGATGCTACGTACTAGTGTAGATGGATTTCGCTGTGGGAAGATTTTGTTTTTCAGCCTTCATACACTTGAGACTTGAGTAGTATTCAATTTCAATAGTGATCGATACTGGTTAACAATTCAATGAATTTATTTGTACCTAATACCTATATTAAAATTACGATTGTTTCTTTGGGAAAAAAAAATAAAAATTTTAGTTATTTGTTAAATAATGGCAATTAGAATTAAAAATAGGATTTGAAAATTCAAATTTTAAAAAATGTTTAAATTTTAAATCCAACTGCAAAACATTCAAATTAAATGAAAAACAGGAAAAAGGATTTCTCAAAATAAAACAAAATAAAAAAGTTTTAATACGTACAACCCATAAGTCATGATTGGGGGATGCCTATCTTTGCTTCTGACTGTTTCTCTAACACACTACATACGACCCCATCACCCACTCTTCCTTGGCTCTAAAGCTCCCCATAAGGGGCCTTATAACCCTAAAAAAAAAATAAGACTTATTCTTTCCTTCTAGTCTACAGTTGCAGACCTTTTTCATGGTGTTGGTGTGGAGAGAGGGGTATTGCTATTGGGACACCCTTAACAGGGTGTCGAGGGCCTCGAGGCGAATTACCCTTTTAAGGGAATTTATTTGGATAGGATTCAATGACTGATTTTTTATGATGATGTTTTTCTTTACTATGTATATCATCTACATAAAATCTAAAACTTCTCTATTAAAAGTTGATTAGAAATCCTCACCGTTGATTCTTCAGAGAGAGGCCTAAACCCACCATAATCCATCTATGTGAGCTCAAGCCCAAATGAAGGAATGATCTGGTGTGGCCAACTATTCTTTTCAAGTGAGCTTGGGCTTTCTGTTCTTTAGGCTTAGCACCACAAAAACCAAAATAACCCAACTGAAACTCGATTCCTTGATTCCCTTCTCTCTTCTCTTTGTTCTTCCTACTCTCCATCTTCTTCTATATCCCATTCAATTGTTCTATTTATTAAGAGTGGTTTTTTTTAGCTTCAAACAATTAATTTTTGCTATTTCATTTTAATTTTGGGTTTAGTTCTTAGGACACAAATTGACACATCTTATTTACGGTTAGATGCGATTATCCAATAATTTTAAGTCTACTGATAGACGATATTCATTGCTTTTTAAATTAAAGAAGCATATGTAAATGGTTAACTGATTGCATCTAATAGTGAATAGTATGTGTCAAAACCTTATGTGGCAAAAACTTAGACCCTTCTATTTCTTTTAAGTGCTGAAAATAAATCAAATTAAATCTTTTTTTTTTTTTGGGTACGAAAATCAAATTTAAACTTACTCGGCCTAAACCTATATCTAACCACCTTCAGGCTTACAGGATTATGGCCTGAGCTGGGCTCTTTACTTGAACTTACCTAACCAACGGTACCCCCCGAGTTCTAAACACGGTCCAAAAAAATATTGGCCCGACTTGGATTGCCATTCCTACATGGGGCACTCCTCCGGCGTGATGATCCATCAAGTTGGCCTATTCAACCTAACCTATTATCTATTATCTATATACATATGGCCCAATCTATTATCTATTATTGCGTTAACAAAACCCTCTCTCTTATGTGTGGGTTCAAAACACCTATATTATAAACATAAACTCAAATTCTAAAACAACTAAATTTTTTAATTATCTAATAAAAAATTTTAAATTTTTTTATATTAATTTTTTTATTATTTATAAAAAATTTTAAAAAAAAAATTAAAAAAGAAACCCTCGTGCCTTGCACTTCAATAAAAATTGGAGTAAAAGGTTGAAAAAAGAAGTAAGAAAAATAATTACTTATTTAATAATATTTTTACTAATAGCCGTCACATTAGTCCAAAAAATGCAAATTCTGTAGAAAACCAGACGTAAGGCCATCCACAACGGTCCAAGGGTAGAAGTCAAATTTAGCTTACTAAATTTACCCTACATTTTAAAGTAACAATGTAGAAGAAAGTTAAGTTTGCAAAAAGAAAATAATAATAAAAAACTATTTAACGACATAAACTGTCATTCTTTAAAAAAAATTATTTTCAAAATTCCGACGGTATCCCTTAGGGGCGTCTGAAATGACATTTTTTTAAATGACGTTTTAGTCCTAAAATTTATTTTTTTATTATTTTTTTAAATGATCAGACGCCCTCCCCACAAGCCGCTCCACGTTAAACGCTCTCCCACTACCCGTCCCATTCTCAGACGCCTTCCCTCCAAGCCGCCCCACATCAGACGACTCCCCCCCACCCGCCTGGTTATAAATCTCCAGATTGAAAATGGAGACCGCCAAATTTGGCTTAGCCATGAGACTTGTAGGGTCCGTTTATATTTTTACCAGCCTCCACTACGTAACGTTTTTTTTGCAAATTTGGCCAAATAGTATGACCACTGTGGATGCCCTAATAAGGAGGAATTGTAAATGTGCAAAATGCCCTGCCACGGGCTAGGCGAGTGGAAAAAAAACAAATGCCAAAATAAATTTGCAAAAATGTATGGACGAGGACTTGACAAGCCGCCCATCATTAGGCATGGTCCAAGGAGACGCCCCAACTGTTGGGCGGTCCCTTTGGTCCTTCCTAATCATTTTTTTTTTGGAACTTTCAATACTGGTTTTATTTGGTATCCCTTTAAATTACGTGAATGATTTCCAAATGTTGCGAGTCTTATGAAGACGATCTAAGAATTGATTTTTTATGAGGACATTCACCTCTCATTTATCATCACAAATAATCAGTTCATTTTAAAACTTTTAACACGATCAAAATTTTGGTTGAATTCAATAAGTTGTTATTGATATAAGGATGATCTCCTTACAGTTAATTTAAAATCAACTTTTGATAAGGCTACAAATTTAAAAATTATCATCTTTTTTTGTAGAGATGATTTGCATGGTGAGGATAATCCTTCCTAAAAATAAATTATTTGATCGTCTCCATGTGGGACTCATAACATTTGAACATCAATCACTTAATTAAAAAGGGTATCAAATAAAACCAATTCTTTTAATTTTTTTTTTTAAAAAAAAAAAAAATAGGCAGGGACAAGGGACCGCCCTTGACTTGGGCGGCCCCACTCCCGTCAAAGCTTTTTTCAATATAATTTTGTAAATTTTTCTTCTAAGGATGTGGTATTGCAAAAGTTTATTTTTTTATTTTTCTTTAAAATACCATACAAGAATGCAATATGGCCATGCACATGTTCACCATTTGATCAAAACAAATATTAATGGTGTTTCAAATTCGAGGCCCAAGCTCGATTTAAGATTGGGTTGAGCCCATGGGGCTTTTGGGCCATCCCAATTTGCAGCCTCTAGTTTTTACACCTAATATTTTTTTTTTATATTACAACTAATATCTTAGGAATGATTTTTTATGAGGCTTATCCCTTGTTACATATATCATTCTCGCTAGAAAATACATTATTCTAAAGTTTTAAATTTTATTAAAAAAATGATTAAAATTTTAAATTTTGTGAAAACATCTATTTTAACTCTAATTTTCGACTAACTTCTAACGAGATTAAAAGTTTATAGGGTTTGATTTGTTGTAAAAATAATCTATACGATAAAATAAACGTCTTCACAAAATAAGAGTGTAAAAATAATTTGGATGTAACCAATAAAAGTATCCAGCCTCCACATGGAATCCTACGTATTCTGAACTCTTCAAGCAACGTATCATTGCCGTACTTTTACCAGCTGGCTACCAATGACAGTGTAGCTTGTGGATGTGGGTAAACCGATTCCCAAGACAATTACGTCGATCCTTTACTGAGTCGAATCGCTCGATCCCGGACTCTCCAGAGTACAGGCCGGGGCCTCGTACAATAAACAGGACTTTCTGTGATCCATCCAACACAGTCCCACCGCACGCGGAAATAACAAGAGCTCTTCCATTCGACAGAAAACCCTAACGAGCCCCCCAAATTTCTATTTTCCATCCCCAAATCCAAATCACTAATTCCAAAATCTTCGAATCTGCTTCTATTTTCATCAGATTATTAACTTTCCACCGCGATCTTTTCACGACCTAATTATCCTTTATAATCTCCGATTCAGAACTCTGCAACTTATTCTTCTTTGTTCTTTTTGTTCTCATCAACCAGTTATTTTTTCCAGTAATTATCGTTCAGAGATTTCTGTTTCAATTCACAATTAGATTATGTAGTAAGCTTATCTTTTAAAAAATTAAAATTTTTACGAGATTTATCGATCAAAAGAACATCTTTGGGCGTCTGTTTTAGGGTTTTCTTTTAATAAATATTTATCCTTTCTTTCATTGCTTATTCAGGTTGATTTTGATTGTTAGCCCCCTTTATGAGGCATGGTTGCTTCAACTTGTTGCTGCACCAACAATGACTTTTTTTATTCAGAGTTTCAACATGATCATTGTTCTGTATCCAGAAAGAGGCAGAAAAAATTGAATTCAGAATCACTCGATTCTGTTTCTTACACCTGTATCGGCGATATCATTGATGTTACATTATCCTACGGGTATATTTGATATTTTTGCTTCTTGGTGTCTGAATTTACCTAATTTAATCATCATAATAATAGAAAGATACAAGATTATGTTTCTGAATACCAATTTTCTTATGGAATTCTGTAATTTCTATACCTTTTTAGGTGCTCAGATGATGATTTACATAGCCCTTCATCAATTTGCAATCCTAATGAAGGAGTAGGTTCACATGTTGCAATGGAAGGAAGCACCCACCATAACAATACTGATGGTGGAATTCCTCAGTCATGTAGTACTGGGGGCACCCAATGTCATGATCAGAGTTTACCTGGATATGTTCAACCTGTTTTTGTCAGTGGGTGGATGTATGTTAATCAAACTGGGCAAATGTGTGGTCCATATATTCAAGAACAGTTATATGAGGGCTTGTCTACTGGATTCTTGCCAGAGGAACTTCCTGTTTATCCAATCGTAAATGGAACTCTAATTAATTCTGTGCCTTTGAAGTACTTTAGGCAGTTTCCTGAGCATGTCGCCACGGGTTTTTCTTATTTGAATGCAAACATGACAATGGCACCGCAAAGTCAGCTTGCCAACGGTTCTACTTCTTGTGGTGAAGTTATGACTTCCTATGGGGAAGGGGCATCTATGAACTATGCACAGTTGGCAACCCAGTCACAAGTCAATAATAGTAGTTATGGGTCTCAACCGCAAATTTCGAACAATGAAGCAACCAATTGGACTTCAACTGATATGCACGTGGTATCAAACTTCTCATTTTCTCATGCATGTGAAAGAAAAATATAAGCATATGTTGTTGAAGCTTTTGTATTCTTATTGCGATGGGTTCTCGTCGGAATACATTAAAATTGTCTAAAATCTCGTATAAGATTGTTCTTTGACTATGTTTATGTAAATTTTTTTTTCTTGCATTGGTTGCAGTCCAATGAAGATTCATGTTGGGTGTTTGAGGATGAGGAGGGGAGGAAACGTGGTCCACATTCTCTTGCAGAAATTTATTCTTGGCATCATTATGGATATCTTCGAGACACATTGACGGTGAGCTACAATATTAGTGTGATATAATAGTAGTAGTCTTATTTCATTTTCAAAACTCATGAAGCAGATTGTTAGTCAGAACCATCAAACCTATGCACTTAATTGTTTGATAATTCATGAGAAATCCAAAACAAGAAAAAGTAGGAACTTTTAGCTCACTTCATTCAATTTTTTGGTAGTTTTGGTACCAAAACTCTTGTCAAGTCAGCTTCCATTGATTATACAAATACAAGTACTTTTTGTTTTCTTAATTTCTTTATGCTGAGCACTACCAGAGATGATATGTAGCCAAACTCCTGTCTTACCTTGATTAGTGAGTATTTTTTCAGTAAGTTGGGAAATTATAGCTTATGTTAGGAGCTGAAAACTCCAAAAAAAAATGTCAGAGTCAGCAGTTTTGATCTGGTAATTGGTTTTTGGGGCAACTTTTTTCACCCAAGTTGAACCGTAGAAGTTGGGACCTGATCAAGCTAAGCAGTTAATGAAGTTAATACATAATTGATAAAAATTGTAAGAAGTAAGAATATAACTAGAAGTAAGAATATAACTAGAATATTAATAAGGAGTTTCAAGTTGACTAATTTGATATATGGCCTTCAAATACAGGGCCTATTGATGATTTTCATAGCTTATGCATGTGATAACTATGAACATTCCTCTACCCGATAATAATGAGCGATATTCTTTATGACAATGGGCAGCCATTCAATGTATGTTGTTTGTAAGTAATTGTAAAACAACATATACCCCAACATATGAGCAGCTAAAGTATGTTGTTTTTAAGTAGTTATTGATAATAGGATGCAATATCCCCAACATATATTGTGTGGACCCTTATCTGTACATCTCCGTTTTACTGAACAAAATTATAAAAAACAAAAAGGAAAAAAAAAGAAGAAAAAAATAGAAAGGCTGAATGCTTATCAAAATAGGGAAAGGAGATGAAAGAAGCTGAAATCCCTAGCAGTGCCTGAAATAGCATTCTTTAGAAGGAATAGTTAACCTGCTACACCACTTTTGCGTTTGTTTTGAAACCTAGTTAGTATACATGTATCTGTTAAGTCCAAGTACATTACAAAATGTGACCTTAAGTTGCACTTGACGAAGTTACTATTTGTTAGGCTTTGATTTCTATTTTTTTTTCCTGGTTAATTTCTTTTCTGCCTAATACTTGCTTGACTTCTATTAATTTTGTTTTGTAGATATATCATAAGGATAGCAGATTTCAACCCTTTACTCTTTTATCTATTCTAAGCACATGGAGAACAAACAGATCTGACATTGCTTCCCAAGAGAATAATAAAAACGATGAGACCAGCTTTCTTGATAACTTCATGACCGAAGTATCAGAAGAAGTCTCTAACCAACTGCACTCTGGAATCATGAAATCAGCTCGTCGGGTGGTGCTAGATGAGATAATTAGTAGCATCATACCAGATTTCATGGCCATGAAGAAAGCTCAGAGACATCTTGAATCTGAGGCGAGAAAACAGGCAGTCAAGACTTGTTCTTTGACGGAGAAAAGGGTAAATTATCAATCCAAAGTACTGATGTTATAACATGTAGTTGGGAAATGACATTATTTTGTAATTTGTTTGCTTTAATAGGCTGAGGTTGTTCGGGAGAGAAAGAACATTGTTGCTTCTGGGGATGTCGTTGCCGCTCGTATATCTGATCCTCGTGAAATTTCTACAAGGTCTCCCAAAAATATGCAATCTACTGGGAGCATTGAAAGAACTACAGATTTCGTGGTCATGAAGAAAGCTCAGAGACATCTAAAATCTGAGGCCAGAAAAGAGGCACTCAATACTTGTTCTTCGACAGACAAAGGGGTACTGTAAATTACAATCCTAAGCACTGATGCTCCAAATTTTAGTTGGGAAATGACACTATTTTGTCATTTTTTTTGTTTTAACAGGCTGAGGTTGCTGGGGAGAGAAAGAACTTTGTTGCTTCTCGGGATGTGGTTGCCGTTCCTTTATCTGATCCTCGTGAAATTCCTATAATGTCTCCCAAAATTACGAAATCTATTGGGAACATTGAAAATTTTATGGGGGCACTATCTATAGCTCGCAGAGCATATTTTGACTCTTGTATGCAGGTCATGTGGAATGCTGTCTTTTATGACCCTATATCAGATTATTCCTGTACCTGGCGAAAGAGAAAGCGTTGGTCTCAATCTCCTATTCTGCCAAATACCATAGCTATTGTGGAACAGGTATGCTGTTTAAGGATTCTCAAGATGTAATTATGAAGATACATTCAGAAACTTTCGGTTTTTCTTTTATTGACAATTTTCATATGATTGTTTTTGGATCCGAAGCTCATGTTTCATTGATTCGGCAGGATCAATCAGAGCCCGAGTCTCCTGTTTGCATTGATGATTGTCCTCCAGGCTTTGGACCTGCAGTGAAGACCCCTAATATTGTTTTCCAGTCTTCGCTCATTTCAGAAGTAGACTCTTCTCATTTGAGAGAAGAACAAAAAGAACTGAATAAATTATCTCATGCCAGGCAAATTCATGAGAACATGAAAGATATCCAAGAGACAGTAGAAGATGCACTACATTTGTCTGCACAAGTTTCTTTATCTGAATACTTTAAGAATTTTGTGGAGGAGGAATGTATGAAGCTAACGGCTTCTGCGAAGGGAAAGGACTCAAGTGACAATACCTTCATAAAGTGTCCTACAGTAAGTACCTCTCTGAGTCCGAGTTCCTTCTTCTTGGTTATAAATTCCCCGTCTGTGTTATAGTTATGGTACATAAAATGTTTTATCATCTAGTGATTTTGTTACGTAACATGAAACAATTGTCTGCAGGATGCTGTTCAACCTGACAATGGTACATGCAATTCTTCTTCTGTATGCCCTCAGACAAGTGGAAAAGATTGTTTTGATGTGCCTGCTGATGCTTCAGAAGTTATTTTATCTGACAATGCCCTAACTGCAGCATTAGCAAGATCCTCCCTCAACTCATCCATTTTTCGACTTGAAAGTTCTCTATCAACTCGTTTTGAAAGTGCATTTGAGAGACTGGGATTACCGGTAGTTGATGTGGTTGATGACCCAGAGTTTGATGAACCGCCACCACCTGGGCTTGAAGAGAGTAGTTCCATATATATTGTTCCATCTCAGAATATCAAGTACCAACCATCGAAGTCAGATGAGTTTGTTTCTAAAATGGGGGAATACGTTGCGCTGTCAATGTTCCGACAGAAGTTGCACAATGATGTACTAGAAGAGTGGAGATCCAAAAAATTTAATGGTGCTCTTCATCAGTGTTTTCTAACGTGGCGTGCTTTAAGAAAACAGTCTAGAACTACTACCACAGAGGTAAATGCTTATGCGTTTTTCTTATTCTTCTTTTTCCTAGTATAACTTGCCTGTCTTTCCCATGGAATTTCCTATTCATGTTGGAAAATCCTTTTTTGGATATTATCTAGTTCCATAATTTTTTCCTTAAATGTATACTATGTTCATAGATTTATCATTTTTGTGCTTATGTATTTGTTTCAGGAAGGAACATTAAATACTGGTAAAGGAAGAAACACTGACTCTCCTGCTTTACTAGAAAAACCTAGAGAAAGATCAAGGAATACTTATTTCCGTAAGAAAAAGTTGGTACGGAAAAAATTAGGATCTTTGTCACAATGTATGGCTTCAAAAGATAGTCAGGACAAGTCGCGAAATCAGGATATTTCTGGTGTACCTTCTGAATTATTGGAATCGCGAGCTGTAGAAAACCCTCCAAAGGGTAATAAATGTAAAACATCTTCTGTTGACGGCATACATTTGCAGGGAATTGTTGAAAATAAATTGACCGATGATTGCTCATCGATCAGAAAGCCAACTACTCGTAAATCAAGGAAGATGACTTGTGTCGTTCAAAGTATGTTCTTGCTTATGCTAGTATATTATCTGGAACTGTGGAAGTAACTGGACTTGAGAAGATGAAATGAATGTAATCTCTTTAATGCATTATTGTGGTTTTGTAATGCAGGCAGTGACGAGGTCATACAAGATGATACAGATGATAAAGTTGAAGTGGTTTCTGCTTCAGCTAAGGACTCTATTAATAAAGAGAAGGTTGTGGACAGCAATGGCTCTGATCCTAAATTCAAGAAGGAGCTTACTGTGCCCCGTTCCAGCAAATTATCTAGTTGTATGTACCTTCTAGTTTTTTCCTCAATGCTCTTCTGGCATTTTCTTCTTTTTTTCTTTTACCCTTTATGTGCTTGGAACTATGAATTTAACTGTTCTGCTGGCTCATTACTTTTTGATCCTTTGTGTATGTAGCCACTAAGCCATTGCGTCCGAAAAGGAAGCTCCCAATCAAGGACCAGCCTTCATCTCATCCTGCTAAAGTTTTGAAAATGAAGCTCCCAAACAATGACCAATCTTCATCTCGTCCTGCTAAAGTTTTGAAAATGAAGCTACCAAACAATGACCAGTCATCATCTCGTCCTGCTAAAGTTTTGAAAATGGCAAATGGAATTGCTGCTATGAAAGGAAAGAGTAGAGAAACAACAATAGGGAAGGTCAAGTCAAGTAAAATGAAAAAAACAAATTCATGTCCTAAATCAGATGGGTGTGCTCGGTCTTCCATCAGTGGCTGGGAATGGCATAAATGGTCAACAAAAGCGAGTCCTGCGGACAGAGCTCGTGTTAGAGGAACACACTTTTCCCAAATTCGACATTTTGGTTCTGAGTTTTATACATCCCAGTCTGCAAATGCGAAAGGTCTATCTGCAAGAACAAACAGGGTTAAGCTTCGTAATCTTCTAGCTGCTGCGGAGGGTGCTGAACTTCTTAAAGTTACTCAATTGAAGGTAATTGAAGCATTGTATTTGTTAACTAGGTGTCTTTCTGTTTACTTGATGTTGACATTATGCTGTCTTTCCAGTCAAGGAAAAAGCGCCTACGCTTCCAACGAAGCAAGATACATGATTGGGGTCTTGTTGCACTAGAGCCAATTGAGGCAGAGGATTTTGTGATTGAATATGTAGGCGAATTGATTCGTCCTCGGGTAAATATGACTTGCCTCATTTCAGAGAATAGCATCTCTTTAAAGAGCTTAATTATGTTTCTTAGTTTTCACTCTTTTGCAGCTTCCTGACAGTTCTGTTGTCTGTTTCTTCTTTTTTGGAAGTACTTCACTGTTATTTTTTTGTGTTATTTCACAGATATCAGATATACGTGAGCGTCAATATGAAAAGATGGGAATTGGCAGCAGTTATCTTTTTAGACTGGATGATGGTTATGTGGTAAATAAAGAACTGCACCGGGCTTGTTTTGATTTTCTTATTTCTATGCCATCTCTAGTTATATTGTGCACTTCTTTGAGTTCTTGTTTGCTATTCTGGTTGGGTTTATTTCTATTTTATAAATGTATGCTTTCTGTATCCACTCTCTTTTGTTTCATAAGTGCGATGATCCGATTTCAGACTATAATGGTTCAGTTTTTCTGGTGCTTCTTTCTGTATTTGGTGTTACTCCTTCAATTAATATTATTAGTGCCATTGGACTATGTTCAGCATGGGCCCTCCAACTTAGGAAAAGATGCCATATTGATATTGTCAGTATTAGTTTCAGAAAAAAAAATTGTTAGTATTAGTAGATCGGCATGTGTGATGCATCTGATTATTACTAGTATTTGAACAAGTATATTAGGCTGTTTTTTTTTGGCCAACCCAGGGGTGAAACAACATTTACAAGTTAATAAGCCCATATGATTATCTCACATGATATTTTGGTGGATGGAGCAATTAGCATTGACGATGTCGAAGTCTGCTGTGTGGATATGTTTGGCAAGACCGACGTATGAGACTGGTACACCCTAGGTTTTTCTCATAGAAACGTAGGATTTATTTTTGTATTAATTTTTTTTTTTTTTTTTTTCTGGTTGATAACTCTACATTTTAAGTTGACTTGATTGGACCCTTTTGAACATCGCTTTGTTTATAGGAGTTAAAAGATGGCGTGACCATTAAATCATTAGCGGAACTTATGTTAAAACTGTAGACTTAAAATTGCATGAGAGGTTTATAATTCAAAGTAGGAATCAGCACCATGGAAATGGATACCATTTTAGGCTGGTGACAACATTAACGCATATGGCTTTGACTTTGTTTGCTTGTAGCTCTGTTTATTCCCTTGTTAAAATCTTTACCATGGAATGTGCCTCCAAATGAATCTTGGGTTGTAATTCCCAAGGATGATTGCACATTCTATTTTAAAATTTTCACAGTTGATCTATGATCCGAAGTTATCCGGTGCACTTTCATGCTTGAGCTTGTGGATGTGCTTTTGTTTTATCATGTATGTATTTGTCATTGTATTTTGCATATTATTGGAACTTAGTATTATTCATTGCAGATATGTTTTATAGGATACATTCAACTTTTAATTCTCTCTCTCTCTCTCTCTCTCTCTCTCTCTCTCTCTCTCTCTCTCTCTCTCATGCACACACACACTCTCTTATATACATCTATAATTGGCATTGCTTTTGAGTATTTGTAACTCCACAATGTTTGTAGGTTGATGCTACAAAGCGTGGTGGAATTGCAAGATTTATAAACCATTCATGTGAGGTAGCTACATGAATTTGTCTTATGGTTTTGTTGATTAAAAAAAGTAATCCCACAATATGCTCACATTGGTCTTCTTTCTTTTTTCCCCTTTTTTAATTTCTTTGCAGCCTAATTGCTATACGAAGGTTATTACTGTTGATGGTCAGAAAAAAATCTTCATTTATGCGAAGCGTCAGATATCTACCGGTGAAGAAATAACGTACAATTACAAGTTTCCGCTTGAGGAGAAGAAGATTCCCTGCAACTGTGGTTCTAAAAGGTATGGGGAATGAGGTTCATTAGTAACTCCATATGTATTAAAAAAGGATATGAAGAAATTGTAGCATGCTTTGCAATTAGTGATTTTGTTTGACCACTATGAGAACTGAAACCCCACAAGAGTTGGCTGTATAGCATACAAGAGATACTTTAAGAATCTGGGAAACTCATTTATTTACACATCTTTGGCAATGAAAGAGTTCATCATAGAAGATGAAATCATTGTGGACTACCTTTGTTTCTTAGTAATGAAGTGTCTCCTTCATTTTGCCTCTTTAGCGTCATTACAAACAAACAGAGTTAGTTCATTGAGGTATTTTTTCAGTAAGGCCGTGTCCTGTACTTACAAAAAGATAGAGGCAAATCATTTGCATACCTTTTTTCTCTTCTCTTATTAAAGGGAAAGTGTCAGTATCTTGCATTAATGTGTGTGCGTGCATATTCCCTTCTCATAACACAATGGTTTAATTACTAATTCTTTGGGTTCAGGTGTCGTGGATCTATGAACTAAAAACGTGGATCGCTCTCCTGGTTCGTATCATCTTTGTGTTTATTATACCGACTTCTTTTTCTTTTTCGTATTTTATATTTTATTCGTCTAATTTTTTTTGCAGACCATTCTTCCGATATCTGCTATCCAACTTGTACACATGGCAAGAAATGAGAGGTACATTATTTTCCCAATCCCTTTACTTCTCAGCCAGTTCTTTATCGTTAAACATGTTCTTTTCACGCTGCTATTTTTAGTTCTTGCTAACCCTTGCTCTCAATTTTTTTTTTGTTTGATCTGCCTCTTGTATTATTCAATTGCTTAGAAATACATGTGAGATCATTATTGTTGTCTGGAGTGACGTCTGATTTTATTTGTCCTGTTACTAGCTAACAGAGCTCACGGGAGTATGACATGTATATATTTATTTTAACAAATCAATCAGAAGTTTTGTGCACTCAGTACTGCACATGAGTAGAAGTTTTGAAAATGTTACTTGGTACTTGTCGAGCAGTGATAAATATTCAGAACCATTACAACAATTGCCTTTTTATGATGCACCACAAATGTATGACCAAACCATATTTTTCCATGGTAGGGAATTAGAGAACTCAGAACCTAACGTTGTCTCTTTCTTTTTGCTTCTCGAATTTAACCCAGTAATTGCTACTACACTGGAAACACCTGGTGATGGACATCTCTGCACTGAACCTAGATCAAAAAGAAAGTTCAGTCATTGATGACTATTTCTCAGAAGTTCATATAATAGTGGGATCCATTGATGATTATGATCATCTAAACTAGCTAACTTTTGTCGAAGAGTATGTCTGGGATTCGTGAGTTATGTGGGTCAAGAATTGCTTCATATGCTTTGATAATGTGTATCCAATATCTGAACCACATAGATGATCTTTATGATAGGGGTCATGGGATTTATAGCTAAGTACTTGCTGACTGCTGTCAGGAGTACAATTACATCACTTTAAGGACTTGTGCATGCCATGATTCATGAGTGCTCTGGCAGTATGTGGGCGTTTTACTGGGAAATTCGTCAGCTTGCCCTGAACATGTATTGCAAAGGCTTGTTGAGAGTCTGAGAAAAGGTTTGGTTTGAAGTGGCAAATCTTTGGTTAATTTACTGAAATTCAATTCCACTGAAATGTTGGCATAAGTTTTACGGAAATTTCACTTTTATGGCTTTGACACTTCATGAATGTCTCTCTTTTCTGGCAAATTGCTTCCATATCATTCATGCAAACGGATCTGTTGAGCCTGTTTCTGGTGTATTTATTTATTTATTTATTTATTTATTTATTTCTATTGATGGATGTTAGAGTTGAAGAATGCATAACAGTATAGTAAATCATTTTTTTTGGTTGCTTGTCTCCTGTTAGAGTGCTGAAGTGCCTGCCTTTTAAGTAGCTAAGAAAGGAAAACTGCTTGCTGCAGAATTTCTTGCTCTCTCCCTCTTGGAGGAACATGTAGCTGAAGGAACAAAATGAGCTGCAGAAAAGTTCTTTGACGGGATTTCTCATTTCGTTGTACGTATCTAGCCAACTCAGTAAATTATTTCATATAAACTTTATTACTATATGATTCTAAGGTAAATTTGTTCTAGGTCCAAACATATTATGGCCAAAATCCTTTTTGTCAGAATCAAGTATGAGAAATGTTACCAAACAGTTGAAAATTGATTATCAAGAACAACACTTATGTTTGATTGCAAGTCAATAAATGTGTGTATACCTCTTTTTTGTCTTCTTCAAAATATTTAGGCGTTCCTCGACCAATTAGTTCATGATTTCTACATGTATTATTTGTGGATTGGTGATTGTGGCAATGGTGATAGTGGTGGTGATGGTAGTGTTCGTTTGTGACAGCAGTAGTGTTGGCGGTGGTGGCAATGTTAGTTAGTTTTTTTTTTCTTTCTTCCTGATTTTCTCTTATCGGTTTTTTTATTTCTGATTTTAATGAAAAAACTGAATTTTTTTTTCCTAAATTAATTGGTTATTTATGCCTGTTAATTATCTGCACTAGTATCTGCATTTGATGGTGATATTTTCATTTTGTATCCTTGTTGGCTTAGCTTCACTTTGAAACCATTTTGTAACATTTGTTAGTTGTGGCCTTCCATTAAAGTTTTCTGGTCCATAATATTCTATAAGTTGCAAGTTGCCATCAGAAATGTGGCACGTAAGACCTTCAATTTTCAAATTATGTTTTAGGAACGAGGTTCTCTAACTCTTACCTTTAAATGTATACATTTTTTTCCAGAATTACCAAAAAAGGTAACCCTTTTAGCTCCCTGCACATGGACAGCAAGAGAGTAATATTGACATGCGTTTGTGGTGTTTCAGGTTTTGTTAGTAGTGCCTCTCTAGGTGGTGTCTGATGATTTTTCAGTTAGGAATTTTGCACCCGTATGCAAGATCAAAGAATTGATGGGTTCATTTCCATGCATGTAGATCGGTTGGTCTTCGCAGTTGCAGATGAGTTTCTTCACTTGGTACTGTAAATCGGTTTATTCTTTTCCTTCCATAGATGGGGTTGTTGAATATCAAATCTCTGTACAGGCACATGGCATAGTCCATTAATTTTTACTCAATCAATATATATAAAAATTAAAATATAGAAAAAGGATAGACCCTTCAAATCTTTGATTTCTCACATTCTTCATTCCTTTTTTCAAAACTTTGTGAAATTTCTTTTTTATTTCAAAGGAAATCATTTTCTGGCATATGTTCATCATCTTGTGTGTACACAATTGTTCGTTCCCCAGATGTATGATGGGTAATTTAATTCACGACAGAAAGAACAATCAAAGTTTTATTATTTCACCACAACTGAGGCAATCCTTCATTTGTTGCAGAAAATGGCAAATGCTCGTTCCAAGCCATTTGAGATTTCTGATGTGTAGTCCATTTTGTTGGTTTTTTTAATTTGATGGAGAGATGGTTACATATACTACTCTTTTGGTTATCTGGGTAGGACGATCATACTCTTTTGTTCAAATGTTTCAAAGGTATTTCATTGGAGACCCAATGGAGTCTTTGAAGCTTTTGGTCCTTTTAGGCATGGTGACAGCTAAAAATATTATCCAAAGCTAATATCGACTCCATTGAATAAGTCCTTTTTATCAGTTGCAGAAGGGAAACCTAAATTTTTACAGACCCAGTCTCGTCTACTCGTTCTTTGTTGAAAATATGAGAGAATTCCGGCATTTAGTTGTACTGAAATTGCACCAGGTGAAGAATTTTCAGGTTGACATGGGTTTCCCATGAAACCTACAAGGGGATCTCTAAAAACTTTCACCAAGTATTCTTTTTACTGGTTTGAGCTTCTTTCTTTGTAGAAATTTGATATCTAGCACCCCACCTGAAGAGGTCGCAGTTGGTTTTAGGGTTACAAATAAATTTCGTATGACTTCATGAATCAGGACCTCTTAATTAGTGAACGGCTTTATATTTGATATTTTTTGACAAGTTTGAGATTTTTTTTGCAATTAAGTGAATAAACAAGAATGAATTTATCTTTTGTATATTGTTTAATTTTGCAGGAGTCTGCCAAGCTCAAAATTTCCATCTCTCTCTTTGTTTAGGGCGATCATCAAATCCAAATCAAAGGTGTCCATTTAACTCTGGTATGATGCTTTCATTTTTAATCAACGTGTTTTTTTCACTCACAGCTCCCCAAAATAGGTGAGATAAACTTACAAGTGAAACTGCCAATGACACAATTTGCAACATTTACACTCCTTGGGCCCACTAATTCCATGAATTTTTTTGTACCCACTCCCCTTGAATCATGGCCTACATTTACACAATGTTAGTGCTTGGTGGTGATTTCTAGCCATTGGATCTGAGCAATTTCCATCATGGTATTTAGTTCCAAGGGCCAAAATTTAGCTTAATTTTTTGGACCCATCAATGGGGGTGGGGAGAAATTACATGGGAATGTGCCACGTGGAAATAGTAGGGTTTTGGGGTCATAGTGTGATTCAATGCTCAATGAATTAAGTTTCCTGATGTTGGCCCTGATATGTTATTAAAAAACTTTAAATCCTTTCTTAGAAAAAAAAAAAAAAATTCAATTCCTTCAAAGCTTCAAAGTTTATAATTTTGCTTGCAAAACTAAGACGCGTGCCTTGGCATCTCTTCGCTTATTTGTGATGAATTTTTGTGCTCACGTCAAAAACCTGGTAGGGAGTTGTTTGATAAATGATGCGACCCCAAGAAAAAAAAAAAAAAATGCTAGCTAAAACAACTCGAATTTGACTAAATCTGTAAATGATATAGAGGATAGAGGATTAGGGCATACTAAAGTCACTCAACCATATGGACCACGTATGAATCTGCATGGGTCATGCAAAACAAACATGGGTACGCAACAATCGTTCATCAAGAGGGGAAAAAGTCAAGATACAATTAGTGAAATGGTAAAAGTTTATTTTTCAATCGAGAGTTCGAAAACAAGGGCAAAACCACAAAAGACTAGACATAGATCGAATGTGTTTTATTTGCAAGCTTGTGAAGTTGGTGTACGATAACAGTTGGATGTTACGCCATCAAACAACAGCGGATGTACAAAATAGCTCTCTTCAGGGGCTGAGATGCCATGACAAATAGGTGTTTTATTACGTTCTATTGTGCTGTTTTTAACATAAACGTCGCTAATAGTTGGTCAGGCTCAGTCATTTGGAAAGTTTTATAATACAATCCATGAATCTTTACCCTCACTTCCAAATGCCCCAATAAGATTTGACACAAAACATACTTTCTTCTTAAACGACCTTGAGTCTTTTTTTTCTTTTTCTTGACCTAAGTCTGTCTCTCATTCAAAAATGGGCCAATACACTCAATAAGATTAACCAATAGTTCCACTGGTTTTACATTTGATGTTACATGTAGAAACAATGGCTCATTGTGAAGCTGATTTTGTGTACGGGGCCAAACTTTGATTACCGTGGCCCATATTTTTATGAAATAGTAAGGTATGGGAATGACGTACTTCTAACAAACAATTTGTTTGACCGGAGACGACCTTAGCTCAACAGGAAGAGTGAAGGATAGCACTATGGTTTTTCCTAACTGTGTGAAATCCTTTGGATGCTGGTTCGAATCCGGCAGGTCGTGGTGGTGGTGGTGCTAGTCTTCTCTTCCTCTTCTTGCACACTCTGGTGTTAGGTTTGTGGTGTGGGCGAAAGTTGGATACCAACTTGTGACAAAGGCAACCTAAAGACAAAGGTTGGGCTCGGGTAGCCAACTCGAAAGTTTATCTGACGGGCTCGGTTGTGTTTGGCAACCTAACACAACAAGAGCTCGATAGTTGAAAAATATTTGATATTTACATGTTAGCATATTTAGTTTCAACAAAATATATTTATTGGTCTTTTCACATTTCTACGCTCTAAACTTCCCTAATTTTTTGTCAAAATTATTTTAGATATGATCTGTTAGTGATATTGCCATCTAGGTACATGCTTGAATCAAAATCTTCATTTTCATAGGTAGATTGTGATGAGAATTGAGAACAACCAAAAATACACATTTGGTCAAACGTGATTCGGCACACCCTGAATGAAAAAAATCCCTCAAATTACTTTTGGGAAGAGAATGGTGGTGAGTCTCACCTGCCACATATTCTTGTATTTGGTCTATCCATGTTTCTTTCTCAATAATATTATAAGCAAAATATGGTATATGTCCTTTTCAAAAAAAAAATATGGTATATGCCCCTGCTCCTTTAAAACCCTAGCGTTGCTGATAGCTATATATTTTCTTTTTGATTAAATAAATGAAACAATCTTTAGGCAAACACGCGTTTAACGTGACAAAGGTGAAGCGGTCAAGCGACGCAAACTCAAATATTCTATTAAAGCATCTGGTCTACAGAGGTTGCATTCTGTAGTAAATATATTATTATCCTTGCCAGAATTGGTGCTAGACGCATAATTTGCATAGTTGGTCCCACCGGAGCACCAAAATGGCTAATTAAAAATTGTCCAAAGTTACAAAATACCTGTAGAGCGAAAGCGCCGAAACGAGAAGGGGAGCAGAGCACTAGAACAGTTAATTAAAAAATGTTCAAAGTTTTAAAATACCACTAGAGCGGAAGCGTCAAAGCATGAGTGGGAGCGAGAGGTTCTAGAACGGGAGCGCATTACCACTTTACAGCAGTTCTAAGCTTATATTTTCACTTGGTAAGGATCTTCTTATTAAATCACTGAGCGTTTGAGGTTGGAGATATCTGTACAATAGGTGACAGAAGAAACAGTTGATTAGAGTGCTGCTGAATAATTCACACCTACCCTAACATTTCAATATAATTACGTAGGCAGTCTCGCTACTACAAAAGTTTGAACCTACGATCTCAGAGTGAGGGTTTCGAGTCTAAACCACTGTCAAACTTCAGAGTAGCAGTACACAACACTGTTAGAAGTGGATTGGGGTACAATTCAAGCCTCTGTGAGACTTGTAAGACATGGGTGCTGGGTTCGATCAAACAAGCGTAATTCAAAGGCAAATAATAGGAAATCAGAAAATCTTTGATGATAAAGCTGAACCCCCCAAACTAATGAACTATCATCTGTCAAGCCCAGTACTGGTTAAACTTGAAAACTTCTTACCCCGGAGTGACCTTGAACCCCAAATTCTGAACTGTACCTCCTGGACTAAGCCTAGACCAAAGTTAGACAAAGCCAACACTGATAGTGCTTAGAACACCATAAAGGGGACAGGTAGTATGAGAACTGCCCTAAGGGATTGGACTGGTAAAATGATACATACTGCTACTATTTTTGATAACTCTTTGTTGCAGCCCAAGAAGCCGAAGTGCGAGCTATTTGATCTGTGATCAGAAAAGCCAGAGAATTGAGAGAAGTCAACATTAAATTCTTAATTGTGGAGATGTGGCTGATCGTTTGAATCAGGAAGATTTTGGTGGGGAATGGAGTACATGCTTACATAAATCAGCCAAAACTGGCTAAACTCGAAGACATTTTTTTTGAAGTTTGACCAAGTCAAAGTAAATTGACCAAGTCTAACCAAACAGGCCTGCCAATAACATTTTGGGGGTGCCTTTCAAATCTCCCTTATTCCAAGGACTTATAACAAATTAGCTTAATCTTTAGACCAATGGGCCTCTGCCATGTCTCCAACCAAATCTAGATTGGGTTTCGTTGTCCCAGGAAAAAAAAAAAAAAAAAAGAAACATAAAACACGATTTTCTTTATTTGAAATCCCAATAAATAACACCAAATAAGGCAAATATTCCAGAAACTCAAAAAATGAAATTCAAAACTTTAAAGGAGAATTTGGAGTTTTGAATTTGAATTAAAAATTTTCAAGAAAATCATATTTTGGAATTCAATTACCCTTTTGATAAACGAATATTTTACTGAGAAACTCAATTTAATTTTCTATTCAAGATTATCGATTAGGGCCATGAGACAGATTAGGGCAACGAAAAAAAAAAATTTCTTTTAAGCTAGGTATATAACCCTTTTCTAAGAGTTAGTTATGCAGACTAAGTACAAAAAAATAAAAAAAAATAGCATTTACATATTAAGACGTACATTAAATACATAAATTATACTTTAAAGCTCCTTGGCATACTTAACCGGGGCTTAGAAGGAACTACAAAGGAACTGATTCAAAACAAAGAGTGAATCTACTGAGGAAGTAGATCCTGATTTGGCCTCCCATAATTACAACACATACTAAGGCAGTTCTAACAGTGATGAAGCATCACGCAGCTTTCTCACAAATGGCGAAACTTCCAGGGTTGATAGTAATGCTCTTGGTACAATTGTCAGTTTTATAAATCCCAACAAGTCGATCCGCCAACTCAAACATGTTATTTCGTAGGCTGTAAAATAACAACAATTTGTTTTACTAAGACGAATAAATAGATAGATGAGCAAAAGATTGCAAGATATGTCGTTATCTACCTTATGATTATGAACTGTGCATCCTTTGTGCGATCTTTCACATAATGCCCTACGATTGATACGTTCTTGAAATCTGTCAAACCAAATGAAAACCAGAATCAAACTGCTGAAGAAGAAGAAATGGAGAAAATATAACAAAGTATATTTCTGAAGCGCTGGAGAGTAGTACCCAGAGCAGCATCAATTTCATCCATTACATAAAGTGGTGTAGGTTTGTAGTGATGAAGTGCAAAAACCAGAGCTAATGAGCTCAGCGTCTGAAAGTACAAAAGAATATCAACATATCAGAACTGTTAGAATAAGGCCTGAGGGGTTAATTGAGGCAGAATAAAAACAGGACATGGACATGGTTACATGGCTGAACTGAAGACATGTTTCCATACAAGGGTTGTTGTTAGAGATTTACCTTCTCACCACCTGATAAGTTCGCGATATTCTTCCAACTTTTCTTTGGCGGTCTGACACTAAAAACCACACCTTCAGAAAAAGGATCCAATGAATCAACTAGCTCCAATTCTGCATCACCTCCGAGTGTGATCATCTGCAGCAGGTTTATCGATCAAACTTAACAATCAGAATAACTTGGAGGTTTTAACATCATTATGGAATGCCTATTATGAATATAAGGAAGACAGGTTTTTCTTGGTTTCAGTGGTTATCAGAATGAAACCGTCTCAGTTCCAATCGATATGTGTTGGTACTGTTCAGGTAATGTTCAGTTGGAAGGTCTCAGTTTTGCAACTGACGGAAACACTTGGTTGAAACAAGATTTTATAACCTTATCATAGATTAACATGTAAAAAAATTCACATACGGTCATACCTGATACATTTCTTTCAACTTCAGAGAGATAGAGTTGAATCCTGCCATAAACTCATCCAACCTAAAATCATATCAAATTTGACTGCACGAGATTAGTTATGTCTCATGGGAGCAGAAACATGGCAGCTTTATTAAAAAAAATGAAAATGAAAACAAAGAAAGAAAGATAAAAGAAAGAATGAAACTACTTAGAGAGATGGAGTTACCGTTTCTTTCTCAATTCATCATAGTGCTTCTTTAGATCATCACGCTCTTGAGTTACTGTGTTCAGCTCCTCCACACGATCAGTGTACAAGGAAGCTTTTTTCCGGTACCTGAAATAACAGTAATAATTTTAGTACAGGCAATTTGAACAATTGGTGCCTGAGATACTTTTTTTTTGAAAGAGTAATACTATGACAAGTTTCTTACTCTGAGATTGAATCAAGGTTTGGATTCATTTCTTTCAGTTGTGCTTCAAGCAATGCCACCGTTTCAAGGGCTCTTTTTAGGTTGCAAGCCTCTGTTAACATCTCATTGGCCAAGGTTGCTTGGAGCTTTTCAGGATCCACTGCGTCTTTCTGAATTCTGAAACCACAAAAAAGGTAATCCAGACACAACTTAATATAACATTATGAGAAGCAACCTTCTCGTATATCATCAAGCACTTCCTATAAGCCAGGACATACTGTTCCAGATGTTTCACAAGATCAACTTGTATATCATCAAGCTTTTGTTTATATGCTTTCCCCTTCATTTCCCACTCTTTAAGAAGCTTCTTCGTATCTTGCAATTTATAATCGGCATCAACCTGTTGTGTTAACAGCAGATTAAAAAATTGAAACGTCAAAGTTAGAGGTTTCACGGGCAAGGGACAGAAAATGGAGAAAGCCTTTTCATCCAAACAAACCTCGGAAGCCCGCATCTCATCCATGAGTTTCTTAACTTTGTTATATTCTTTCTTTGCTCCATCCAGCACGTCTTTATGTTGATCAATTAACTGTATATTGCACAAAATATAAATAAATTATCCAAAACATTGAGCTTGCAAGCTACTTGGTAATTAAATGTTGTAACAGAAAAGACCCCCTGTGTCTTTTTGTAGTTGTCTTGGACTGTAAATGCTTTCTGTTCTATGTCTTTGAAAATGGAAAGCATATTCTGCTTCTCATCAACGATGCGTTCTTTCTCTTTCTTTGACTCCTCAATCCCTTTGGTTAACTTCTTTATCATTTTCTGGCCGGTCTCTATCTGAACCTTACGACGGTTAATCTCAGTGCTGTTTTTATCAATATCCTGATGAGAGGGGAGCACATATGAGCTTAATATTCTTCTACAGGGTTTGTGATTGCTTCTGTGATCGTTCCACTTACCGACTGAATCTTATTGACCTTTGACTTTTGCTTTTTCAACCTTTCACCACCTGCATTTTCTATTTTACTCTGGAGCTCCAAAGCCTTCAAAGGACAGAGAAATCCTATTAGCGAACCATGAGGAATGAAATGCTGCACAATTTAGTTTCAACACATCTATATAGAAAGCAGAAACGGCACAATAGTTCACAAGGGAAAGACTAGCAGATATGAAGAACCACAAGTGTTCATTAGATTTGGTAAACGATTCTTGAGGAATATATTTCAAACTCTCACCTTCTCCTTAAGCTTTTTGGATCCTTTGGTAAGCCTCTCAAGCTCCTTTTCTTCAGCAGATATAATATTCTTTAGCTCCTCTAGTCTATCCAGCTCCTCCTTCCTTGGTTGTGACGCAGCCTTCAGAGAATCAAGTTGTTTCTCTATATAACTGTATTGTTCATTCAAACTGCTTACCTGTTCAGAAAGGAAAACATCAACTGCATCAAGACTCAACAAAGTGATTATGTGAAGCCTAGACAATGTACACCAGTGCGATTTTGTTGACCCACATTCGCATGGTGGGTCAACACGACCCCACCATGTGATTGGTGGGTTCTTAAGACAGTCTGCTCCACCATCCTTCGGACTGTTTAAGACTAAGTCCGCATCAATCATATGGTAGTCTTGATCCACGTTAATGTGGGTCACCAAAATCAAACTACAATGCACACTGATGTATTACCTGCTTCTGGCTTTTGGCTAATTCCATTTCCAAATGGGAAACTGTTTTTTCTGAGGCCTGATAATGCCTCACTGCATCAGCAATCCGTTGTCGTAGACCAGCTAGCTGATCAACTAGAGCAGCAAGCTCTTTTTCAGCATTTGCAACAGCTTCTCCAGAAACACTAGTGGCTCTGACGGATGTCCCCATCTTACCACCACGTGGCTTGTTCCCCCCACCACTCATTGTACCTGATTTTTCAAAAAGTGCACCATCCAGTGTCACTACACGACCAAATTCCTTGCTCCCGCCATATGCAATTCTTGTTGCCTAACAATATAGAACAGGGATAAAAAGTTATTATTTCTGTAAGAATATTTGCTGGCATAAGAATGATGCAAACAAGAAGCAAACGTCTTATACACAGATTTTATAGAATAAAGAAAAGTATCCATTCACATCAAATGGCCATTTTAGAGTCGAAGTATAAGGGGCACTGCTCATACCAACAGGATCATAATGTATAACAGGTATTAACATTCCTAATAAGTAATATAAAATGCTCACAAATCTCAATATTAAAGTGAACCCTACCACAAAGAAGAAGCTCTAGCAGTCCAAAATTTCATGATCAATATCAAATTATTAATAGTGAATCAGCTATGGTTCCAAGCATGGTAACAACCATCGGTTTTGATAGGTGATGCCTTTGTAAAATTCCACTTATTTTCTTAGGTTTTTAATGAAGCTCATTTTAAAAGGATGCAAACAAATTTTTTAAAATAAGAAAAAGAAAAAATAAAAGATGCAGATTAACATATTTGTTAATAATGATTGAATGTGTTTACTTTTATTGTAGGGCTAAATATCACATGCAATTATGGCACTTGTACTCCGTAGGTGGTTAACTCATGAATCTTGACTGAACTTTTAAATCTAGGTACAAGAACTCGCTTTTCTCTTTCAAACCATTTGACTTGAGCATATTTATAATTGGTTCATAACCATCAGACTTAAGAATTTCTCAGCACACTTAAATAAAATGGATACAAGTCTCTGACTGATATTTGGCATTTGGGTCCATGATGGGTAGGTCAAGTCCTCATGCATAGTTTCATCATTATGAGACTGGACCTAACCAATGACTAGTTGATTATTTCTTATGCAACATACATTAGGCTTAATGAGGGTTTCCCTAGTCCATTGCAATCAATGGCAACACAACTTTTGAATATATTCAAAACATCAAGGACTAGCACCAATGACATCCTACTACCACCCACACAATAGCTGCACATCTCCTAAGATATGACATGTTTTATAGAAAACCAATAGACCCTTTTGGTCACTTGGTTGGTATGTCAGAAAACCACTCATTGGATTACTTAATCACACATAATGCGCTCTCAGAAAAAACAAGAAATGTTAAAGAAATAGAGCCATATTCTTCAAGATCATACTCAATGCAAGGATAATCAATTGCTGCTTTAAACCATGAATTTGAAGTTAATGTGCAGACGATAAAAAGAGACCTGATCAAGGTCCTTTGCCACAACGGTGTTCCCCAAAGCCGCGAAGAAGGCTAACTTCATCCTTTCATCCTGAACTTTCACCAAATCAAAAAGACGTGGCACACCCTCTGGAGGATTTACCTTTTCGTTCAACCTATTTGAATAATGAACTTGTTTCTCCTGCACAAAGACATTGGAAACAAAACGAACTATTCAGATATAGTATACATGGGAAATAATGAAACCACACATAAATGGTGTCATCAAACCCTTTAATCATTCCATTAAATGACGTGTTGTATTATCAGAAATCATAATTAATCTCATTTTATTCGTAACAATCCTCACCAGTATAAGTTTCAAGATGCAACTTAATTGATTATAAAATCATGTTTTTAGATTATTTATGCATCATTTATAATCAATTCAGCTTACTAACACAATGAACCATACCAATATTTTAGACCTGCGACTGCCTAGTATACATGTTATTTTATATCATTGTGCAGATCAGAACAGCTATGCTTTATAAAGCAAAATGTTGGGCAATAAGATAGAGTCGATTGAGATGCTTTTGTAGAATGAAGATGAATGGAGGCACCAGCAAGGAGCACTTAGGTGCAGGATCAAGGTTCTAAAAGGGTCAGAGGAAAGACATGAAATAAAATAATGAAAGAAGAGTTAAAGACGTGTTAAATGACAGAACTGGATTCATACTAACAATCAGAGAGAACTGGGATGAGGGACAATAAATTACTTTCTAGGTGCAGTCACTTGGGCACTCCCTTATCGTTGCCTAAACAGTTTGACGAGGTTCACACGTTCGTATCATTCACAGATAATAGATGAAATAAATTTTGAGAACAAGAACTCGGTATAGCAAATACCAATATCATGAAAGTTGCAACCCCAAGATTCTTCCTCCTAAGTAGTTCTACACATGCTTGTGCTGCGCCAGTTGTTTCAACCACAATATAGTCGAGTCCAGCACATGCTGTTGATATAGCAACATCGTATTTTGCTGCAAGAGCAACAGAAAAGCCGTTAAAGAAGACCTAATATATGGATTTCTAGACAAACAACAAGAGACAAAAAAATAGATAGCTATCTCTAAAAGGAAGAAGAAATAATAAACATTTACCAAAACTATTCAGAAACAGTAGACATAAGCAACATCTTGGAATGGAAGGGTTTGGACTTCCTAGTAACCATTCTTAAAACGCAACTCAATTCTAGCATTTATGAGGTATTGCAAATGCATATATAACAAAAATTATATTGGTTGCAAGCATCTCAATGAAATCAACATGACAACATGCATCTATGTTCAAGAATTAAAAGTTGGATCACATAGTCTATGACCTAATCATTGGCAATCAAATTGCATTCCATTTGATGACAAACTTATATGAACTTGTAGCTGTTCCAAAACAAATTGATATATCAGATCTGTCAAACGAATTCCTGATTGCAGAATCTTGTACAGAATGCAGTCTTCCATAATTGTTGCAGCATCACCAAAAATATTTCTGAGCCCATAGACTTGTGTGTTTTTCTATTTCCCTATTTCAGAGAATATTAAGATCTTTTCTTCGGTTTTGATAAGTAACTCAAGATCCGTATCTCGACTTGAGACAAAATTCCTATGATTTGGCTTCTGAAAACATAGGCTAAAATGCAAGATTATGTTTAGGCATGTGATACATTCAACTGATACGAGAGTGCATACGAAAGTACTAAATGAATAGTCATTTTATAATTCAACAAAGGGAGGGGGGATTAACAAAAGAAAGAAGAAAGAAACATGGAATTTCAACCTGATATACAAGAAATCCTTTTATATAACTATTAGGAGTTTTAGAGTGAAAGGAAGCCCAGCTGGTACGAAGAAATAGGTAATAAGTCCTCTAAAGACATCCAATCTAAACAGTTTGATAAGTTGAAATTCTAAAGATCTGTTTTATCATGGTTTTCAGGCCCTGTTCTCTCATCCGCTGAGTAACATTAATTAACATGAACTATTAATGAGATAAAGAACAAATCTCACCATCAATAGCACCTAGGTCCCCCATACGACCATAGATCCCCTCGATCTGATTTGATTCTTTAGCATGCAATATTGCTTTTAGAACAGATCCCTGACTCCTTTCAGATTCCAAAACAGACAAAAGCTCCGTGACCTTTTGCCTTGCTGCTTGTTCAAGAGGAATGAGTGATTCCTGCTCCCTAATACATTCCTGTGAAGGAAAAAACCGGTCTCAACACATCCAATACTGATAATAAAGACAGTATAGGCACAATAAACACCAAAGGAGTACCATTAAAATACATACTTGTTCTACTTTGCGAGCATCCAGTGCTTCATGCTTTATTTTCTCCAAATCACTTTGAATCTTCTCCATACCTGCAGTTTTTACTTTAACTTCATTCATTATGCCACTCATCCTCTGTTGAGCCTCCTCAAAAGCAATCTGACCAGCCTCATGCTGAAACATAAAAGAATCCGTTCAGCCAACTCACTCACAAACTTCACCGTCACTTAATGTACTTATTCTAATTATAAAACCAATTCCCACCTTCTCCTTTAACAGCTTGCTTTCATTACATGCAACATCAAGTTTTCCTTTATGCTCAATCAGTTGCTTTTCCCAGGGTTCCAGTTCAGCACGAACTTCCTTTAGCTCAGAGCGGTACTTCTCTGTTTCAACTGCATATCATCCATAAAAACAGTACGTAGCAGTCAAAAGATCCATATTAGACTCTTAGTGCATGAAAACAGGTTCCTCTAGATTTAGATCGATAAAATAAGATGACTATTGAATAAGTAATTTATTTTAAACCACACTAATGAATTGAGAAAAGCAATGCATAGATAGCAACAAGATCATGATTAAAGCTGAAACTGCCAGGATTCTATAATAAATAATAACAGTACATTCATAACACCGGCAACTCAAATCATGAGCAAGACTATGGTGGAAATACTGTCATACAACCAACCCAGAACTAGATGCAAGACAAACAATACTATCAATCGTCAGTACTGTAAATTCATTAGACGTGCAGCTATTAGCATGTTATGACAATTAAGAAGGGCACCACCTTTCGAGCCCTCTTTGATTTCCTCCAAGACTGTCTCTTCATCCAACAGAAGCTTCTGTAGTTTGGGTATTTCTTCCTCAAGTTTAGGAATAAGATTTGTTGACTCTTCACACTCCTTTGATGTTTCTTCAATCTTAGATGAATCCTGCAACCCAAACAAAATAAAATACATAAACATGCATAAAGGAGACATACTTAATTACTTACAGCCACGTACTTTTTCAAGCTTGTCTTCTAACTTCTTGAGTTTTTGCTTCATGTGCTTCAAATCTTCTCGATGCTTCAGATCTTGTCTTTCAAACTCTTTAAATTGATCTTTGCAGGTTCTGAGATTATCATCAAGTTCCTAAATTGCATCAAGCAGAACTGATTTAGAACAGTTTATTGTCACAGCCAGATTTAAAAGGATTCTATAGTATTAGATTGTTATTACAAGAAATAACTGTATACTTCGTACATGTAGCAATGGAAGACAAATACAGAAAAAAAAAAAAAAAACATTTTAACTAATTTTTTCAGTGAATAACAGCATCACAAAGATACAACACGGACCTCTTGAGTTTTCATATGCTTATTGTGCACCACTTCAAGATCCTTCAATGTTTTAGAATTCTCCTGAATCTTCTCCCTGATGTATGACATCAACACATTGCAATTAATATAGTTGTAGATTTGCAGAACTGCTTAGTTTTTCTTCACTTTACCCAACAGATACCTTTTGTCCTTGATATTTTCTTCCAAGCTGGAAACGCTTGATTGCAGTTCAACCACATGAGAAGTAGCATCCTCAGAGGCCAATATGGTGGCATTCTCTCGCCATTTTAAGAGTGATAGCTCCTTCAGCATGTAGGCTTCTGCTTCATTCTTGACATCCTGAAACATGGAAGTATGTTTGGCAAAATACTTTTTTTGTAAACACTTAGATATGGCTAACCACATTTAAAAAAAGATATACCTCCAAGCTATCTCTTTCTTTCTCTGCCAATTTTACCATTTGCACCACCCCGGATCTTTTCTCGTTAAGTGATTCCAACCTACAAAAAGATGACATATAATGACCGATGGTCATGTCAATATTCCCCCTCAAGTTAGAATTGTACAAATGAAGATACAGATTTTAACAGTAGATCCAAACCAAAAATTCAATTCCAAAGTGTTGGAGTGAACTCTGTAGATGCTCTTTTAGAATATTATCTACCAAGCTGGATTCTTTCCTGGTAGAATAAGAATATGGTTTCATTTACAGGTAATGTTTTTTTATTCTTATTACTCATAAATTAACCACCTGGAGTTGCCAAGTATACATTTCGTTTATCACTTCAAACGTCCTGTGCACAAGTACTAGAGTTCTAAATGAGAGGCAGAGAAATATATTTCATGATATTTTGTTGTAAGCATTTCAGTACAACTAATTAGTTACATTCCAAAGCTTTAAGTTGTTTTGTTTTAGTCATTTTGGTTATAAATAGAAATGTGAGTGGTGCACGGAACTCACTGCTTGTAGGATTCTTCGATCTTTTCAACGTATTTGTCTGTTCCAATAATATCCTCAAGATATTCAAGAAACCCTTCATCATGAGGCCCTTGAGCCTTCGGCTTCATCAATGATATTTGCTCAACTTCACCCTAAACATCAACCAAATAACAGATCTCAAAACATGAAAACAGAAATTGACTACTCTGAAGATTATCACAAACCCAAGTACCTGAAGGATCAAAAACCGGTTATTATCAAGGTCCACTCCTTTCCCTTTCAATTTCTTTGTGACCTCCGTAAAATTGCTCCCGCGGTCATTTATATAGTATTTTGAAGAGTTGTCTCGAAATGCAACTCTTGTAATGACAAAATCACTTCCCGGAACAGCTTCATACTCTCCATCATCCTATACCAAAGAAAAATACATAATCAATTATATACTTATCAAGTTAAATTGTGATAATTTGACTAAAAAATAAAAATGAATAATTGAATTACCAGATCAATAATCTCCTGAAAGTGAACAGAAACACCAGCACTATCCAGATTCTGGTGATTGGTAGAGTTATGGATAAGTTCTGAGACTTTATTCAGCCGCATCTAGAAATATCACAAAAACAAAAAAAAACACCGAAAATTTTAGAGAGAGAGAGAGAGAGAAAAAAAAGGCATAAATTTTATAAGCAAATGTGGGTAGTGAGAGAAAGTACCTGCTTTGCTCGCTTTCCGAAAACGAAGAGCATGGCGTCTATAACGTTGCTCTTGCCGCTGCCATTAGGACCGACCACAGCCGAAAAGCTCTGATTTGAATGAAAAATTCAGCTAAAGATTATTTCTTAGTCCTGATTTTAAATAAGTTAATGAAAATTTAAACCCTAAAACCCTATTTGTAACTTTACCTTGTGAAAGGGGCCAACTCTTTGTTCTCCGGCGTAGGATTTGAAATTTCTCATAACCATTTCCTTGATGAAGAGTCTAGGTTTTCTTGATGATGATGATGATCCTCCTGTAAGATTTGACTCAGGATCGGAGACGGATTCGGTCGGAATCCCCATTTCAAAACGAAATGCACCAAAAGATTTTAGAGAAAATAGATTTTAGCTATTAATTCGTGAATGGAAGCTATTACAGAATGATCGAACTAAAATTTTGAAGCAGATTATCTTTCTCCTTCTCTCTCTAAAACCCTCTCTGCTTCTTTTCTCTTCTCGTCTTCTCAGTTTCTCTCTCTTTTACTGAATCACTGAACTAAAAAAAGGCAGACGCGGGAAACTGAATAAAGGTCCCGTTTTCAAAATCGAGGGAATTAATAAAGGGTTTTTTCTATGGTCCTGCACCTTCGGATCCAAATGACTGCCATCTGTCCTACTGGCAACTGTAGCTTAATACATCAACTAGAGTTATATTTCGTACACATAATCCCATAATTCCCAACCCTATCCTAACCCGACCCTCTAAGCTCTACCCTAACTTAACCCGTTAGCTAAACAAATCAGAGTGTCAAAGTTAGGGTTGGGTATTTTTTTACCCGTTTTTCCTTTTCAACCCTGTTAGGGTTATGGTCGACCCTCACTTGTTTAATTATTTTACATAGAAAAATGTTATAGTTTGAAAAAATATCCCTTTTCATAAACTAATCAGCGTTAGAATTTTATAATCTTTACCTGCTAAATAATCTAGCATCAAACCTAACATGGTCCGTTGCTAGGTTTAGATAATCTAAAGGTTAAATTTTTTTTTTTCCAGTTTTTTCTATGTTTGAATTTTTATTTCCAAAGTTAAAGAAAATAAACTTCAACCACGTTCAACATAGTAAAGAATATCGATTTTTTTTGTATTCTTAAGTTGTTTATCTTTGTTTATTTTTAGGAATGATTTACGTATCGAAATTGTCATCATCCATAAATTTAACCGTATATCATCCCAAAAATAATATATACAAAGTATAAACTGAGTTGTGGGCATGTGGCTTTTATGGTTAAAGGTTGCCAATATGGGTGTTTGGGCACTAATAAAAATCGACTCAGATCATTTCAGTATAGCCAACATAAAAATGTAAGGGAAGTGCAATAATATGTTTTTCTTGAATTAAAACGTATATATTTGTAAATGATAAGTAATAAAACACAACAAAAAAATATATAAATAAAGCGGATTCTTTTTATGAAGCAAGATATATTATCTGTGGGGACACGTGAAGTTAATTCAAGGGATGATGTTGATTTCACTTAATGGATGATATGGTTACAAGTTTTATAATGTATCAATTTTTTGTGACTATGAAAATATCTTAAATTATCTTTACGTGGACTGCCCATACCAATGTATACTCAACGTATGCAGATTCGCTCGAAAATACAACAAAGATATCTCACCCAAAGTACTAGTCCTTATTTGATTAATTAATAATGGCGTTTTATTTCTAATTTTTTAAGCCTAGCTCTTTTTCTTTTTTTATCATAAATCTTTTTAAGCCTAGCTCGGAGATGTCGATATATTAATCGTTCGATTTTTTTTTTATAGATGTAAAACCAAATTTTGCTATACTTGTGGAAGCAAAGTGTCTTCATTTGGGTCATGTGTTTGTGGACTAAGCTTGGGACACGGTTTCATTTAAGGCTTTGATGATGTCATTAACTACTTGTTTTTGTGTTTTAAGGAAAAAAAAAAAAAAAGCATCATTTTTTATGGTCAAAATAAGTCAACAGAGGTCAAAAGGTAGTCCACGTAAGATTTGCTCTAACCTGTAGCCCTTGTGTCTCTCTCTTTAAGGAAAGAATCTTAAAATTCTTCTTTAGAATTACGAGTTTGTTGATCATCTCCAGAGCTAATGAGATTCTACAGGTAAGTAATATATAAGAAACAACCTTCTCTTACTTCCCCATTTTTTAATGAGAACTCAAGAACATATAATAGTTTTGTTTATCTATATTTACTTGATCTTCTTGCTTGTGGAATTTCTATAAAGATTTTACTTCAAATTAAAACCTAGAGATTTATTGTAACATTTATGAAATACCCATTTTGTAGTAATATAATTTTGTTTTAGTTATGTGTTCTTGAAGGAAGACGATGATGGATGCATGTGAATTGTTTGTTGAAATGTCACAACTAAATTCATAGCATGTATGTGAAAAAACAAACCAGCTTTGGGTTTATTCTGTATGAGTCACGGAACAACATGTCCTTATTTTATAGTAGAATACAAATCTTCAATGTAGGTGATCAACTGTAACAAAACCCTAAATCATATAAGTTACATCCATGTTGCTACACCCAAACCAGCCAACAGCCCAACACCTCTATACACCCTAATTAATTGTACAGAGTTAGCTTTAAAATAATGAAAGGAGAAAAAAGAAAGAATGAAAGTGTGGAAGTAAACCATAGAACATTACACAAATATAAATTTACTTAGAGAGAGAGAGAGAGAGAGAGAGAGAGAGAGAGAGAGAGAGAGAGAGCTATATATGTTCAGAAAATTGCATCTCATGAAGCTTTATAACCCTATGTCCCTATATAGCAAACAGTCTGTCTCTATTGATTTTTGTTCATAATAAAACCGTCGAACTATTATCCAATTAATCCACAAACAACACAACAGTGTATATGTCACAACAGTGAAAAATTTCATGGAACCCAAGCGAAAGAAATTTATATAAATATATGTCTTCGAGCAATATTGGATCGATTATCGACCGCTAATCTCACTAAGATGAGTAAACATAGCCGTTCCAGAATGTTCAGCAACTGCATGAACTTGTGCAGGATTTTCATCATCTTCTCCGGCTAAAGAAATCGGCTGATCATCTACTGATGAAGATGCAACAGCTGAAGTAGAAGGTGCAGCAACAGCTTTATTTTCCTCCTCAGTTTTTCCTTGAGAAGAAGATTCCTGCAACTGTAAAGCGTATTCCAAGTTCCACAAAACATCTCCCATGGAGGGCCTATCAACTCCATATTCAGCTAAACATTTCTCTGCTGCTTCAGCAAATTTCTTCATGGATTCAGGATTAATTGAACCTGCAATATGAGGATCAACAATCTTTTCAAGCAAACCCTTTCTTTTCCATTGCATTGCCCATTCAGCTAAGTTCACTTGTTCTCTTGGAAGCTGGGGGTTAATGGCTGGTCTTGCACATAAAACTTCAAACAATACAACCCCAAAAGAGTAAACATCAGATTTGTCTGTAAGTTGTTGCCTCCTGAAATATTCAGGATCTAAGTACCCAAAACTTCCTTTAACTGCTGTACTAACATGCCCTTGTTCCATTGTTGGTGCATTTTTCGACAGTCCAAAATCTGACATTTTTGCGACGAAATTTTCATCTAACAAGATGTTAGTTGTTTTTACATCACGATGGATGATTCCTTGTGCTGCTCCAGTATGAAGATAATGTAATCCACGAGCTGCTCCGATTGAAACTTCCAATCTTTGTTTCCATGAAAGTGGTGGTAAGTCCTTCCCATATAGATGATCTCTCAATGGACCATTAGACATGAATTCGTAAACCAATATCATCTCTGAGTTCTCGTCACAGTAGCCGATTAAAGACACCAAGTGTCGATGTCGGAGTTTTGATAACATCTGGATTTCTGTTTGGAACTCTGTAATACCTGTAAGGTTTAATGAATGATATCAATGAATTAATGTCGTTCGTACTTGATTAATCACTGTATGTTTAAGCAGGCTTTAACCAGAGAGGAATCTCCAACCCTCTGGTCTAATGCAATTAAATCCCCATTATTTGCTGAAGATACAAAAGTTAGACTATAGAGAGTTCAATTTTGCTACAAGAAAATTTTAGTACATGGCTGAGGGTGTCAAATGCATGTGCAATAGTGTATGCAGGGGTGCAGAGGGCGCATATTGGCATGTGTCAGATGCACGAACTTGAATGCTAACGTGCTAGAGGCACGTAATATGTGCCTTTTATGATAAACGAATGATCTTAATGATCTCTAGACTTCTATTAGGCAATTCCGCGTGCTGAATTTAAGTAAAGCTAGGGTTTTTTGTGGGGAAATAATTTGAAGTACATACCTTGTTCAGATTGTGGGTTTCCTCGTTTAACGGCTACTTTGGTCCCGTCGTCGAGATCACCGATATAGACATTACCGAATCCACCAACACCAATCACCGCGTTCTGATCGAAGTTCTTTGTGGCTTCCTGTAACTCTGCTAATGAAAAATATCGACCCAAACCCATTGTTGAGGAGTAAAAGTTAGGGTATCCGCTCTTAGTGTTAGATCCAAGGGAGTGTTTGCTGGTCATGAAGGTTGAATTTCCGGCATGAAGAGGGAGCAACCAGGAAGAGAAACTATTTCTTCTCTCCCAATCATGTGGTCTTTTATACCACTTAAACACCATTGCACCAAGACCTGCAAATGCTCCAAACATCATGGCAAATCCAACGGCAGCAACCGCGGTACGATTAGATTTAGTTTCAGCTTTTGCACCATCCACGCCAAATTCTCCATCTAAACTTCCCACAGAGTTGCTCATCTTAAGAACCTCCAAACCATTAAGAATGGCGTTAATGGCACCTGTATCTTGTTTAAACGGACCGATTTGAATTTGAAGCATATCTGATAACATGGAAGCGTTAACGACGTAATCTTTATAGTAAGGAACAGCTAAATCCGACGTGAGGGTCGATAAATCCAATCCAGAAATTGCCATATTCCCATTAATATAGACATTGAAGTAGAGATCATTGAGTGCTTTACTCACAATATCACAAAAATGCAATCTTATCAAGTACCCAAATGCTGGATCAATTTCAAGTCCCCAAGTGACATTGAAATTAGGATGAGATACCCGAGAATCACCCATTTCAACTGCGGTCGCGTAAACCCAATTCGGTGCAATCAATGGAGAAACTCCTTGTGGGTATTTTATAATACCAGGAGAAACAGAGACACTCTTAGCCAGAGCTCTAGCTTTCAAATATGGGTGATCAGAATCCCATGAACGACCAAGTGTGTCATTTGATGAAGTAATTATAGGACCACCCACGTTAAGACGATAAACAGTTTGGTAAGATTTAGTAGAAAGACCAGAGAAATCTCCAATGGGGATCAAAGAAGTACCCATATCAGAAATCAGAATATCAGGTGCAGAAACAACTTCAATGGCGTTAATGAAAGCAAAAGAATTCTTCATTGGTGAGAAATGAATGTTCAAATGTGGGGTTGTAACATTAACAATGTATTCCTTCATGACCCATTTTGTAGAATTATCAATATTGAAGCTATGAAGAAGAACTAATTCATCAGTTGTGACAGAAAAAACAGATTTTGTGAGATCAAATTCTGAATTGTTCATTGGAAAAAAATGAAGACGAATCCAATGCCAACCAGGTCTTGACATTGTAAAACTATAAGATGTTTGTTCTGAGAAGATTCTAGCTGTTAGATATATAGGTGAAGGGACATCAGCTGTTGGGATTGAGATTTTTTTATCATCTTTTGATGAGAGATAACCAGTGGATTGTGGGTCAGATTTGAAAATTCTTCCGTCGGGGAGCGTGGGTACTGTGGTGGCACCGCAATCGATTAGGAAATTATCCACAGGGGAGAATGAAGATGGAGGAGGAGCTGAATGGACGACGATGGTGATGGTGGTGGTGATGAAGATACAGAGAAGAACCGAAAGGAACTCCATTGATCGATGGCGATCAGTCATGGTTTTGGGGTCCTCTCGGTTTCTTTTCTGATCTCCAGTTTTTGAAAAGTTTTGAGAACGGAAAGAAATGAAAAAAAAGGTTATGAATGGTTTCAGTTTAACGTATCATATTATTGGTTGCTAAAAACTTTCTTTTTGTTTGAATTTTTCTTCCAAAAAAGCCCCACTTTTTATTTGGACGAAAATAGGGTTTGGGAGCGATGTGTGGGGTGGTGAATTAGAGTGGGTTTTATATGGATATTTTGGTAATTTGGTTATGGTGTTTGGGGTGCGAAAATGAAAGATGGGTGTTTTTGTGATTAGTGGAGAAGTTAGGGGTAGTTGTGAAATTGGATTGGTGGGGAAGGGAATACCAGGGTACAACAGGTGGAGAGAGGTTTTTGGGCTTCCCAAACGGAAAATTTGTTAAAAATTGTGAATTTTTAGGGTATAGTTTCCTTGCTAAATTTGTATTACATTTGAGTGGTCAAAGTTTTGGTTGAAGAGGTCAACAACGAATATCCACGTCGGTTTCTCTTGAGCCTTAGCCTACGTGTCAATTTTGAACGAGTGCGATTTTGTTTACCCACCTGTAAATTAGTTCAGTTCACGACTCAACTAATTGTGGGTGTTGTACTTCTAATTGGTTTGGTTTATTGAGTTACTCGGAACTAGAACCTATATTGCATATCACCCAATATCTAGTCATAGGTGTTGTTGTACTTCTCTTTGTGGCTTAATAGGCTTATTGAATTACTTGGAACTAGAACCTATAATGTACATCAACCATAATCTAAGCATGGGTGTTGTACTTTTGATTGGTTTATTAAGAGCTTGTTTGTTTTTTTCTGAAAACAATGTCTGAATCTGACTCAGGGTCTAAATTGGGCCGAGTCAGATTTCAGATTGTTTGTTTTTTTTATTTGGAGTGTCTGCGTCAAATTTTGACTCAGCAAAAAGTCTGAAAAAGGGTTGATTTGAGTCAGTGAAAATTTTGTACTGAAAAGTTTATCTGAGTGCAGAGTCACTCTTTTTTACAATTTTGTCCTCCATTTGTTTTTAAATGACCGAATTCCCTATATTGGATGAGAGCATGACATGTGACAATAGTATAAATAAGGGTAAAAGTGTCAAAAAGTCAGTCAGACATAATTTATTAAAAGAATTCAGATGAAAAAACAAACAAACTTAAATTCAAACAAGTCAGATCCAGATGATCTCAGATCCAGATGACTCAGGTAGTCTCAGATTCAGATTTCAGATTCAGATTCAGAAAAAAAAAAAAAAAACAAACGCCACCTAAATAACTCGAAATCAAAATAGTGACTCACATGCCCTTAAATTAAGCGAAGATGAGGATATAGATAATTATAAAAATATATTGAATTTCAGTTCTTTGATGATTGAGATAATTGGTTTTGGTTTCATCCAAGACCAAAGTGTAAATCTATTATGCTCATGTAATAACAATTATGCGGAAATAATACATGAACAAAGGATCTTGATAATCATGCTAACCACATTAATTTAATTAAGAAGACATACCTTAGATCGCGTATCCAAAATCATCTCGAAGCATCGAAACTAATAGGGTGATAGTTTTACGTCTCTACCCATAACACACCATTGAACTTGAGAGGTGAGTGCTAAACTGATGGAGAGTTTTGGACACTAGAATTGGGTGAGAGTAAGAACCCTAATCACCCCTAATACTTATATACTACCTATTCCATCATAGGTAGTGATTGGGTGTTTCCCTACACAACTTAATAAGATAGTCCCAACAACTTACGGGCCTAAGGGATTGGGTTTACACAAAGCCCATAGTTTGCAAACTCAATGGATCATCATACTGGGTTATGTGGGCCACAAATTCTTACACAAAGTACCCAGGAACTGTACTGGTATGATACTGTAAAACAGGTCCAGTACCTAGAGGTCGGTTCCTGTACTGAAATATGAGGGAACCAGAACTAGATTGATCAGTTCTGGTTCGTTTCAGTTTGATCTCGGGTAAACGCTTGTGGTGCTTTTTTAGTTCAATGAGTACTTCATCAATTTGGTGCCTATGTTGTTAACAGATCCATCTTTTAAAAGTAATTTGAAAGTCCAATGGGCCTTAGTGATTGAAAGCCCATAATGGGTCATTTGGAGATAAAACCCTTTAGCATACTAGCTCCAAGCACAAATAACTGGACCAATTTCTGCCTATTGGAGCGATTCAATAACATTGGATCTAGATCGAGGAGTTATTAAGGAATTGGAATTCTTTATATAAGTTAATATATGTCCTTTTTCTTTCTCCATTTTCTTGGATACAACAAATGCATTTACGAAACAGCCGCAAGATCAGCATCCAAAGAGTTTACAATGTAAGAGGGTGTTTTCTTTCTCCATTTAAGCTTCGTTTGTTTTGTGGGGATTTTTTTTTTTTTTTTTGGGGGAAATTTTTCAGACAATTTAAATTCTAAATTTAAAGTTCTAGTAACCCAATATTTTTAATTTTTTATTAGATGCCAACTTAGTTTGAATGTTTAGGATTTGATTAGGGATGTTTAGGGTTTGATTTATAACATTAAGTTGGAAAAGATTATTCACATTGTAAAATCCAACATTTTGATACCTCTATACACAACCCATTTTTGTCTTTTGGTCCTAGTTCAATCCTAAACAAGTGTGAACTAATTTGAATACTAGTTTGAGAACTAGTTTTCCATTTCCATAAAAGGATACTAACAACTTGGAACAGCACATTATCTTTGTTCCACCAGCAATGGTAAAAAAAAAAAAAAAAAAAAGGCGTTGCTAAATTTATCCCATCTTTCTTTCACATGGGACTACTTTGTACTAACCTTTTATTATTGAACTTTTCTTTTTGTTTCTTTCTGTTCTAGACCAGGGCACCCAAAGTCTTATATGGTCAAATATAGGCCCATTCAGTTCAGCCCATCACAAGTTGTCCCATCTTATTTTTTCGAATTTGTTTTTTTAGTCCTTTAATGTCATTTTATCGGTTTATTTATAGGGTTTTTTTTTGTTTTTTTGGTATTTAACTTTTTCCCAATTTACCCTCCCCCCACTCCCACCCAAAAAAATAAAAAATAGGAGAATATATGGGCTAATGATGGTTTATTCACTGCAATGAGCATTCCTTGATATGGAAGAGAACTAGAGATTCAAAGAAGTTGATAAGAAAAAGAAGATGCCCTAACTATATTGGAACAAAAAAAACTAAAAAAAAAATCAGACCTGTTTTAAGTCTTGGAAACAAGCGTTGGTCTTTGCTTTTTTTTTTTTCAAGTCTAAAGTTTGTGTTGAGAATGTTTATTTATAAGGGTGGTAGCTTTAATTTTTTTTGCTTTGGAATTCTACTTTCTCTTTCACTCCCAAAAAAAAAAAAAAGTGCAAGTTCATGGCTCCACCCTGATCATAATCTTTATTTGCTTACCCTTTTTTATAATACTTTTGAGGGTGTATGAGTACTTTGGCATTTCTTCTAAAAATAGAAGTGTTTTTGGATTACCTTGTTTTTGAATCCTTTTCAAATCCTTTTTTCAAATGACATAGTAAAGACAAGTTTTGAGTTAATCAGTTTTGAGCTATAAAATTTTGCTTCTTTAAGCTCTTATGGATAAGCTTTAGTAAAACCAAATTTGTTTTATTAAAGATTGATGGAGAGCGAAAAGACATTTTCATCCCACGCGTTGAATTATAGCTTAAACTGTCTAAAATCAAAATGAGAAACTTTGTTTGATCGGATGGGGACTTAAATTCGTCGTTTTAATCATAAATAGGATGAGAATTTTGTCAAACATTTAATTCATTAGTCACAATCAAATTTCAATAAATACCTCGATGAAAAACGCGTGAGACTTGTATTCATAAAGTATACGCTATATTTATTTTAGATTTAAGGTGATAGTTGTGAAGAGGTTCCAAGTAGAGATGAGCTAGCGCCCGTGTTTATTTGTTTTTTCAGCTTAATGGGTTAAAATGGATGAAACGATGAGCCATTTGAACATGTTGAAATGACCCATTTTAGCCGATTCAGCAGAAAAACGAACATCGATTACAAAGCTCATATAAGTTAATAGTCTATTTGAACAAGGGATTTTAGGGAGGGATTTTGTGGGGACTAGAGATTTGGTGGAAAAATTATGTTATATTTTTCATCAAAATCCTTGGTCCCCACAAAATTCCTCCCTAAAATCTCTTGTCGAAACAGACTATAAGTAGATTACATGGTAAAATTGAGATCATATACAACAAAACAATCTTTGTTACAAAAATTTAATTTTAATTTAGTGTAAAGTTGGATGAGCGATCATGACAATATTCTTTGCAAAATCTGAATTGCAACCTTACGGAACCGTGGGTTGGCTTGATTAGCGGGATTACATTGTCCTGTGTATAACAAGTGCTTATTTGAAAAGTAAAATAAAATAAAGGAGATATACAAACACTACTTAATTATGCAAAAAAGTGAAAAAACTATAAATTTATAATCTTTATTATACTTAATTAATTAACTAGTACCAACTCTTTATGACTATTAATTAATTACGCAAAATTAAAATAAAATAATTGAAATATAATTCAAGAAAAATAAGTATCAAAGGGTTCAAGATGTAGAAAATCAGATGATTTTTTAAAGTTCATCCCCTTCCTCGCGGAGTCTTCGATGGAAAGTTTTAAATCATATCAAAAAATGTTCCATCTGATTAAGGGTACGTGCTTGGGGGAATTTTTTTTTCCTCAACCCCATTCATATATGTATACCTTTTCTTGTAGATGACTGTCAAAATTTATAGGCGCTAAAAAAAATTGTGGTAAATACTTTTAATTTTATAAATATTACATTGTATGTATTATATGTTTTTGAGTTTCATTCATGGGCTGGAAAGCCTGGAAATCATCTTTCTTTCCCACAAGTGCAAAAAAAAATAAAAATAGAGAGAGGGTCTAAAAAGATTGTGGGAAACGTAAAAAGAACAAAAAAAAAAAGAAAAAAGAAAAAGACAAATTTTTTAAAAATGAGACAAGTAGGGACAGTCAAGGAGGAAACCAAAAATGAGAAAAAGAAAAAGCCCAAAAAAATATATATAAAATACTAAAAAAAAAAAGTAAAATGAGCTCGATCGTTGGTTCTCTTGTATATAACTGCCAAGATCCAACTGCCTTGTAATCAAGGCTGATTTTGTCACTGAAAATTAACACTTATCAGTTATATCATCCGCTCTAGAACTAGTCTAGACGTCTAGACTTCTCTCTCTCTCACTCCCTCACAGTCAAACCACATACACGACCATGCACGTGCTCCTCTTTCTTTATGTTTTCTTTCTTAATTATTTTTTGCAGATAATAAAAGTAATTGTATTATTTTGTTGATTATTGTCTTTAGTGATCTACTAACCTACTAGGTGGGCCCAATATTAAATTTGTACTAACTATTGGATGAGAAACGTTCCCTGATTAAGGTATCCTCGTGTCAAAAATCTGAGCGTTCATTTTATAAAGTACGTTGAGATGTGAGTGCGGATAAAAGACATTCATCAACGGGCACAGAGAAACGCCCAGAAAAACTGTGCAATAAGAGAGTACTGTTATATTTATTACCAAATTATATGAGACAAACTTAAGGCAATACCACGGTTGAGAAAATTTGATCCAAATACTTCCCGCTATCAAAGATTTTATATGGAGAAATACACACTCCTTAAGTCAAAAATCTATGTGCTAACAATCCATTTATCCAATCTTATAAGACCAATACAAAAATAATATATGAGCTGAATTTTGGCAAATAATAATATATACACCGGCAGGCCCGGCTCTGAGGGCAGGCCAGCAAGGCGGCCGCCTCGGGCCCCCAAATTTTTGGGGCCCCCGAAAAAAATTCTCCTTATATATGTACGTAATTTTAAGTTATGCAACTAAGAGTTTGACAAGGTTTTTTTGAGGCCTATATGGAGATGATTCACGGGTGTGAAGATAATCTCTTCATCACATTGATTATTCTCCTACAAAATCACTTTGTTCTAACACTTCCAACCCCATGAAATCTTGATTACGATAAATTTTGTGTATGAACAGACCACAAATCACTCAATTTTTGAAAGAGGTAGAAATTTTAGAATGATGTGATTTTTTGTGAGAATGATCTACATGGTGAGGAGAACATCCTCGCTAAAGACCAATCTGAGGTCATCTAGCTCTATGTGGCCTATCAAAAAATCTTGTTTTAATATTGTCAACAAAACTTTAGTTGCGGAGCTTATTAATTCATATAATATAACTTTAATATTTAAATTTATCAAAAATAACTTTATAATCTTACTGGATGAGGAATTTTATGTAGAAATTTTGTAGGAACTAGAGATTTGGTGAAAAAAAAGTTAAATTTATAACATGAAAATTTCTAACAAGTTTTTCACGAAATCTCCGGTCCCTACCAAATTCCTACCTAAAATCCTCCATGTAAACAGACTATTAGAGAATTCAAAAATTTGTTAATAGAAAATCTATTGCCTCCCTAATAATTTTTTTTAGCTCACCATTGGTGTTTACACCATACCATAAATCCATACGGTGATGATAAGGGGTTTTTGTTATTTTTTCTGTTGTTTTTTTGTTTTTTGAGTATTCAATCATCTTTGAATTAAGTTAAAAATATTAAATGATAAGATATTTGTGAATATGATTTACATAATAAGGAGATCATTCTCACCAATCAGTCTTTTAAATTATCTTCGAGTGGCCCATAGTCTATTGCAAGCGGAGTGTAAGCATTAAATTTGTGTTAGAAAAGAAAAGTTGAAGTGGCAGTAGAAATTTTATTTGTTAAATTTTTCAGGTCTAAAACTACCTCTGAAAAAATACTTTTTAACACAAAATTTCATGACATATATAACTCACAAAAAAATTGGGTATTTTTTTTTGTCAGTGCATACTGTATTTCTACTTTTTATCATATTCAACAATAAAAGAGTAGTAATCTTAAAAAAAAAAAGTAAAACCATAACCCTAAATTTTTACTTATTGTCTATCTCTCGCTAATTAATAACATAGTGAAAACTGCAATATTTCATCTCTTTTGCTCTCTAATTAGAACTTAGCCAAAACGGAAAGTCGTAGAGTAGTTAATATATTGGGGCCCAATTTTACATGTTCGCCTTGGGCCCCTGAATCTGAGAGACGGCCCTGTACACCGGACAGGTCACAAGAGAATTACAAGGAATAAATTTATACTCCATTTCCAAGACTTCCTTCAAAAGAAGGAAGGGTGTCAACCACCCGAGTAAGCTCAATCTACGTGAGTAACTGAACCAGAACAAACTTTTATAGTTCCAGCTCCACGTATTTGAATCTGGTTTTGGTTCAAACCGAATCAATTGGACCCAAAAACTAGTTTACACATGTAGTTTTTTATTTGATTTTCTTATAAGTTTTAACTTTTCTGATTTATATATAAAAACCAAATATTGTATTAGGTACCAAATACCCAAAAACCAAATCGAAACTAGAACTAATTATCCTAATTTCAGGAGAAATGCTAAAACGTGCGCATATTTTGGGGGATTTTCTTCCCCCAAACCCATCGTAAGGCTATTATCACCTCGTGATTTGAATCACATCTTCGAGTTCCGTCTTCCCCAAACTTCAAGACACGGATCACCGTCCACCTCAGGGAGGGATGTAAATCCCCCCAAAAATGCGTGCATTGTAGCACTACTCTAATTTCAGTTCCGTTTCTTTGAATACTGAAAATGGAACCAACAAAAAGTGGAACCTACTTATTTAGTAGGCTCAGACGGTTCAATAACCGAATCGGAACCAATCATTGACTGCCTACGAGGAAGATTGTCGTAAATGGATTCCATTTCCCACCAACGACCAGACCCGTTGTAGAACTAGGTGCGTAATGGGCACCGCGCGCATTCTATGTTTGTGGTCCCTAAAATATCCAAACCACTGTTTGGACATCGAGATCTACATTATGTATCTTGAGGAAAAGTCATAGTCGGTAATACCTAAGGACGACGTATACCTTTAATGGAGTATAGTAATAGGTGCACTAAAACCAAAAGACGAGAAAGTGACCTCTTAGAATTCAAAGCTGAAAAAAGCTTTTTGTAGACCCTAGGCATTACCACAACCATCTCGATCACAGGGCGTGCTTCTCTTGTGTGACGTGTCTGATCCCTATTGGTTACGTAGTAGGACCCTCTAAAAACAGTAAGGGCCGCCTTATTGCTTTCTTGTCTCCTCTTCGATGTTACAAACTTAGAAACTCCTCCGTCTGACCCTATTTTCTTCCACCGGTAGTGTCAAATCTCAAATCACAGTTGCATGAGAAATTCAATTCCTGGCCCCACAACCATCTCCCCATCCATGCAAAAAGCCCGGTTTTATCACATGTCGCACGTGTCTTTATTCCCCGTTATACTCGGAATGGACTCGTTACGCGTCAACGCCCGACTCAGTTATAAAAAAACAACGAGTCAAAGGACTCACGATTGACTCGGCCACTTTTATCCAATTTTATAAGCAATGGCATTTTAGTAATTATGATGAAAAAGGGGGTGTTTATTGTAGAATGAAGACCACGTGAAACGATGGGCGATACTTGGGAAGGAAAGAGTAAGGGTATTTTAGTAAACTTGTAGATCACACGGTGCCCATAGTACACCGAGCCTTCCCGAGTAAAACAGGTTCGGGATGTTTCCGAGGCTAATACCTAGCGGTTCGTCACATTCGCCATCTTCTCACTCGTAACCGTAAGAGAGAGAAATATAGAGAGAGTTTTAGAGAGAGAAAGTGAGAGAGTTTTAGAGAGAGAAAGAGCTAAATAAAGCAGAGGGAGAGAGTGTTGTATCTGAAACCTGTTATGTTACTCGTGGGAACACAGAAGCGAAGATCGCGGATTTTAGGACGTAAAAAAAGTTCCGATTTGGGGGCGGCGCACCTTCTTATCCTACGCCTCTTTCTCTTTCACTCTCTAAAAACTCTTTTACTTTCTTCACAAATCAAACACCTATTCAACAACATTTCCTCAGATTTACAGAACTTCACTACTTTTATGTCTTTAGCTCCTTCTCACTTACTTCATTAATGGCGTAGATGAAGAATCCTGAATCCACCTCGTGAACTTTCTCAGTAAATTCACATCTTCAGTCCTTTGTTCTTTAAAATCTCACTCTTTCTCTCTCTAAAACTACTCATTTTACTTATCCATTCTTCTCTGATCTAAAAAAAAATAAGCTTCTCAATCCCAGATCTCTGTGTTTTTTTTTTCACTATGTTCTGAGTTTGGAAAATGTGAGAGAAAAAGCTTCGTTTTAGCATGGCTGGTAATGGAGTAGCAAGTAGTGTTAGAAGCGGTGGGGCTTCAATTAGTGCTGCAACTGCAGATATTGGTTCACCGACTAGGTTTCGACAGCAAGAGCGGGTAAAACTTTCACTTTTTTTTTTTTTTAAAACTTTTTGTTAATATATTTCAGTTAGTATCGTAAAACTAGCTTTAGATTTCAGATTACTTTGATTTTTGGTCTTTTATGTACTTGTATTTTTGGCTAGTTTATGGTTTACATTTTGGAAGGATTAAGTCTTGAAGTGTTCTTCGTTAGATCTAGGGCATTGTGGGTGAAACTTGAGTACTTTTGTTTGATAAATGGATTTTACAGTGTTGATCTCTTGGTCTCTCATTATAATTTACTCGGTATTGATTTAGATTTTAGTCCCTTTCTAGGTCGTCGTGTTTGATCTTCTTTATTGTCTCATTGTGGTCACATTTGTTCTTAGATTTCTCTCTCTAGTGCTTTGATTTCTTGCTTGAAAATGATCTAGGGTCCTTCGTGGTCCTGTATTCATGAAATTAAAGCTGTTTGATAGTGATATAGACTCTCATTTTGAATGATTTTGTGATTTTGTTTGACTACTGTTTTACTGAGCTTTAAATTCTACTACTTCGTTAGGAATTTTCTTCACATTTAGGGTAAGAACCGAATGTTCAAGCTTGATTGTATTTCTATTGTGTTACTCAGGTTTGATCTCCTCCCAGTAGTTGATATTTGGGTTTTACGTTTTTTCCGTGATTCCTCTCGTACTTCTTCTGTGGTTACTTGTTTTTCGAGTTTTGTTTATGCATTCGCTGATGAATTTCATTAGCCATGTGCTTCTTCATTTTCTCAATGGCTGCATACTTGATATTTAGTAGACCATATGATCATTTCAAAGTTCTTTTGTAGAACATCTTTTGCTTGTTCTGTTTTTCCACCTGTCTCCAACTCACTGATCAAGAAAATCAAATGCATAAACATGCATGGGAACAATATTAGGATTATGAAAATGAGACATTTGATCTCGAAACTTATGAAATATTTTTTGCTTCTTCTTCATTTGAAAATATTGTTGTTATGCGTGTTTCAGTTTGCATTTCCCCTCTCAAATTGAGGTTTCTTTCGACTCTTCTGATTTGTTTTACTGTTTTTCTCCAATATAACAGAGGGGCTTAAAAAAATCTCTTGTTTCCCCATCCTCTTCTTTCATTCTTTCCCCACTCCACCGTAGACCTGTATATAAATAATTCAAAGTCCAGGGACCCAATGTTGACTCAGATCCAGGTTGGTGATCATGTATATGCCAAGTGTTTTTTAGTTAACTACATATATCTTTCCACAGCTAGAGTTCAGTCCACACTAATTGATTTTGGTTGGGTTTGGATCCTGTGCTCTGGATCTGAGTTAGATACTAATCTGGGTTTATATTTTTCAAAGTCAAATCCGTTTCAGAATCAACATGGGTTACCTATCTCATTCCTGGCAGGGGTAGTTTAGCATCGTAAAGGCTAGGGTCTTATGGTTCCTCTGATTCCCTCACCGACAATGGAAAGACCATTGGAAAAAAGAATACTTTCAAAAACAATTTTCCAGGTGTTTTCAAATGGAACCAAATAGAGCCTTATTTTTTAAGTTGTTGCCAAAGATCTTATTATTTGCATATCTTGCGATGGTTTTTAACTTCTCTTTTCTGCACTTTATGCCTGAACCCATTTTATTATTTAGTATTTACTGTTTTTGCTGGTAAGGTTACTTTGTGTGGGTTAGGTTGTGAATTCATCTGATGCCTGTAGATTGAAACAGGGTATTATTTGTTTGGTTTGTTGATGATTAATGATTTCCCCTTGTAGTTTCTGTTGATGTAGAAGTGTCAGAGACTAAGACTCTGTTTCCTTTGTCTGGTTAGATGTCAAACAATGTTATGTTGGCCACTGGTAGGCATTTGCGAAGTGACTTGTATTAAATAACTATGGATGCTTTTGGGTAAACCAATAGACACACATACATAAAATAAATGCACAATTGGCATGTGCACAATCATAATACTGCTCCTACCTAGATGTCTATAACTATTTCTCCTGTTGAACATTGAAATTTTCTCAATATAGAAATCTAAATACAATTTAAAAATTTAAAAGCCATATTCTTATGGCCATGATGATATTAACATTAAAGCTAATTTAATGGCTGCCAAGGGGCCATAAATAATGTGAGGACATAGGATGGGGTTGCAGTCATTACACCTGCTGCTGTATGTTATGTTAGGGAGACAGTTTACTGGTGGTAATGGTAGTTGCATTCTTTCTTGGTTGGGTGTAATGTTTCTGCTATGGGCGTACACAGGTTTTCTTTTGGGTTGAAGAGCATATCTCAGTTGGATCAATCTGGGCGAAGATCCTTTCTTTTTTGAATTGATCGTAATGGAAATGATATTCTTGCTATTTGAATTTACAAAATGATCTCCTCCCCCTATGGGATGCAGTCGACTTGACGAATAGAATCTATTTGATTGTGTTGATAAATGTTAAATAAAAATTCAATTTATGTTATCTTTTTAATATATGCGGTTGATTAAGAGTTAGGTAGTAAACTTTGACTTTCTCTCTTTCTCTAAAAATCTTTCTTGATTGATTTGATATTTTGACTCTTTTTTAAATACTAAAGCTGAATTGGGTTGAACCACATAAAGACAATCTTTGCCCACGGAAATATAAAAATCGTATGAGGTCAAGCATGTGTTCTGCTGAAGGAAAATTGCAAGACGAATTGCAATGCATATTATAAGATTTATCAGCTACTTAAGTAGTGGCAGGTTTCAGCATTATGTATCCAATCTACTGCGTTGGAGCCTGTTAGATCATTTTGGTTGCTCTTTAGCTGAAGCAGGAAATGAATCAAAATATTCAAGATAGGAAAATTTATCACAGCACGTATCTGATAGGCAATGTGACATTATGCTAGAACTTGAGACACATATACTGATAAATATGCTACGAGCTTATGATGTTTAAACTTGCAATCAATTATGTTAAATGACTGTGTAGGTACTTGTATAAACTTAACATTACTAATAAATGCTCTTGCTTGCAGCGAAGGAGATGGGGAGGCTGTTGGGGTGGGTTGTCATGCTTCGGGTCACAGAAAGGTGGGAAGCGTATTGTACCTGCATCTCGTATTCCAGAGGGGAATACATCGGCAAATCGTGCAAATGGCCCTCAACCTGCTGGACACACTAACCAAACTACAACAATAACTCCATCTCTTCTAGCTCCACCATCATCGCCAGCATCCTTTACCAACTCTGCACTACCTTCTACCGCCCAATCACCCAGTTGTTTCTTGTCATTGTCTGCCAATTCTCCTGGAGGTCCTTCATCCAACATGTACGCCACAGGGCCTTATGCCCATGAAACTCAACTGGTCTCCCCCCCTGTTTTCTCAACCTTTACAACTGAACCATCTACTGCTCCTTTCACTCCTCCACCGGAGTTGAATCACCTTACTACTCCCTCATCTCCGGATGTGCCTTATGCTCAGTTCCTTTCATCTTCCCTGGATCTTAAGAGTGCTGGCAAATCAAGTTATGTTACTGCCAGTGACCTGCAAGCAACATATCCGCTTTATCCTGAAAGTCCTGCCAGCAGTCTCATTTCACCTATTTCAGGAACTTCTGGTGATGGATTATCTGCATCTTTTCCTGATCGATGGGGTGCTCCAATTTCTGCCCAAGATTCCCAATATCCTCAGAGCCCATCATCTAGGTTATTTGGGCTTGATACAGCAACATCCAAAAATTTCATGCTGTCTCAAGATTCCAGTTTCTTCTACCCTGCTACTTCTGCACAATTCTATCTGGATCAGGCTCAACAGTCTTTTCATTCATATCCTCATAATGGAGGGCGTCTAAGCGTTTCCAGAGAAGCAGATGTTCACATGAGTAATGGAAAGCACAATAAAAAGGCGGATGTAGAGGAAATTGAAGCTTACAGAGCATCCTTTGGATTCAGTGCAGATGAAATTATCACAACGCCACATTATGTTGAGATTTCTGATGATGTACTGGATGACAATTTTACGATGGCCCCTTTTGCATCCAATCAGATGAATTTGGAAGAATCAGTACCTGAAATGCTAGATGAAGAAGAAAACAAGCAGACAACAAAGATGAAGTTGCTGGATTTCAGAGGCCCAAGATCAACACCAGATCAGCTTCCGAATGGGGTTCATGGTAAAGTGAAAGAAAATTTGTGCAATGGTTTTAAAGGTGAATAATCTTCTCAGATCATAAGTATTCTTAATGTTTTGTATATTTGTTACAGAAAGTGGCTCATGTTTTCCAGGTTTTAGTCGGATCATAAATTATTCGAGTGATATGGAGATTAAGATTGAAAAAACATGTTCTTCATTAAAAAAAAGTGTTCTAAATGTCAAGAAATCTCCATCTCGCTCGGAAAATTTTGGATTTGGGGATAAGGCAATAGTTAAAAATCGTCACTTTGTTTTTCTGCAACGCATGCAAAACTTTTTAACCTTAATGCAATAAGACAATTAGTGAATCTTCTCAAAAAAACAAAAAAAAAGAAAAGAAAATAAGTTCGGTTTTGTAGTAAGTTCGATCAGAAAATAAGAAGGCCCCCAATTGGGGAAAAATCCTTGCGTTGCGCAACGCACCTCTCTTATCTACGACTCCGACTTGGGGTCTTGTAATTGAGTTAGCCCATTTATAACTTCTTTTCTGGGATTGAATATGATTATGACGCAAACATGCAATTTAGTGCTTCTTTTCCTGCTTATTGTTGTTAATAATCTTTTCTTTTTCTTTTAATGTGTCTCAGATCATAGATCAGAGAAGCAATCTGGGGATGTCTCTGAGCATAGAAAGCTTGCTGACAACCATGCTTTGACTGATGAAGAGGACATATTTTCGATGATGGGAAGTTCTAAATCCAGCAAAAGATACTACAGGCTGGGTTCATCAAACTCTGACGCTGAAATTGATTATAGAAGAGGGAGAAGTTTGAGAGAAGGAAAAGGAGATTTCGCATGGAGAGACTAGTGATCACAGGAAAAAGTAGTGTTTTGCCTCTATGTAGGACTGATTTTGCTGGTGGTTACTTTCTTCGTAGATCTTTATTCTCCTGATCTGTTTGGATGGGATAGGTGGTGGTGTTTCTCACTCCATCGTTTTGTTCGTTCTTGTGTATTTTGGCGACATTCCATTTACCGCTGCTCTGTTAATATTGTGATGAATGCTGCTACTTGTGATGTCCTATAAAATTATGTTTTATGTCTTGACTTATAGAAATTGATCTCTCTATTGTAGCACCAGCAATGGCACCTTTAGGTTCATTCTTCTTGCTTGTCTGCTTGATCCCGTATTCTCTGTATCATAGTTCGTTTTGTATATGCAAGACAGCGGTTCCAAAATTTAGCGCAACTGGCGATGCAGCCTGATCTCAAATCCAGCAGAAGTGCAGAACCCTGACTGTCAAACCAACGAACTTAGGAAGTCATACATGGATATGATTTTGTCCTATTGGGCTTGGATTTACAGCTGCGCTTGCTTTGGACTAGGATTTAAAGCTGGGTTTCCGCTGGATTTGAGTCTGGGTTACTGCTGGTAGTGCTTTGATACTAAGTAACCAGAGTGTAGGGCGGGAGGGCCGGAGCAACCATTTAGAAAATGTCCCAAGTTGAAAAATGTCTCTCGAGTGGGAGCACCGGAACGTGGTTTAGACTTCAGAGCGGGACGAGATTTTAAAGCAGGAACATTATCACTTTACACGACTTCAGAGCAGGACCTAAGTAACCAGAGCGCGGGTCAGAGCGCAGGTCAGAAGTGGGAGCGGGAGCGTCGGAGCGGCCGATTAAAAAATGTTCTTAGTTCAAAAATACCTTCGAAGCGGGAGCGTCGGAGCGCAATTCGGAGCGGGAGCGCGAGGTTCCGGAGCGGGAGCATCACCCCTATACCAAGGTTTCGGTTACTATAAGCAGAACCGCGAGGCTTCAAAGCGAGAGCGTTACCACTTTACACGACTTCGAGAGCGTAACAGCGAGGTTTCAAAGCGGTAGCGTTACCACTTAACACAATTCTGGTCACTAAGCTTCGATATTGGGAATCAAGGCGTTTACCAGTTTTCCTTGCTACATTTGGCCCTTCAAGCTTCATTTAACCTTTCCCATCATGGTAACGGGAGTGCGGGGACTGAGCCTGCGGATGCTCTCACACAACTGAAAACTTGGCTTCAACAAGATTATTAATTATTATATATTGTTTGAATGGCTTACACAAACTTAAATCTTGTCATTAGTCGTTACAATGACACCAAGTTTTTATCCAGCATCTGTACCTGACTTGTGCTTTTTAATTTATAATTTTACTTAATATTGGGCAAATTAATGTAATCTAAGGTTTCCAAATCCAAACCATGCTATGTTCTACTTGGATGACTGAAATATACATGAAATCTATTGCAAATGACAACAATCAATTGCATAATTGTTTGAAACTAGTTGGAAACTTTGAAATTTACAAAACATGTTGGGTCATAATAACATGGAATCGAGGCATTGTGAAAATGGATTCGAGGTATTGTGAAAAGCTGTGTAATCCATTCAATAATATATAGGTATGTGAATGGAATCGAGGTATTGTGAAAAGCTGTTAACAACGCTCTGTGGCTTCCCAAATTCCGTTCATTCATTGCAAACTAATTTTTGAGGAATACATAAACAAGGTCTTTAGAAACTCCCTAAAGATAAATTAAGACTTGCTCCCACCAAGCATTCCTCTAGACCAGATATTGTCATCTTTTTATCTTGATGCGCAGGCATTCCTTGGCCCGTACCCACATCAATTACAACTTCCTAGCTAGCATAATGATTTCTTACAAATGAGAAAAAATTTCTGATTTTTACCATGAATTACCAACACAATATCAAACACTCAGAATCCAATGAGCACATGCTCAAGGGATAATGCTGGGCAAACCAACCAAAACAAAGGACTACTTAAATTTACTTGATGTGGAAAGGTATTATATAGGTATTTTGACTGCTCAGTGGTTTTACTAACCCCAGCATTGCAAACTTGTTTTCTTTTTTAATCAAAACATGTCAAATTCCAATGATATGAAAACAAACCAAATAGATGACAAATAAGTTCTTTCTATTAACTGCACCAACAAAATAAGATGTCTAATCAAAACTCGCAAAAAAAAGAAATCCCTCGGGAATTAGAAAGAAAAAAGCATTACGCAGAGTATCTGATACTACATGAAACAAAACTTATCACTCTAAAGCAAGGTCCTGAAAAACTAATATGGTGAAAGAGATCCCCAATAGCAAGAATAGAGCCCCTTCCTCACTTGAGGGGAATAAACCTAGATGAGTGAGTAGCACCAATACCAGGCCTTCCGTGCTTCACAGGCTTGTACGAGATTGAGAACTCCGCCAAGTAGTGGCCAATCATCTCAGGCTGCAAAACAAACACTGTGTTAGGCAAGCAAAGAGGATTTGGACATTTCTTCCCATTGAAGAAGCCACTGTTTTAATGCAAATTCAAATCATAATATACTGTTTTTCGCAGATGTCATTCAATCAATAGAACAGAGAAGAAACATAGACAACAAACGAACTAAAATAAGTCACAGCTAGGCAAAAATGAGTATTACATTTTTTTTTAATAAGAGAAACGAAAATTAATGTATATTGCATAGGTTGAAGAGCAATGTTCAGACCCTCTATTCTGGTAAACACTCCCCAGATTTCATTGTTTTCCCCACGTCTACTCAACAGTAAAAACCATCTGTTGTGAGCTCTACATTTTCTAATAGAAACTATTCTCTTTTGCAAATTATTAGTACACTTTTTAATGCATACAAACTATTCAACACTATTGCCACTAGCAGCAGACACAAGATATGCTCAAGTGCTGGGAGTTAAGCTGGGGTCAACTAGCTTCAACCAGTCAAGGTTATTGAGCTGATAATGTAGCTTCCATCTTCCTTTCTCCCTTTGTTTTTTAGGTTTTTCTTACTAAAAGCATCATTTGCCTCTACAATGCCAAGATGGGGATCAGATATGATAAATGAGATATGGATTTAAATTAGAAAGACTAATCCACTAATCCGTATACAAGTATCATCTTTATTCCCTCAAATTATCAAGTAGATTAAACATAAACAGACAAATGCATGAATAATCATGCAATATGATATTCAAATTACACAGGCAATACACTTAAAAGGTAAGCAAAATACAAGATCGAGTCAACTGAGATGTTGGTTTGATTTAAGTGTTGGTCGAGTTGAATGAAATGAGCCAGTTTTTTTTGTCAAATTTAAATGGGTTAGGAGCCTAATTAAGGCACCGATTCAAAACTGGCTAATCAGATTAGGTATAAAAAAATTGGTAACTATAGACATATTTAACATAATAAAGTAGTGTGTGAAGGAAAGATCTGCCAACCTTCTTCAGAAATCAAATTCTTGGTAAACATTATTAAAGGCTTAGGTCACTGTCAATGTTAAAAAGTATAAACATTTATACGCTTTACATTTGCTAACACACCAAAAAAACCCTAGAAACAATATCCAATACTTTCAAAATGTAAAGGCGTAGAGTTAGTTGCTTTGATGACCTATATAGATAATACCTTTAGAATGTGGGAATGAAATCAAAAACGAAATAAGCTAATAAAATGACCTCAATAAATGCAAGAGACCAGAGGAATTAAGAGTACAGCAGCACATAATCATAATGTATTCCAATTATTCGAACCCTAAAAAATTGAATGATAACAATTGGATAATCAACGACTACTAGAACTTTGGAATATTAAGTAAATGAAATATTACCTTGATTTCAACCTGGTTAAAGGTCTTTCCGTTGTAAACACCAACAATGCTACCAATCATCTCAGGGACGATGATCATGTTACGAAGATGTGTTCTAACAGGTTCTGGCTTCTCGCCTGGGGGAGCATCACGCTTCTACTCAACATAACAAAAACATTTCACAATCAGTTAACCAAAACGAATGCCAAAAAAAAAAAATCTGATTTCATCATTAATCAAGAACTGAAAACAAATCTCTGAGGTATAACAAGATCTGATGAATCGGAAACGAGATTAGGACCATAACTAAATACTCAAATCGGAAACAGATTGGAACAAAATATACAGATTAAGATGCTTAGTGAGAGAGAGTAAGCATGAAAATGGATAAGTTAAGAGAGAAATAGGGCATATAAAAAACGTACCGCCTTACGGAGCTTCTTGATGAGAGCCATAGGCTTCCTCTTGAGACCGCGTTGAAACCTGCGGCGGGCTCTGGCAGTGAAGAGCTTCACCAACTCATCGGTTCCCATGTCCAAAAGCTGATCTAGATCTACTCCTCTGAAGGAGAACTTCCTGAATGTCCTCCTCTTTGGAGCTCCTGCGACTTCGACCTCTGGATCCGCCATGGCTACTGCTTCCTAGTGCTAACTGGGGAGTTCTGATTTTAGGGTTTGAAGCAGAGAGAAGCGCAAGACGGAGAGATATAGAGAGGTCTTTCTGGCTTTAGGGTTTAGGGACATTTTATATGTGAAATTGTTTTGTGAAATCCCTTATTAAGACCCCACCAATTTGTAAAATCCCCTATTCATCCTATCTCGGCCTTTTCGATCTTGGACGATCAACGGGTAGATCACATTATCTCTTATAGCAAAATTGCTAGCGTGATCACACGCACCAAAAAAAATGATGTCACCTACACCAACAGCTTAGGGTCCACTCCAAGGTTTGATTTTTTGTGAGAATGTTCTTTTCACCGTGTAAATCTAGACCTAGCAATGGGTTAAGATTTGGGTAGACCCTAGGCTAGTTGATGGGTTATCGGGTCAAGATTGGTCAACCCTAACCTTGACTTGTTTAACATTTTTCTATATAAAACAAGTAAACGGGTTAGGGTCGACCCTAATCCTAACGAGATTTTTGAGTAATGGGTCAGAAATGCTCAACTTTAACCCTAACTTATTTAGTAACGGGTCGAATTAGGGTAGGGTTTGGCGGGTTGGGTTAGGGTTCGGTTGGCGGGTCACGGGTCAGTTTGCCAAGTCCCAGTAGATCATCTTCACAAAACCCAAATTCTTGAGTCAGTAACAGGGCTTAGCCTAAACAGAAAACCACCTTTTCAATCCCGAACCTGGGACTTGGTTCCATTGGTCCCTTGTTAGCAATCACCCAAATTATATTCATATTTTTTTCTATTTCTGAAAAATATTTAAAACTCCCCAAATTAGACCTAATTAATAATATGCGTATTTTTAGCTAAAACGTTTAAATCACGTTTTAACCCAATTACCGAATAAAACATATGAAAAATACTTTTGGTCCATTTAATGACTACCAAACTTCCAATACAACTAAACAAATCTAAAAAGAAACCCTAGCTTTTTTAAATTGTTTGTCATTCTTTGTTTTCTCTCTTCATCCCCAAATATCCCAACTCTCTCAATTTTGGTTCTTGGACTGACACATTTAAGACTCTATGAAGCATCTAGAAGTTTGATATATGTGTCGAGTTTTTACAGTCGATTTTTTACATGTGAAATATGTAACATGAATCAAACCTAACCCAAATATTTCTATATGTCGAATGCTTGAAGGAATTTTAGATCATATTACAAATCTTTAAAACCAAATAATACTCTGTAATCGTCTCAAAATTTTTGCCGTATACCAAATTGCTAACAAGGGTTATACTTGGGCCTATGTAGCGATCCCGTTGAGATTGGTTCACATTGACAATCATATAGTTGTGTTTTATAGACATTCAATTGGCACGTTATGTGATTAGATAATGTGATTCATATAGTTGTCATGTGTTTGCATACCATTACTGAAATTGAAAACCATATAACATATAATTCTTTTAGTGACATGTGGCATGCTCTTTTTGGCCAATACACACATAAATATTTGTATGCTTTTATGCACCCGCTTGTAAGAGCAAGGCTATGATGGTGACGAAATTGCACAAGGCCCGTGTGCATGCCGTCAAATGACTTGAAATTTCGTGTGATAATTCGAAGTTGTACAAGGCCCATGTACATCCGTCAAATGACTTCAAATTTCTTGTGATGAATATAGCATTCATTTGGAGGCTGAACATAAAACTTGGGAAATGCTCTTCATTGATGCTGAGTTTGTGAATTTACAGTCCGAATCTTATAAAGATATAGATGATTAGAACAAATGAAGGTAAGTGAGAATTCATTGTGTGACTATTTCAATAGATATGTTCCTGGTAGAATGAACAATAATAACTCATTTTTTTCCCATTGCACTAACAGGAAAAAATTGCCATTTGTAATCGGCAAAAGAAATCATTTACAAAAAATGTTTTTTAAGTATAGATTTTCTGTTTCGAACTTGAAATATCATGAAAATTTGAATCGGAAACAGGTTTATAACCTTCTTCTCGCATTTGTTTGGTTAACCTTCGAACTTCTGCACTTATTTCTCCAATCTGTGGATGCAACTGGTCTCCAACAACAAACACATGAACCTGGCTCTTGATCTCAATCCAACTACATCCAGGCTCCTTATTCACGCCTCTAAGGCTCATCATGCTTCTCACCCGTTCGACATCTTCCTTCCTGTCCGAAGCAGCATAAATACTAGATAACAATACATAAGCAGATGACTCTTTTGAGCCTAACTCCATTAACCTCTCTCCTGCATAAGCTCCTAGCTCAAAATTACGGTAATTCCGACAAGCACTCAGTAAAATACGCCAAAGACACATCCCGTGATCGATTGGAACTGATTCAATGAACTCTTTGGCCTCTTGAAGCTTCCCACAACGACTAAGAATATCAACCATGCAAGCATAATGTTCTAATCGAGGTTCTATTCGAAAATCATCCACCATCGATTTGAAGTAAACCCAGCCTTTTTCCACCAAACCCAAGTGACTACAAGCTGAGAGGAGATTAACGAATGTGACGTAATCCGGATTCGTGCCATTCAACTTCATCTCCTCAAAGAGTTCCAGAGCTTCGCGACCACGCCCGTTCTGAGAAAGCCCAGATATCATTGCATTCCATGAAACAACATCTCTCCCAGGCATTCTTCTAAAAACAAAGCTGCAATCTTCCAGATTTCCACACTTAGCATACATAGTTGATAAAGCGCTTCCGATTGGAACTTCCAAACCGAATCCATATTTGATTGTTCGGGCATGAATTTGCTTCCCCTGTTCTAAAGCTGCAAGGGTTGAACAAGCTTTTAGTACACTAGCCATGGTTAACTCATTAGGCAAAATACCCTCCATTTCCATTCTACCATACAAACTTAAAGCTTCTTCATTCTCTCCATTTTGTACATACCCTCCTATCATTGATGTCCATAGCACAATATCAGGTTCTTGTAACTGATCAAACCCCTTTCGAGCATCATCTATTCTACCGCATTTCGCATACATATCAATAAGAGCTGTTCTTATAAAGATTTGAGATTCAAATCCTAGCTTCAATAAATAACTATGAATTTGTTTTCCTTCTCCAACAGCTATAACATTACTACAAGCATTAAGAACCCCAACAAGAGTGAATTCACTAGGCCGAAGCCCCACAACCTGCATCTCTGAAAATAACTTCAAAGCCTTGTGAGAATCCCCACTTTGTGCGTACCCAGTGATCATTGCAGACCAAGTAATCGAGTTCTTATCACTAGACAATTCAAAAGTTCTAACTGCATCATCTAAGTTTCCACATTTTACATACATGGTAACAAGAGAATTCCAAACAGAAACAAAAGATAACAATCCATTCTTAACCCCAAGACAGTGAATTTGCTTACCGTTTTCGACAAATTCAGGAAGAACCAAAGCACTAAGAACACTAGTACAAACAAACTCATTTACCCCTTCTTCCTCTTCCAAACGCATTAATTTAAACAGCTCCAAAGCTTCTACTGCGTTTCTCTCACTAGCATACCCAGAAATCATAGAAGCCCAAGAAACCGAATTTCTTTGTGGCATTTTATCGAACACTTGACGAGCATCAGAAAGAAGACCTGATTTACAATACATATCTAGGAGAGAACTTCCAACAAATACATCTGAGCAATTAGAGGTTTTGATAGTGAGAGAATGAGCTTGTTTTCCTATAGAAGAATCAAACAAATTTGAAGCAGCGGCGAAAACGCCGGCGAAAGTGAAGGGGTTAGGGAAAGTGTTTTCTTTTCTCATTTGTTGGAAAAGTTGAATGGCGATAGAAGACCCATAAGGGTTTTGTTGAGAGTAGCCATTGATGATACAGTTCCATGAAACTACATCTTTTTCCTGTATTTCTTCGAATTGGGTTTTGGCTTCGATTATGTGACCACATTTTGCATATAAGTTAATGAGATTGTTAGCGAGGAAGAGATTTGATCTTAGACCAGTTTTGATTATCTGGGCATGTAAAGATCTTCCATTTTTCAGGTTTTTGTGGTGGGTGTAGTGCAAGAGAGAACTGGAGAAGGATTTTGCAAGAGAATTCATTCATCATCAACTCTGTAAATTATCAAACTTTGATGGAAGTTAATAGAGATGATTTGAATTTGTACGTTGGATGGAACTTCATGAATGGGCTGGTTCTGTTCCAGTCCTTAAATAGGTGAAACCAGAACTGTGATAATTGGTTCCTGTTCCAGCCGGTTCTCAGGTATTTTGGTTCTTATTCTTCAATATTTAATTCTTTATATGCACAAATATTAAAATTTAGATTCTATTGGTTCGAATTTGGATCTCTTTTCTTTGGGTACCAAAGTACTTGCAACAGGAACTGGTTATACTATTAACAATGCCGGTTCCTAATGGTTCCGATACTCAAATATCTGGAAACGGAACCAATTTTCCTGTTCCAGTTGCAATACTCGGGCAAAGTAAAATTCTACGCTGTGGAAGTGCCAATTTTGCTGCCATATGATCAGTTGAATTGCTTCTTGTAAAGCATCAAACAAAATTTCTAGGGCTAGTTTTATTGACTACAAGTAGAATTTGAAAGTACAGATTCTATTAATTTTGAAAAGCTCCTTTATGGCTACATTAGAGCATCCACAGTGGTATGTTAAAATACCTTTTTACCTTATTTGAGTTGATTAGTGGGTAGGGGAAAATAAGAATTTCCCCCTACGAGAGTCCCAGATAGGCTAAAATTAGCGTTTTGCAAATGAGTCTGGAGAAAGATTTACGGGGCGTGGAGCAGAAAGTACGTCCCATGGAACGTAGAGGTTAGTCCACGTCTCAATTTTTTTTTAAATTTTTTTTTTTTTAAATTTGCATGGGGCGTGGGGCTATCTCCACGCCCCATTCAGGCGTGGTGGTAGCACCACGCCCAATA
>MVGT01000687.1:172875-185272 GCA_002174775.1 Macleaya cordata
GTTTTGGTGATGCCGCAATGTCGGGGATTTCAAAAAATTTACTCCATCCTGATTTGTCTATTTCATCGGCTACAATGGGAAGGGTTGATCGCAATTTTCTGTAAATCTTTATTGCGGTACCAAATCCTCCACGCCAGTCAAATTTTGTATCTCCCGTGTTTTCAAGCAAACCATGTGAAACATGAATATTGTTGTCTTCAATTCGTGAATATACCGTAAAATCAATTTCAGAATGTTGTTCTAGAGTTCGTTCTTCGAGTACGTCGTATTTTGGTAGGTCATGTGGAATTGGGGCCTTTCGCTTGCCAAGTTTCTTTTTTCCTATGAATCTACTTGGTTCGGACATTTCTACAAACACATAATAGGCAATGTAAATTGGTAGTCCTAAAACAATAAAAATGCAACATCAAAATGTTGTGTAAACACAAATAATATAAAATATATATGTAAAATATGTGATTTGAACATACCTTAAGAAGTTGATGATAATACTAATTCAATTGGCACAATTCTTCCTCCAAATCTACTCTCCAACTTTGTCCCAACTTGGATCCTAAATGTATAAAATACTTTGGCAATGGTACTTTTTTAGATTATCAAACTATTTGATGGTAAAAGTAGTAGTGGGATGTAAAAAATTTGGAGGGGGGAAGGGAATTTGGAGGGGGAAGGAAGAAGGAAGATAGAAGTGGAAGAAGATAAGAAATGGAGAAGAAGGAGAAGAACACCTCCTGGAGTGGGTCTGGAGGTGTTCGGTATTTTTATAAAAAAAAAAATTCATAACATGCCAGGCGCGGTCCTTCCACTACGTCTGATGCCAGGCGTGGTCCTGGGACCGCGCCTGGCGTTTTTAATTATTATTTTTTTTTAAAAAATTACGGTTATATCCTTTTAACCAGTTATTAAATAATTTCTCAAACTTTTTTAAAAACCTATCACTGTGTAACTCGGTCTTGTAGGCTAAATAAGAGAAAGCTAAAATACCTTTTTACCTTACAACACTGTGGATGCTCTTAGAGTACATAATGTACATTCTATTGAGACAGGGAACTACTTTTCAGTAAATTACATTGGAAGCTCGTCGGCAACGCTTCACCACCCACTGAAGATCAAACAAATAGCAAGTGGACTGAACCAAATAAATTATATTCCATTCAGGAATCAGGACGGCTTGTCCGTAGCATGGTGGTTCTGGTAACTCATTTGAATGTCAAACAAAGACCAGGAGGGAAAGATGAAACGACCCCCTGGAGTAATAGAGGGGCAATTTGAATCCATCAGAAGCTTTTCATGCCTCAAGATAAGCTTTTCAACCGCGATATGATGATTGGTTTTCGAAGGGTAGTTCGATGGATGTTGCATTGGCATAGAAATCTTCCAAGTTGTAGAATTCCCGCTGCGGGGGAAGAAATATGTGGACAACGACGTCACCTGGAATCAAGAAATAAGATAATGAGAATATTGAATACGAGGTCGGAGGTCTGTAAACCAATGGAAGAGTTTTCAACTGCAAAGTTTCTTTTACTTTCATCATTATAATTTGTTCAATTAAGCTAACTCGAATTGAGAAAACCTTCCCTCTGTTGACACCCTTCATACATATTGGTAGTCGTGGAACATAGAAAAGAGTGATCAATGATTTGGAATGGGAATAGTCAGCTCATCAGAAAAAGAAACAAGAAGAAAGAAAATAGAGAGCTTATATCAAAGAATGGGAATACCCGTTTGGTTCGGGATTGGAAAACTTGTTTTAAAAAACTAATTTACACCTAAATTAACTACATTTTGTATCACATCTAAAACTATTCTTTTGATTTTACTATAAAATTCTAAATGATTTCATTGAAAATAAAGAAAACAACATTTTTTTGTTTTGTAAAATCATACATGATTTTATTGGAAATCCTAAAACAGTTTTGGATGTAGTACAAAATGCATATTAGTTTAGGTGTAAATTAGTTTTTGAAAACAAGTTTTCCAATCGCGAACCAAACGGGTTTCATAAATACAGATTAGGATTTGACAAACCCAAACTCGACAGTATATTTTTAGTAATTTAGAATATAGAAATTATTTTCGATATATGAATACCTTAAATAGTGGATTCCGTAATGGAATATCTTATGTATACAGTTAAGGATGCCGTCTCCATTATTGTGAAACAAATATCTTTTACTCAAACTAAGGATAAAAAGAACACGTATATCCTGCTTGCAAAGAGTACCAACTGCACTAACTTAAATGAACTGGTATCTATACAGGGAACAAAGGAAACCCAAGCTGACTTTGTGCCTTGGTTAAATTGTGGTATTTTTTCAAGCCCTAGAAAGCTGAAGCTAGCTGGCTAGGGTTAGAAACAAATAACTCCAGAGTTCAGCCAGGTTTCTCAAATTCCCTGCTAATGACAGACTGGGTTGAATGGATTCCCACCACGGTGATGACACAGAAAAGACAGAAGACTTACCAAAGTCTAACAAAGTCCATGAGTTGGGTTTATAATCGCCAGTTGGAACTCTCTTGTACTGCTTCTCAGCTAGATCTCTTATTTTGGACCTACAAATCAATAGAAAGTGGTTCCTTATGCTGCTCAAGATTTAGATTCATACGTAAGCTATTCCAGCTAAACCTGGATTGATCATGTATAATAAAGCTAAAGTTGAAGTGTGTACCCAATAGCATCGATCTGAGGGCGTGAATATGCTGTGGCGATAATGAAAAACCGAGTCCAGTACACCAAAGGTTTCACAAAGAGGACGCGAATATCTGCAGCCTTCACCTCACTTGCAACCTTGGCCATAGCCACAGCAACTACAAGGAAGGGAACAAAAAGTAAATTCTTTGTCTAGTTGGGGTCAAGAAGCATGTTTTATATTTTGGTTGAATCTACCAATATTTGAATCCTTAACCTTGACCATAAGGGTATGCACCAAGATGGTCCACCTTTGGCCATGCAGTGTATAATTTCATATAAGAACCAATTGGAAAAGAAATGGGTATCCATCATTTTCTTTATTCTATTGTCGCTACAAAATACAAAGTAGACACAAGAACTTAACCTTTTGACACGCCAATATGCACTACACGAAAGTACCTCATGGAAATATACAAGAAGATCATTCACCCTAAAACCCATTTAATGAAGTCGATGACAAAAATAAGAAAGAAACCAAAAAAGTTCTTATTTAGATGAATAGCTAAACATACATGAGAGACTTTCGGCATCATCATCAGCCTCGGCGGTGGGAGGTTTTTGATCATTTCGTCTGTACACCACCTTCCCATATTTATCAAACAAGTCATCGAACATTTCATCTGTGTCTTCACCTACATTCTGCGAAAACAATGCTGCTGTGATCTCAAAGACATAACATTCAAGCTAACAATATCAGTGCCAAATATTCATGCATAAAAATAAAGGGGTGCAAATATCAGAACAATAGCATTATCATATTCAAACGTTGAACTGAGTGATTAAATATAGTACGAAAAGATCTGATACACACATTCCCTAACAAAATACACAACTTCAGATAGATTGAACGAAGAAACAAAATCCATTTTGCCAACCCAAATATTAAGTTATATCACCAAACTATCTGATTCAAGTCTTCAATACTTCTCACTGAAAATCCTGAAATTTAGCCATAAGTGCTGAAATATTAAGTTATACCAAACACCCAAGTTAAAAAATATGAAAAAACACATGCCTTAACAAAACATAAAGCTTTAGATAAACTAAACGGAGAAATAAAACCCATGTTGCTGCCAACTTAAAATTTTGGGATATGAGTATTCATTAATGAATTTGGGATTGTTAATAACATAAAAACATTGTTGATGAATTAAGGAACCTTTGTATAACCAAAATGGGCCTTAACCTATGCATAATCTAGCTGGGATTATTGTTTTCTTCTATACCCATTTAAAGATCTTGCTTAGATAAAAGTTTCACTATTGTACCTGATTTTACACAGAGATAACCAGTATACCCATTAACCCAGAAAAAAAAAAGAAAAAAAAGAAAAAGAAAAACAAAGAAAAGCATAATAAAATCAATTGAGGGTTTTTGTTTTGTTAGTTTGTAACTGGACTTACATTTTCTGGTTGTTTCTGCGAATGTGGTATTAACAACCTGGAGCGGGAAGAGAGAAGACTGGTTAAGTTCTGGTTCTTGAACTTCATTTTCTTCTTCTCCTGGTCTGCAATTAGGGTTTTAGTTGGAAAGATTTTGGGGAGAACGGAAGCTGGAGGAAGCTGTAAATGAGGGATAGAAGAAGAAGAGAAATTGAGAGATTGAAGAACTGCTAACGTGCGCATGATTGATAATAAAGATAAATATACTAGTGTTGGAGGAAGATTTTAGTGATACAGAAATTAGGGCTCAAACAAATAAACAATCAATCTATCTGCTAAATTTCTTCTCCGCAGTTCCTTTGTTTTGGAGTCTTCAGTCTTGGGATTTCGAAGTTGAGGAGGAGATAAAGCTTGTGAGAATGTCACACGTGCGAGGAGAGATATTTAATTCTGGTTTAAAGCCAAAAACAGTTTCGCTGCTTTCTCATAAAAAACTGTTTTACCATTTTAACGTTTTTTTGGAAATTGATAATTGGGGGCAAGTGCAACTCATAAGAGCAAGTGTGGGAGCCCTTAAATCCCAATTCTCGTCTCTTAACATGGAATAATCCCTAAAGCGAGTTGAGGTGAAGAGAGGGGATGGTCAGATCATCAAATCAATCGCCAGTCAATTGTTCATCATCGAGAATTGCGCGATGGTCGTCATTCCATCGCTCCTTAAGAATCTCTTAACAATGAGATTTTGGGTCGGATTTAATGGTCTAAATTTCAAACAAAATTTAAAAAGAAAAGAAAATCAACCATGAATTAAATAGAAAAAAAATTGAACAATTCACATAATAAAACAACTTGTATTAATTAATTAATTAATTAATTTCATCACTGATTACTAAAAACCATGAATCTCCCAAATTTTGGAGGATAAAATTACAACTCCAAGAATTGAAAAAAATTGCTACAAAATTGTAAGGATATCCTTACAGAAAAAATAGTATATGGAAAAACAAATTAATTAAAAACTAGATTTGAGCACCCTTATTTTGTATTGTCATAGAACTTTGAAATAAGATCCCGCAATTCCATGTAATGGGCACACGGATTTCTTGATTTGAGAAGATCAAGAAGAAACTTGAAAAGATCAATCTCACATGCTACCCTCAATGCACCATTGTAGGAGTATCCAAATTCTTCAACAGAGAGTTGAAGTAAGTTCTCAAAGAGAGGATGGTTTAGATAATTGGCATCAACTTCAAGTTTACAAGGAATCTCATCCTTACCAACATAGACTCTTACGTGACCTTCGGGAAGGCGATTCGATCGAGATGAGTTCTTCAATCCACAGCAAAAGATCATCTTCTTTAGAAGCCCAGCAGTCATCTTAATTTGCTCTCGATTTAGTAGTAGTAAAATGTAGAATATAGAGAGAGAGGGTTATGGTAAATGAATTTTGTGATAAGAAGATGATTTTGGAGATGCAAATTAGGACCGGGGTTGATGTATATATAGAGGGATAGCTGGGTACTAGGTTACGTACAGAGGGCGCGCCGTAAGGAAGAAATAGAAAAAGAATTTCTAGTTGGAAAGTGCCGGAGAGGATTTTTAGGAGGAGTGTGTATCTGATGACCACATGTACAGTACGCCAGCAAAGCACAGAACGAACTAGCTAGCTCGATCTCTATATTATTTTAGAATAGAGCTGGCAAAATGCTGATTCGTGAGCCAATAATTCTATCTTAACTCAGATTTGTCAGATTATATCCTAATTCGATCCCCCAGTCAAATGGATAGGTTAGGGTTCGGATTTCTGGCCCAGTACGACTTCAACTATGTTAGGGTTTGGATCGACCTTGATTCATTTAACTGTTTTACTGATCCGTTTCATAAACTAGTCTGGGTTATGATTTGATAATTTTAACCCGCCTACTTACCTAAGGTCCACCCTAATTGAATCAGTTGTCAAATCTAAAATTTAGATAGAGAATGAAGAGAGAGAGTAGAAGACTCGAGTTCATATATGAGACATGTGAATGAGAGATATGATTTGAAGCTTTCTAAGTAGCTTCGGAGTTATATATTTATTAATAAGATTTCTTAATTATAGAAGAGGTAGGAATGATGAGAGAGAAGGGGGGTGGTGTTCAAAGTCGCTCTGTTTTGTTGATTCCGCGGCTCTTTTTCAATAATTGATCGATCAGATAATATCCGTACCTTACTAACCCTTTGGGTATCTTAAATTTTTTTTTAATATATTTTTTCATTTATTTATTTGTGTTGTATGACTTCTTTCAAAAGAAAAGGAACCTTTCACTAAACTTATACTAGCCTGGCAATGGCATCTCTATGCTTGGAAGAATTAATGTGATGGGTCATAGAGACTGCCACGTCAGTTTGATTAATCTTACTTTTGGGATGATATTGCACCACACATATAAAACATTCCCGTTAACACTCATATCCGAAGGAAGATGATCCAAGTGTTGATTTTGGATGAAGATGCTCTTTTCATCAATTAGATCATGATACCTAAAAATCAGTGCAGCCTAATTTTCCTAAAACTTAACCCAATAAAAGAAATTTGTGGAAAAACGACTTTATTAAAAAAGATAGCTAAAATTTGTTTATTTTTTAAGGATTGATTTGAGGTGGTAAATTTTTTTAGAAATTCGTTGATTGTTGGATAGGATGATCTACATGGTGAAGGGATCATCCTTGCCAAAATTAATCCATTGGACCATCCTCCTTCATGTAGGGGGTGTACAATTGAGGTGTTCTAAATGAGGGTGTAATATCCCTCCACATTTATAATACCAAATTAATAGTTAATTAGAAATTTAAAATCACCTAATAATGACATCCTCTTTTTTTTTCTATTTTTTTTACCAAATAATCACGAGGGCCCATTCTTATGCCAACAAGATCAAGAGGACCCACCAAATGATGGGGTAACTAATCTCTCAGCATTTTTTTTATGACTGGGATGTACAGATCTCTTAGAGCACCAAAACATAAACTATTGGACGAGCCGAGACTATCCTACCAATCGAGGTAAGCCACCTATTTTAATTTTCAAAACCAATAAAAATTTTAAAAAAATCAAATAGACAAATTTGATAAAAGGTGGAATAATTAACTAAATAATATATGGTTTCAAGCATTGGAAAAGAGAATCTAAATCCTCTGCCCCAATACTGTCTGTCCCTCCCTGTCCCCTTGCTAACTTTGCATTGTGGGGCCACATAGAGATGACCTAATGGCTAAGATTTTTTTTAAAATGTTCTCCTCACCCTATATATCATTCTCACAAAATTTTAGCCTATTCTAAAACTTCTAACCCCATAAAAAATATTGATTGGTAAAATTAGCCGTTAAAAAATTATTTTTATTTTAAATAATAGATGGTGATGGGGGTTAGAAGTTTTAGAATGGACTAATTTTTTTTGTTAAAATAATCTATAGAATTAGTAGAACATTTTCAAAAAATCTCAGTGATTAGATCATTTCTATGTAGACCCCAAAGTGCAAAGTCAACAAGGAGACAGGGAATGACGTACGAGACTAGGATCAGAGGATTTTGACTCTTGGAAAAGAAGGTATCCCATATTGACGGTGGTGACCGTGGAGTGTAAGGTTACTGGGTCCAAAGATTCACATGAAAATTGTAACTTGTCGCATTACCAATCGTGGATGCACAAGATCACAAAGATTGTGAATCAAGAAGATCGATCCCTTCAAGAAAATAAAAAATGATTTCTAATAAGGGATAATGGCCAAAACATCCAATATATAACTTTTTTAATCCATTTAGTACACAAGATTTTAAATAAGACTGAAATACCTTTTTAAAGCTTTTTGAATCTGTTTAGTCCTTTTTAAACTTTTCTAAATCTATTTAGTCCATTCCTTCTTTTTTAATGTTCCTGTTTTACCCTTATTATATTTGTCAATTACTTTTTTGTCTTTTTCAAACTTGTACAGTTGTATAAGAGAGAAATGTAGTTATTTTTTTATTTTTAAACTTTAAAATGTTATATCTCTTCAACTAAAATTTGGATTTTGACAAAATTCATATATTTAGAAAGCACTTTTTGAGATTTTTGAAACTAGATCAGTCAAGAATGGTTTTCGAAAAAAAAATCCCGAAATTTATGCAAAAATATTTTTGCATATGCTAAATCATTATGTGAAACATTTTTGCATAGTTCCTGCAAAAATATTTTTGCATAATTCATGCAAAAACGTTTTGCATAGATCTATGTTGAATTTTTTATTCGTCTCTCTTTGTCTCTCTTTCTCTTCTTTTCCCCTTCTTTCTCTTTTCTTTCTTTTCTCTCTCTTTCTTAGGTCCCTCTCTTCTCTCTCTATCCTCTCTTTTCCTTCTTTTCTTTCTTTGTCTTTTTCCTTTTTTTTCTAATCAGATCTTTCCCCATTTCTCTCTTATTTTCTTCCTTAAATTGTAGGATCTGAAGAGCAGAGATATCTTGAAAGATATTGGATTCGAGCCAATGTTTGACACCATGAACTCTCTTCTTCAACTTGGAGGTTGGAGTACTAGTGTGTTCGACTCCCCTTAATTAATTAGCTTGGGTGACTAACTATCAGAGATTTGTCGCAAGAGAGAGAGAGAGAAGGGAAAGTGGGGTTGTACGTGGTGAAACAAGAGATTGAAAGAAATCAAAAAGGGAAGAACATGTGGAAAGACAGATCTAAAAAATAAATTAGTTAAATGGCAGATCTGTCTAAATTTTATTTTTGGACTAAATAGACTCATATAAAATTTGGTGGACTAAACAGACTGAAAAAAAAAAATCATTTTGGGCGTTTTGGCCGTTCCGGCTACTAATAATTGATTACTAATAAGCCGAAGAGAAATGAACTAATAAGAAAAGCTATTTTTTCAATGTGACGTTTGTGCAAAATGGTATTTTGAGCATTGTAAAAAAAAATGGGTGGGATAGAGATTTGGGGTCTATATAAACTCTACAATTCTACAATTAGACAACTTGGTGTTAAAGAATTACCAGGACAACTACACTTAATAACTGAAAACTGGATTGCTCCAAGGTACGTATAAACGCTATCTTTTAAGAGATGTTTCTCCCCTTCCGGTAGAAACCGCAATGTCACTTTAGGGTGATAAAAAAATGTCACACCCCGATTTTTAGTACTCTAAATCTGACCCGATTCACCGAGTCCGAAAACTAAGGCGTGATTAGTGTAATAGATGTGTATGTAAAAATATCGAATAAAACTTATTTACTTTACTTTTGAAAGACAATGAATTTAAATTTTTTTATTAATGGTCTACTTTAGTCAACATTGGTTACCTTTAAGTCAGGTCCAAGTCAACCAAGTCTATGTAAAGGTCAACTTAAGTCTCTAGCTAAGTCAAAGTCAATTCAAGTCAACCAATATTTAGGTCAATGCTCATTGACTCGTCAAAATCAGTCCAAGTTAAAAAAAATAAAAATGTAATGTTTTAAGAATAATTTTCGTGTCAACAACATACAATCAAGTAAAATAGACATAGCTACTTAACCGTAAATCCAATTTTACAAATAAACTCATTTTAAAAACTAGATTCATAGATCTACAATTTAACCAGAAATAGCCAGAGGCCAATTCTGATCATAAGGGGCCCAAATATACGTCCTAAGTACTGATATGGACGTGTAAAAAAAACTCAGAAAATATAATTTTAGTTTTTTAAAAATATTCGTAAAATCAGTAACTTTGAAGAGAAATTACTCTCCAACTCGAAATTAGAAATACATGGTATAATACCTTTTTGAAAAGAAAAAATCGAGATCTATGGGTTTGTCAGAAATAGACTCGGCTCAATTTTGATCGGAACATGTCTAAAAATTATGTTTTGTAAATCTGATAGTATAAATTACGAAAATTATACAATTTTGTATTAAATCTAATTAATTCAATTATTCATGACGATAATTAAATGTAAATTAATACATAAATTATACAATTTAAAACTTAACATCTAAGTTTATAAATATTTTAAAATAATAAGAATTAATACAAATAAACCCTTATCCCAAGTGATAGAATAGTAGTTTAATTCATCAGCTATATTTAAACAAATTTGACAAACCAAACTATCTGCTTCTTAATCTGTACATCTTTGAATCCTTCACCCTCAACGTAACATGTGGGGGAATTTAGGGGTGAGTAAAACTCAGTAGGTGCAAACTATCTAAAAATACTAGATTTGAAACATGCAAAAATTACCATATTAATGCATCAAAAAGAGATTTTTTTTTTAAATCTTTCAATAATTAACCATTAATTAATTATTTTAAGTCCATTACATCGGTGTCCACCGTCTCCTCAAGTCGGAACTCAACGGTACCTGCAGGTGTTATGGGGGTCTTCCATTACCGATACCATCTAGATTTATTTTTAATCTAGATAACAAATTATTATTAAACTTTGTTTAATTCATTTTTCTTATGAATAAAAACTCATCCCTTGCATTAAATAAATAAATATAACCATGCAAGATAAATACATTTCATATGTAATTTTATAACAAAATATAAAATTAGATTTTATTTATAGTAGGGATCCTACCTACCTTATTCGTTATATCCAAATCCAATGGTGTAGATCATTGAATTTCCATAACCTTGTTGGTATTTGTAAAATCAACCTTATGTAATTAAATAGGGTATAAAATGAAAAATAAAGTGGAGACATGTTATTAAGAGAGAGATATATGAGGGAAGATGGGAGAAAGAGTTAGTATAATTGTAAGAGAGAGGGGAAGGGGAGAGCATTGTGAGGAGAAATGGTAAGGAATTAGGAGTTTATATATGAAATTTTGTTTATTTTTTATTATTATTTCTTTTAAAAATATTTTTTAATTAAATATTTTATTATACTGTAGCAGCAGCAGCCCATGTGCTAATAATAAAAAAATATTTTGTTTTTTTAATTAATTAATTAATATATATATATTTTTTAGAGATAGCTCTCTTGAAGCTCATTATGAGTTTTCATGCAAATTACCATACATATGAGAAATTTAATTTTCAAATCAATACTCACCCAAGTGGGCATACTTTCATACTAACTTGATTATGTTGGTCAAGTGTGGAATATTCACACTATGGAATTTCTTGGGGTATTATATCATCACCCCCTAAAAAGAATTTCGTCCCGAAATTCAATACAACAAAAAGGTAAAACATACTTAAAAAATAACTTGTATTTTATATAAATTTCAGATTTTAATCTCGATTTGAACTTGAGTTCATTTGTTTTGCTTATGAATTTCTCCATTAAGTTTACGATGTGGTGAAAATTAAGATTGTCGGAGAATACATGATTTGGTATGAATAATCACCCAGTGGCTGACCTCCTATATTGTTTCCACTTACCCACATGGTTGCTCTGTCTTAAATGATCAGTCCAAACAGTGCCATCCTATGTGGTATATGTCATACATATGGAGAACCGACTGCTTTTCATCATACTTCCATCGCCATCTCTTATCTCAAAATAACACCACGTATCCACCGTACGTAAAATTTTTTTTTTTCAATATTTTTGCAAAATTTTGCATACTATAAAAAATTATCTTGGTGTTTGTATATCCTCGATATCCGTCCAACGGTTTCGATAATTAAATAGTAACTGAAGCATATAAACTTCATGTTTACTTCCTCGAAAAATAATTCTAATTTTTCTACTAACTTGAAACAATATAATATTATCCGATATGATGTCAACATATTCACTTTCAGGATTACATCATATCTAACCATCTCAAATGAGATCGACTAACAATTGGTTCCTGATTAATAATTAAATCACATAATCTTATTGATTCAATAAGGTCAACCGACTTTCTTTAAGAAGTCAAAATACATAGTACAACTCAAAATTTCTAAACATTAGCACGGAATGTATCAAGAAATGCTAGTGCATAATTATATCATTGTAATCATGCCAACTTTAAGTTTAATTGACTAATAAGTCAAAAGTCTCCTCAACAGAAAAATATTTCTTAATGTAACTTCAAATGAATTTATTCTTAAAATGAAAGTATTCAAAGCCTAGATACGTTCGAATATCGAAGCATTCAAATTCGTTATCCTTCACAAATATTGTGTGTAAGGTCCATAAGTTCCCTCATGGATTTTGTCAATTTGCGTGTCAACTCGAACTCAATATGATCAATGAGAGTTTACAAGTTGTCTCTAAATATTTAACCAGTGAAGACTTATAGTGAAGGAGAGAAGACTTGTGCAAAGCTCAACTCACCACCATTGGAAGATATCTTAAGATGGGAGAAGCTTTGACAAAG
>MVGT01003074.1:985-73053 GCA_002174775.1 Macleaya cordata
GCCATGCTGGTCTGGCTGAAGACGTAAAACTTAGCGCTTGTTGGGAGGCAACCCATTCAATTAAGATTTGAGCATCACACTCTGGTAATCTCTTTCCTTATCTCTACTTTTCATTTTCTCATATAATTGTATACATCTTTTGAAACATTGAGGACAATGTTTAGTTTAGGTTTGGGGGTGAGACTAGATGCATATTTTTTTTGCCATATTTGAATAAAAATTTTATTAAAAAAAAAAACTCAAAATTTTAAGCTCATTGACCTTGATTTATGGTTACTGTTATCTCTAGTACCTTGAAATATCTAAGTCTAGATGATAAGGCACTTGTTTCTTGAGATATGCTAACTTGATTTCCAGTAAGTGAATGTGTTTAATGCGAGTTTGCTTTATTACTCAACTGTTTGAGATTTCTTAAGCATATGATATGGAACAACTTTCACTATCTGCACCATTTGACTTGCATTTTTTTGTGTCTACGTTCGACGTTGTGTTGTTAGCCTGATAATCACATAGAGTGTTAGAATCCTCTAAGTCTGATGAGCCTTGACTAGCTTGTTCATTTGGTTGGCTGGGATAGTAGATGGTGTATACGTTATGGATAGCAACCAGTGAATTAGAACGGGTGTACTGAAAAGGGCTACCTCTTGCTAAGGTCCAAATAAGCTGAAGTGTTGTATTCTTGACTTTCTCTCTCACTTAAAAAAAAAAAAAAATCAAATAATGAGAGAGAAGTCATTTTTAGCGGCAAAACGAAAAATCAAAGTGTAAAAGAAAAGAAATTGATGGAAATGACCTTGATGTGAAAGCAAGTAGGGTGAAAGCCATCATTGCAAAACGCGAGTAAACTGGAATATCACAGATAAAGCCCATGAGGTATTAAGGTGAACATCCAATATTCTCGTAGTCCTGGACAGCTAGCTCGGCTTTGAATCATTCTTAGTTGGTTTGACCATTTCTTAGTGATTATCAGTGTTAACTCTACATTCGAAGAACTAGATTACTATTCTTGCAAAGTACACATTTCATTTGCACTCCAATCATAAAGTTTTAAGAATCTCTAACTATTGAGTAATGATTTGAACTCCAAAATTTGTTTTTGAAAGCTGAAATCTTGTTATGCTATGTTTTGAAATCGTGTGCCTTTGAAATGCTAGATCAATGATATCGTAAGGTCAATTCTTGTATGCAGTGATTATTTTTCAAGGAATTGTGAGTTTATTTTTGAAAGTTTAAATTTTGTGGGTACATTTACTGCAAACCCTCACGAGACTACAACTCGTCCACTAGGGGTAACCTAGGGGTTTAAAGGCTTATTGCATTTGCTAAATGCAATCGAGAATACCAGCGAAAGTGGTGCAGTTAGGGATTTTTGTTTTTGTTTTGCTCGAGGACTAGCAAAGTATAAGTTTGGGGGTATTTGTTGAGTGCATAATTATTACATATTTATCCCTAAATTTATATTAGCTAGTGTTCAATTGTATATTATTTTTAATTATTTTTATGCTTTTTGCAGATAAATAGAATTCAAATGCTTCAAATGCAATATTTGGTTAAATTTGCCAAATTTATTAAAAGCACCCCAAAAGTCTATCAGAGGCACCATGAGAGTACATGCTATTGGCACATGATGACCAAGTCAACTCAGTCAAAGACAGTCAAAATTGGTCAAAGGTTGGAGTTTATTCTCTAATGAAGCAAAGAGGGCAAAAATGATCTTAATGACATCATCATGATGTCAAACCACATAAGCCTTACAATTCTTCCATTACCAAATTAATTATCAAAGGAAATTCCCCCACCATCCAATACCTCCCACTAATTAGTTTTATTTATTTTTCTTTTAAAGAAGGAAAGTGGGAAGAATTTCTATATAAAGGGAGAATGAAGAAGGGGGAAGGAGGGAGGGAAGTGTAGAGAATTAGAGAATTGTATGAAGAAGGTGTAGTAATCAAATAATCATTTGTAAGTTCTTAATGTTTTCATCAATGAATACTTATTTTGTTATTAATTTTAGAGTTATGTCTAGCTAAATTTCTTCTCTAGGATTAAAGAGGAAGCTAGTTATGTGCATGCCATGATATTTGATCTTAATCTAAATCTCCCTTAATAATTATTTTTAGCAAAAATGATTTATCTTCTAGTAATATTATTTATTACACTTTTGTTTCTTAATGAAATTAGTACATACTCCTTTATTAATTGTGCTTAGATTTGATATAATATGCTTAACTATTGTTTTGATATTATATGCTTAACTTATGGTATGCATATAATTAGTGGAATCTGAAATCCTAGTTTCTCTAAATCTTTGAAATTTCTATTTAGTTATTTTATTTGTTCTAAATTATCCAAAAAATCCCAATCTATTTCAAACCTTAATTTAATTAATTGTACTTGTTCCTTAATCCTTGTGGATCGACCCGTACTTGCCGTTGTCTCAATAGACAACCGTGCGATTGCGGTATAAATATTATTGAGTGATAAAATCACGACCAATCAGGTCGCAAAACAAAAATTATATATATGCGATCATCTAATGGTCGCATAAGCACATAGCCCCAAAATCATGGAATTTAATTAATTTGCCTCCATAGGCACATAGCCCCAAAATTGCCCACCTGTGTGTTAGTTGCGATGATCAAATAGTAACACCGACCATCTGTCATCTCAGTCTCCTCCCCGTCTCATCTGGTGCTCTTCTACTATTCCCCTTCACCCTTTAATCTATGGATGCATAGGTTAAGGGATTCCAACTATCCTTGTCCTTAGCGTATTAATTTTTTTCATTTATCTTTTGAAAAATCCTCTTGTCTAAGTGCATGAACTACACACAATCATAAAGGCATGAAGATCGTTATTTCGGTAAATATTCTATAAATAAATCTTACTTGGCATGCCCAAGCATCATCAACAAATTCAAACAAAAAACCGATAGGTGAGAGAGTGAAGTTTTATATGGGTTTGATGAAGTTTGGGGTTTAAGAAGTTTTAAATGGGTGTGAATAACTCAATAATACCGTTTCTTACCAGTTGAATATCACGTGCATTGCACGTGCCACTACAAAGCACCCTTTTTAAGAACTCATAAGTTTTGGTTCCTCGACTTCTTCCATCTACCACCCTCTCTCTCTTGGTCTCCCTTTATGGTGGCGATATCAATACTCTCTGCTCTTCTTTTGCTCAATCAGACGGTGTGAGCTGACCCAAACAGCTCAGACATACTATATTTTTTTTTTTTTCCTAAGAGCATCGAATCAGGTAAAGTTTCTATATAACACAATCTGTTTCTCATTTTGTAGTAATTTTAGGTGAGACTAACATTAACTGCATTTCACATGTTCGACGAAATTCCCCATAGAAAATAGCGAAATCCCAACCCAAGTTGGGAAAACCTCGGTTGATCACCCTTGCACTCGAGCAAATCAGAAAACTGTTCATCATTTGCTGATCTTCTCAAAATATGACCTTTTTTTTAGGGTTTAACGATTTTTGAACTTTTTTTTTTTTTTGTTTTTTTAAGGATTGCAGAGAAGAGATTTGTTCTTCACCATGTTCTTGACAAGGGTTTTTGGGAGGGCACTCTATTTGGGCGGCCGGTCGCAAGCTTCATTTTCTTATTCTTCTGCTGCTGAAGCTACTGCTACTGCAGCTAAGACAACGCACAACCCTTTAGAGGAGTTCTTTGAGGCAGAAAGAAGTCAAGAAGATGACAAACCTGTCGTTTATGGTACACATTATGTTTCTTTAAATTCTCTCTCTAAATTATACAAAGAGTATGAAAATCAGGCAGTGTTTGTTTCTTTTATCAATCCTGGGTGCACTTTTGGTTTTATAATAGAAGTGGGAATTCACCAACTTGTTTTAGTTTTCATTTAGTGAAAAAAAAAACGGCAGAAAGAGAACACCAATGTATGAAATGGACTTTCCCGTTCATGGGTTATGGAGTTCTCCAATGCCGTTGGACCACGGGCCTCATTTCGAAGCCTCCTAGTGTTTTATGTGCCTGGACCAGAGGGAACCCTTTAACACTTGCCACCTCGAACTTTTGATTCAACCTATAAGGCGTTAATCCAGTATTGTAGAAAAAAAATGTTGAAGAATGGAACATAATCCTTCGCGTGGAGTAGGGGTTGTTTCTGTTGAGTGTATTAGTCGAGCAACTTATCTGCCAATGAGATTACGACATCTGATATCTGGTCGACAATGATGAATATGATTATTTTTTTCTTTCACATCAGCAACTTTTGTATCTCCCGACTTTTCCGTTGCACTCTAGAATTTGTCTCTGTGAGTTAGTTCTTACAAGGTTCCTCTAGGCTCTAGCAATAGTTATTGGTTGGCATGCGGAGAACTTTCATCTTCGAACTGACATAAAAGGAGTCTCAACCAGAGCAAGGAGAATTACAGGTCACAACATCATTGATGATGATAAAAGTGGAAGACATGAGACTGGAGAAGTTTTCGAGTATTCATTTGTTTTCTAGAACAGTAATGCAACCAACAAGGGGGCGTTGAGAGTTGAAGTCTCAATGATTTGTTTTCTAGAACAAAAATTGAAGAACTTGCTGGACTCTTATTCTATAGGCGTCAACTATTGTTTTTGGCTTCACTACTTCTCAATATTTAATTATAAGGAACCAAACAGAGACCCAAAAATGTGGGACCTTTCATCCTCTCCGATGGCAAGTATATGTGTTTAGTAGTACTAAGGTTCGATACACCCTTCTATACCAATGCATGTATCATCATGTACTTGGAAAAGGTTATCGATCTTCTTCATTTTATTTTTTTTGATAAAAAAAGGTTATGGATCTTTAGTGTTGAACAACCACTTTCTCTAAAAGCTCAAGCTTGTAGAGAGAGTTGTCAATATTATATTAATGCAGATCTGGGGGTGGGCTCACTGTTCCTAATACTCCCATCAACGCTAGCGGGGGCTTTTTTTATTTTCCTCTTCGCACTAGCGATGGGATTTGAACCTTTGACCTCTTTGGATCTTCTGCTGTAATATACCATGTTGAACAAACACTTTCTCTAAAAGCTCAAGCTTGTAGAAAATTGTCCCTAATATTTAGAAGTTTGTATAATGGGTATAATAATGGGAGCTTGATTATACATTGAAGAAAAAGAATCTGACTAGATTGAATTTTTCTTTTTTAATTTATTCTTAGAGAATTCTCTCTTTACAACTTTTCCATTCTCTTGCATTATTTTTAATGCTCTATCCTGTAAAGGTCGAAGTTGGAAGGCTTCTGAATTGCGTCTTAAGTCTTGGGATGATCTTCAAAAGCTGTGGTATGTGCTGTTGAAGGAGAAAAACATGCTTATGACACAACGCCAAATGCTCAATGCACAGAACCTACGATTTCCTAACCCAGAGCGTATTCCCAAGGTATTGTTAGTTATAACTTGCTATGTTAATCATCTTGTTACATCATGCTGTTGAAAGTTGTTTTAACTATGTGTAGGTGTATTTGAATCTGGATTCACATTTTACCTTATCAGAATTTTTATTACATGTGAATCGACATCTAAGTTCAGAAAAATATGTATAACCTGTGGAAATTAAATATTTTCTATTAAACCTATATCAAACTAGTTTTCTTCGAGTCTGCTAATGTATATCTTCTGGATCTTCTGCTCCACTAATTGGCATTTCTAGTCTTATGGTGCTTGGTTTTGATGTACTCTTCAACATTCATGGCTTGGCTATTGTGGATGCACTTTTGTACTAGAATCACAGCCATGAACAAGCACACTCAATACATGATGTTAACTTGTGGTGAAGTCTGCCAATAATGAGCTTATATATGGATTCTAACGTTGCAAAACCTAAAGATCTAAGAATTTCAAATGAAGTATCTGATGACTTGTAAGTTATTATGTTTGGATATTCTTATATGATATTGCCATACAAGATCTTGTGCCTTGGTTCCGGGGCCACACAGAGATGATTCTGAAGCTAATTTTTGGTGGTACCATGTAAATCATCCACATAAAATATTATAACCTATTCTGAAACTTCTGAGTTGATCAATTCAGATATATTCATTTTCACTGTTCACTTTCTGTCTGTATTTGGTAGTGTTAAAATCTCCCAAAATGATGTGAACTTTTGTGAGTATAGTCTCCACTGTGTGAGCATTTTCCTGACCGTAGAGACAATAAAGAAAAAAGAAATCACCAGAAGAGCTCTAGAATCATTACATGTGGGACCTATAGACCCATATACAAAATCTTGCACACAAAACGTTGTAAAAATATCCTGATCTGGAACTCATAAGTAAAATTAATATGAAGTTCCATGGTTCATCACTGCCTACAAATGGAGGTTTGTGTTTATATGCTTAACAGTTGGTTACCAGTATGCCATCTACCTGCATCCTGTGGGAGTAGTTTAAAGCATATTCAAAAAATAAAGTTGATCTAACAATACCATGCATCGAGCAAGACAAACACTTGATTGTTCATTGGTGTTCTGAGATGACCTTGACATAGAAGTTTCACAACCCGTGGACAATAGTTCAGACCTTAAGTCAGCATTTGTATGTTAGGTTATATACATACCTTGTCACTATTGAAGGTTTTGAAGCATTCAGTTAACTGCTTTAACTATTATTTTATCAGGTTTTTTTTTTTTTTGGGTTTTTGTTTTTGGTAGCGTTGGAGCTGAAATCCACGTTAGATGTATCTTTGAGCTTAGCTTGAATTCAATCCTGTAAGGATTAAAGGTTTATCTTATATCTACAAGGACTATAAAAGAAACTCCATATGTTTGTCCTGGTGGATTTTCTTTCCAAGTGGAATGATGGAATCCATCATTTATGCCACATCCACATCCTTTTGCTCCTTACAATGTGATACAATTTGAGACCCTAAAGACGGATCAATATCCTTCATATTTTTGTAATACTCAATTATGTTTTTGTTAACTGTACTTTTTCTTTTTCATGGCTACTTTCACTGTTTCTAACAAACCTACTCTGACAATTTTTTTAGATAAAAATTGAAGGAAATTGAAATTGGAATTCTTTTTTACTTTTCTGTTTTTTCTGTAATATTTTTTTACTGGATACTGGATAGTCCATAGCAAGGTTTAAAATCTTGTTCCTACCGAATGTTTCGGTTAGATTAATAACCAAGAGATTTCTACTGTAACATATTGATACATTTGGAAACATTCTGAATCTGAGCAATACATGAATAATACCAAACCATACCGATACAAACTGAAATGCTTTCGTTTTGAAAGTTGAAACTGAAACCAAACATTTGGAATTTTGAAGCATGATCCATAGTGATCTTTCAGGTAGGCTAATGAAACTGCTAGCATTAAAATCTTACGATTTCGTTTGGCTTATGTTTAGATTGGTTCTTAATGGGATTCAGGTAAGGAAGTCGATGTGTCGAATCAAGCATGTGCTTACCGAAAGAGCAATTGAAGAACCTGATCCTAGGAGGTCCTCCGAGATGAAGAAGATGATAAATGCTTTGTGATGTTTTCAATTTGCAGTTTCCTCCATCTCTCCACTTCAACTGTTTCCATGTTGGAGCAACTTGGTCGTGATGTTTGCATTAAACATGCAGGTGACATTCAGTTGTTTTCTTTTCTCGATTATATTCTAGACTTGCAGGTTTCGTTACTGATATAGAGGAACAGTGGGTTGTCTAGTTCTTTGGTTTTAACGGTTTACACTGAACTGCACCACTCAATAAGGTGGAACTCACAAATTTACAACCCTATTCATTTTTTGTCTAGGCTAATTATGGTTTACAAGAACAATAACAGAATATGCAGGGATCGGAAACACCACAACAGAACTCAGTATAAGAGAGTTCTTAGATCATCAGCATGGTCAAATGATCTTTACTGGATCTAGTTGCATTCTTTAGGCATGTTGCTAAAAATCACTGACATATATGAGGCTATTCACATGAGGCGAATAGATGGCTCTTTCTTGTGTACATATTGTCAAGACTAAACCTTGAGTTGTGTTTTTACAAAATCCATAAACTAATTAAAGTTTAAGAAAGGGAGGATTGGGTAAATCATATTATTGCGGCTTTCTTCAGACCTCCGAGAATAGCATGAAAATAAAGAAAGAAAAAAAAAAAAAAAAACTCGAATGGAATGATCCCGTCGTCACCCCTTTTATTCTGGGGTCATCTCGTAGTTCTTGATTTGTGAAGATTGATTGTTTGGTGCGGATCTGGATACATTGTTATTCATACATTGAATGTATATTGGTTCGTGAGGCCTACATAGAGATCAGTTAAGATATTCTCCTCATCATGTAGACTAAAAATAAGCCCATTTTAAAACTTGTAACACCATCATACATTGAGTGAAATCAACGGTGAAATGAATAATTCGAACACTGTAGATTTATTGTGATTTCCTAAGAAGAAGGGACACTCCAAAATGGGCTTCGTGTCTGTGTCTGACACGTGTTGAACACGGATACAGCACGGACACAGGTTCGACATGTGTCAGACACAGTCACAGGTTGGACGCAACCCATGTGAATTTCAGTTTGGACACGGCCAGGACACGCTTTGGACATGGCATGGACACGTTTTGGACACTTTTATTTTATTTTTTTATTTTTGATTTTTTATTTAAACATCTAACTTATACATTATTACAACCAATATCTTATTTAATACCCAACCTCCTTAAAAGTCCATTTTAAAACTAAAACACAAAAAAAAATCTTTAAGGTTTTAAATTAAAACCCCTAAAAAGCCATACTTTCAATATCTTAACCTTTAGTACACAATATAAGAAGGTTAAAGCGTCGCTTTGTGACTTTATGACTTATTACCTCCTATATTTTGACTTGTTATAAAGTTAAAATGTCAATATTTGTAGTTAGAAATATAAAGTTTTGATTGATTAAGTGTTTTTGTAATTAAGTTACTTATATATTTTATTAATTGAATAAATATGCTAGTCGTGTCCGTGTCCTACTTTTTGAGATTTTGCCGTGTCGCCGTGTCCGTGTCCTGCTTTTTGAGATTTTGCCGTGTCGCCGTGTCCGTGTCCTGCTTTTTGAGATTTTGCCGTGTAGCCGTGTCCGTGTCATGTCGTGTGCCATGTTGCCGTGTTCGTGCTCCATAGGTGATTTCTAATCACCGGATGATAGGGTTACAAGTTCTATAATATGCTAATTTTCAATGAGGATGATCAACATAGTGAGAAGAACATTCTCACTTAATATCATCTATTGGGATCAACTTCATGTGGCCCTACATTTAATGTATAAACAATGATAGTATAAATAACAATGTATCTTGATCCGAACTCTCATATATAGAGAGAATAAATAAGATGAGTTGTTAGGTGCTCAATGTTCGAACTGCGAACTGTATACCATAGATTCGAAGTGAAGTCTTCCTGCAACTCATGTATCAAGCCGTGAGTTTGGAACCTCGACTTTTAATGAAGAGGCTTAAGCTTGAAGATAAGTATTGCTTCTCTGGGCAAAATTGATTTATCTGGTAAAAAACAGAACCAAGTTCTGATGATGCCGGAAATGCTACTCAGCTTCCCAACCATGTAGCTAGCCAATTCAGTTTGGTTCATGATCTTTTAACAACATTTTCTATAACTCATAGGTTATAACAAAAGTTTGGATAGGACCCATTGAATGGTAGCTTGTATTTTCACATGAGAGAGAGAGAGAGAGAGAGAGAGAGAGAGAGAGAGAGAGAAGCACTGAATTTCCATTAAAAAGTCTAGATTGGATTAAACAGGTATTTATGTGCATACAATATATAAAAAATAACAGCTAAGGAGATACAAAAGCATGTCCATGTGAAGGCCAATATATCCCTTCTCGTGGGCAATTAGGGAGAGGAGCAGGCTGGGCAATGAATGTGGGACAATGTTCCCCTGGCATCAAAACTGAGAAATCCGATGTATACGATGTGGAAACCTGTCATCAAACCCCACAAATCTATATCAGTTTCTCTACCCCCAAAAAAAATAAATAAATAAAATAAAATAAAATCTAAATTTAGTGTTTATTATGAAAAAAGAATCCACAACCACCTTAAAATTTAGTCCAAAATACTTACAGGTTGTGAATTACTAAGCTTCTCAAGTGTATGAATTCGAACCCGCATTTGACCCAATTCCAAGGAACCTTCACCTGCATCTTGAGGTGATGAGAAAGCTGGTCTTGGCCTTATCAAATGTTCAAAAATGGCCATGATTATAAACATGGATACTAGAATTGCAGTAGCAACAAATCCAAAAGAGATGGCATTTAATGAGCTTCCAAAGTTTCTCCAAGGTGCTGCGTCTCGATCTCCTCCTCCTCCTCCCCCTCCTGTTTGAGATGGGCTTGGATTCGCGCTTGTATAAGCATTCCATGGCTTGGATCCTTCCGAGTTGAACTCGGTCATGGTGGGTTAATCCTGATCTTCGAATTTGAGTCTTCTTTATGGAGAGAAGAAATATGGAGCTAAAATAGCTTAGAAGTCTCAAAGTCTCAAAGTATCAAAGATGAACAATGTGAGCTTGAACTATTGAGAGCTGCCAGGAGGTACACTGGGCATGACTGCAAATGTTGGTTCTTCTCACACAATTTAGCGATCGATCAATCCTTACCTACCAACATGAAAGACCTTATGAGCAAAAATTTCCACAGTATGATAAATTGAGAATTGCAACTAACTATTGATGCCCATTTCAATGTGAAAAAAATGTCATCAAATCAAGAAACTCTTCTCTTCAACTAGAACAGTAACTACTGATCAAATGGACTGAAAATGACCTAAAATCAAGTTAAACCATTGAGAACTAAGAATATAGCATGAGAAATGAACTTAAAGGAGTACCAATCAAAGAAAAATTAAACTTAAATGAGTTGCTGAACAACCCAAATTTTATCTAATTAACTACATTTCCAAATAGGTCTTAAACCATAGCTCAATTGTATGGTTCTACTACATGTTGCAGGATTCAATTACAGCCTATCTTCACTAAATTTCAGAATGTCTTTCAATTATAAAGCCAAAATCACAATAAGAAGAAAGTAGCAAATTCTGCCAATGAAATCAAGCAAGACAAAAGAAACTCTTCACTGATTCAAATAAGGGAGAATTGCTCATAAATTGCCCAAGATTGCCGATCTAAAAAAAAAAAAAAAAGAAAAATTACCAAAATGCTAGAACTGACTTTCAATTGTAAAACCAAAATGACATTAAGAAGAACATACCACATTTTGCTGATGAAATCAAGAAAGGAAAAAGAAACTCTTAACTGATTCAATAAGGGAGAATTGCCCAAGATTAGCAATCTAGAAAAAAATAAAAAGAAGAAAGAAATTTGAATTGCTAGAGTGGATAAACTTTTTTCATCTCCCTAATCTCTAAAAACCAACTTGGGAAGCAAGAAAGATTGATGAGTTAAGTGATGAAAATAGAAAACCCAGAGTCCTTTTTTATGAACAAACTAAGTAAAGATAGATACCTTTGATCCTTTCAAAACAGAGGAGAATGACAGAAGTAGTGAAGTAAGGCTCCACAAAGCCTAATAATAATGCAATGCATGGCTTAAAGACTCCTCCGTATTTCTGTCGCAAGCGATAAATCCGGATGATATCTGTAACAACAATGTCATCAACATATATAAGAAGAATATATATATAGCAAGAATTCTATGTCAGTTATCATAAAGTTGTTAGCACAATATAAACATACTGACAAACCCAAAATCCAAGAAAGCAAAACTGAAAGACTCTCCACAATGCCCTTCCCACTTTGTACAAACAGGTGGATAAAGATTGATCTAAGAAAACAATAATTCAAATACATTAACCTGTTCTTAAGTTATATAATTCAGTTCCAAATTCATGGTTGTTTGGTGCCAATAATCAATAGAAGCTCCTATTTTTCTTTTTGGTCTCCCTTTCATATAAGACACAATGGCGCCAAAAAAACAAATATATGAGAATCTCACTAGTACAGATTTTATGTTTTCTTGTTTGTAATTTTCAGGTAAAACTCAAAGAATCTTATTCTTTAAAAGAACAAGAAAAGGAAAAAGAACAAAAAAAAATAGTTAATTCTTGCAGGGTAAAAAACAAAAAAAGGGTAACTATCAACTTGTTTTGATCTAGGATTATAATAGCTCATGAGATTGGTATTACTTTCACTGAAATGAACAGAAGAACAGTGGGCAATTAGGTAATTTCAAAAGTTTGTGTCCATTAAAGCAATAGCTGTAAGACCATTTAGGTGTTATCATGGAAAAGTTAGTAGAATCCTACATGATCTCCCACTACATGAAAAAGAAAAGAAAAGCTGCCAAAGAAGATAAAAAATTAAAACACCAAAGGCTGCTGCAAGTAGTACAATAAATAATACAGTTTTACAATCTTAAAATTACTAAATTGGAATTCAAATTGGATACCATTGTGATCAAATCTTACAAATAAACAGAAATCAAGTAGTACAATAAATAATACAGTTTTACAATCTTAAAATTACTAAATTGGAATTCAAATTGGATACCATTGTGATCAAATCTTACAAATAAACAGAAATTATAGAAGTGGACCCAAGCTTGGAATTTTTACAGATAAGATATGTGCATTCAAAGAGCTACTATAATTCAAGAGAAACATTTAAGTTTTTCACAAATATAGTACCTTGTTTGAGATAAACCTGCAGATTTTTAGAAAGTAACAAAGATAATATCAAGATTACCCAAAGAAAAACTTTCAATTGAAGTAATCATAATAAGAAGTAATCTGAACTAACAACCATTATTTTTATCTAAGAACTCACAGTCTTCTCTCTGTTACTCATACCCTTTTTAAGTTTTAACACCATATAGTAAAACAAACTTTACTTTGAGGATCAAATTATGCTAGAAACCAGTTGAAGCAATTATTACAAGATAAGTGAAAAGAAAAAAAATCTTGGGTACTTGAAAGAAAAGAAAAAGAAGATGATATAAGAAGCTTTTTAGCCTTCAATGGATTTGAGGGTCCTTTTTGTCAACCAAATAATCACTATGTCTGAGAAAGATATGGAAACCTACTTGTAGACCTAATCCAAACAAACCCATCTCTAATTACAAAAAAAATATACCCTGCCCATGGAAAAATAATGGAGGAATCTTTGTTTGAATTATTGCAAAACTTAATGATAAATGAATAATAGATATAAATGTAAGACTCTGTTATTGGTGAAAAAAATGGGTTTTTTCTTTTGGATCACTTATGGTTTGAAAGAAAAATCAAAATTAAATTAACCCAAAACAAGGTGATGTAAGGAGATTTAGGAAGAACGGAAGTTCATTAAGTTTTCATTAATAAAAGCAACATTGTTCAGGAAACAAATAACATGGAAACCCAATGTGATTGCTTTCTATTAAAGTTATTTAATATAAAAAATGCATTTGATGCATTTGTGTCACACCCCAAAAGAAAAAAAAAATTTCCATCCAAACCATTATTTTAGAGAGAGAGAAGGCCCCATAAAGAGATGGGATATAAAGAATATAAAGAATTTTGAGAATAAATTTCAGCTACTTTTTTCTTTTCCCTCTCTCATTTTGTCCTCTTAGCTCTCCAACACAAGCAACCTTCAACATTCCTACAATGAACAACTAATCCATGCTAGCACAAGTTTTTAAATAAAAAGTAAAAAAATAAATATAAAAGAAGTTGCACTGTGTTTTGATTGCAAAGAAGTGTATTCCTTATAAATACTTTCATTTGTCGCTTTTAAATCAGTTTCAGTTTTATGAAATTGAAATTGCAAACAAAAATTAAAATTTGTGTTGTCTCCGTGAAATTAATCTAATTTCATGAAATTCAAGCACAATTAAACATAATTTTAGATACTCTAAATATGTGTCTAAACAATTAAAAAAATCTAATATTGGACTAAGGAAAAATGGGAAAAAAAAATTCTTTATTACTATTAAAATGAGCTTCCACGTATGCTCAAATAAGCTAATGTGCCATTGCTTCATGCACCACAAAAAGATAAAAATGCGGTGGGTTATTTCCTCCTAAATTTTTACATGCTGCTCATTATTCTTAAATTTTTAAATGTGTTTATTTTCACTCATTTTATTCTTACACTTTATTTACACTTATTTGTCGGATTTGTGGAGATGATCTACAGCTCAATTTTTTGTGAGACTGATATTCTCATCTTGTAAATCAAAATCAACTCTTAAGTCACTTTTGTGTAGCCATATACTGGTATAAATGGAGGGTGTAAGAATAAATATTGTAGGGTTAATAGAGAAAAAATATGGTGTTATCTTATTGCACCCGCATTTCTTTTAGTACAAATCTGTTATAAAAAATAAGTCTCCTGTAAGAAACCGTATACCATATAAAAAAAATAGGTTTTGCACCACTTAAAAACATACTATGAAAAAAATCCATCTATCTTAGCCTTGAATCATTGTTCACATTCATTGTTCACAATAAAATGAGCTTTTTTCTACAATAAGGAAAAAATAACTTGAAAGAAAAAGGTTTTGGTACAAAGATCTCTTTGATCAAACTATCAAAGACAAACAAAACAATGGACCCACATAAAAGGATAAAGGAAAAAAAAAAGAAAAAAAAAAAGAGAAAAGATAAGATCAATGTCTAGCCTAGATGGTCTACCCCTTCATCACATTTCCTTCAATGTTTCTTTTCTTTCTTCCTCTTTTACCACCCTCAAATCTCAATCACTTTTCTAGTTTTTTCCTTCACACACACTTTCTCTCTCTTCTTTCTCTCTCTAAGAGGTAGTCAAGTCAGTGAGTTGGACTGAATGATGACCACAACTGAAAACATCATAAAAGAAGAGAAATAGTATAAGGGAATAAAGAATAGAAAAAATGAAAGGGCGAATTGTAGATGATGCTGTAATCCTGTATTAAACGTCAGCCCTAGAATTTTGACTGTAGGATGATCCTTGAATGATTGTATGTTGTAAATCTCCTGGAGCATCCAACGGTGTATATTAGAGGAATATGTTTTCCTTAAGGAGGACACAAACAAGGCTTTGGAAAGTATTCTGTTCCCCCAAAGGCGCGTGCGATGGGACTCTCACATGTCGGGAGAAATTGTTACCCCACTCACACCCAAAGTAGGCCCCACCAGGCACCAAACCCACACTCTAAATTCTGTAAAACAAAAGGACTTTAATTAAGGGTCTTGTTAACGTGTGTCCTACGGCACACGATAAGGTTATTTTGTAAGGAGTAGATTTGCAAGTTAAAAATTTTCAAATCATTTAATTTTTTGTAGATATAATATTACTATTATTTTTAAGATGTCCACAAAAAATCAGCTCAATTAGAGATATCTAACCCTCCAAACAAATTACTTTAAATTTCAGCCGTTCATTCACACTATTAAAACCTAGATTAAGTTATCGTAGTGCTAGAAGGTGCTACAGATCTCCGATTGAGCTGATTTTTTTAGATATGATCCAAATAGTATAAATATCATACATATAAAAAAACAGCTTATGTGGACAAATTTAAGGAACTAAACAAAATACAAAACCTTAAAGTTTATTATGTGCCCTTAGGGCACATGTTAATAAAATCCATACTTTATGCAAAAAGCCAATAACTATCATGTACGGATTAATTGGAGAATTGAAAGACAATTAGAACTGATTTTCTTAGCTATGGTTCTACATTTTGTTTTTTTTGGAGGAGACTAATGCTGGGTATAGACGTGTGAGAAGCATAAATACATTGCCATTATAACCGCCACCATAAGACTATTATAACCACCATCGAAGGTACATACTATAGCTAAATATTACATCAGATAAACTAATGGCAAACCAAAAGTCCAGAGTTTTGATCCCAAAACCTTCGAAGTCATAAAAAGGGTGTACAACCGCTGGACTAAAGACTCATGTGCTGGTTCTACATGTTTGGGTGCTAGTTCAGTAAGGAACCGAAATGGAACCCAAAATCAATCCCTATGCTTCATCTCAGCAAACATTTTAAGACTGATTTCGACGGACTAAATAGCATTTTCTAAGATTGAATCAAAACCGCTCATCCTAATTTTGATTCCACTTATTTAAGTATCGGTGTAGATCCTTGTTAGCAATTCGACATACGGCTAAAATTCGGGAAGGTATAAGTATGAGTATTATTTGGTTCATAAGACATGTAAAAAGTCAACAGTAAAAAATTTGGCAATATGCCAAATCTTCTAGATGCTTTTATGGAGTTCGAGTGTGTGAAGAGAGAAATTGAAAGAATTGGAGTCTTTATGGATAAAGAGAGAAAACATAAAAATGTTCTTAAGCAATTAGCTAGGGTTTTTTTTTATTTAAAGTTCGATAGTTATTAAATAGAGTAGGAGTATTTTTCACCTGTTTCATTCGGCTATTCGATTAAAACGTATTTTAAACGTTTTAGCTTAAAAATTCGTGTGTTATTGATTAGGTTTCGTTTGGACGGAAGTATTAAATGTTATTTGAAATTATGAATATTAAACAGATATAATGCGGGAGATTGCTAACAAAGGTGTAAATACCAATTTTTTTTTTTTTTAAAAGTAGATACCAAATTTATTTAATAGGACTAGATAGGGAAAAATGATAACCAATAACCCTAACATCCGTGCGTATGGGCCTGCTTCATGGGCGAAAATTATTTTGTAACCGGCCCAATAATATCTCTGGCTTCATGGGTACCTGAGTACCCTATACTCGATTGGAACCGAAACTGATAATCCTGATTTCCGATCCACATGTTTTTGTACTGGAACAGGGTAGATAGATATCTAAATACCTAATTCCTGGACTGAAACTGGAACCTGTCCTAAAGTTATAGATGGGATCAAATCAGACCCATAGGGTAATACTTTTGTTAGATTTTTTTCCTTTTTTTTATTTATGTTCAATTTTGTTTATCATTTTCCACTAAAAAAAAAATATACAGGACCTCAAATTATTTGTTTTGTGACGAAGAGATCTATGTGTAGGGTAATACTTTTGTTAGATTTTTTTTTTTTTTTTGGTTAGATAATGGGTAGTGTAAAGGGTACCCTTGTTGACAAGTTTGTATTATACACTACACTTTCTCTGCAAAAAAAAAAAGTACTATACAGTATTACTTTTCAATTTCTTGGTGAAATGTATTCTGACCCGATATATACACCCAACTTTTTTACTTGTTATTTTCAATTACTCATCATGTTGATTCTCCTCATAGAAAATTATATTTATTTTTAAAAAAATTTAATCCCAGCCATTAAAAGATGATTAAATTTTTAAATTTTTCGAGCCATTTATTTTATTATTAATTTCTTGGTGATGAGAGGTTTTTCTCTTTACAATAATTTATCTAATGAGATATCATCTCAAAAAAAAATCAACTCTTGGATTGTCTTCATGCAAATGGCATCATAAGTAATATAAGTCATGCAAGTGGCACCATAGGTAATATAAGTGATGTTTAAGAATAAGTTGGGGGTAAATATGGCCCAAAATCCCAAATGTATCATATATACAACCTTATTCTTCAAAAATTCAGAATGAGCCAATGGGATTTCTGGACATAGATAATGCTAAACTTACAGCAAATACCTACACAATTTCTTACCGAAAGCTAATCTGACGGTGGAACTATTTTTCACATACTCTTGTGATTTGCATCTATCTCAAAGTGGTGTGCGTCCACCGTAGATTGTAGCTTCGGTAGAAAATTTAGTAGGCTTTTCGGTAACCCTAGTATCATCGGTCTAGACATACTCTAATAGTTCATGCATTATGAACAACGAATCTTGTGTAAGTGCGTTATACGTGTACTTTACGCTAGGTGTATTCTTTACATTAAGTTCATACTAAAGAAGTGCACTAGAAGGTTTAAACCTTTTTCTTTAGTAACACTACACTTATTTTTACAATCCGTTTGCACTAGTTTATGAAGACTACATAAAAAGCTGATTTTGATCTACATGATGAGAAGAAGCAAAAAATAGCCTTTAAAATATAAGGGGGGTGTAAGAATATAATGATTGAAATATCAAACATATAAATAAATTTAAGAATAACGTGGATGAAACATATGAAAATTTAGGCCAAAATAATTCAATTAACTGATGTGGACCCTCAATCTTTAACTATTTATAAGGGGCTCCATCGGCTTCTATAACAGGTAAGGTTTAACCATAGTAACATCTTCACAACTTTTTATAAATATCAAATATGTCCTTTAATAACTTAATAGTACTATAAGTAAATTTACACTCATTTTGCTCGTATGACAAAGAGGCCAAAACGTCTGAATCATACTCAAATTATTTCAGACTCTGCGGCAGGCTTGTACCTGAGTTGGTTCAACTCATAGGCCCTGCTTGGTATACAGGAAAAAATTGCATCTGCAGTTATTTTCGGTCAAAAGCTGCTTGGTATGGTATTCCTCTGCTAGTTAGGATGTTTATGGCCTTGTTTGTCCATGCAAACAACCACTACCACAGCTGTAGTAATTTGCATTCTGCAAATTTTTCCTGCATACCAAGTAGGGCCATAATAAGGAAGCAAACTCCCTGGAATGGGCAAGTGGGCCAACTCCCTAAAGGAATCCACATGGGGTTCTTCTAGGTCTTGCCATGCATTGCATGATGAGAAAACTATTCTCATCTGAAATTAGTCCTTTTTCGAATATCAAACACAAACCCTTAAAATGTAATTGAAATATAAGAATAAAATAATTCGAATATATAAAGGTAAATGTTATTTGCACCCATATAAAAATTCAACGCACCCATTTTAACAAAAATATTAATGCCGTCCACATCCTTTTTAATTCCTCTTTCTCACACCCTCATGTTTTCCACCAATATACTACGACCTAGGGATTCTGTGGCTCCTCTTCTCTTTCTCTAATGAATTTCAGTTATAAATATTTGTGTTCGAAAAGTAGTTACAATCGGAATCACGTAGTTTATATTTACCTATTTTTGAAAGTGTAGAAAATGACCTTATAGTGTGTTAGGATGAAGGATTTTGGGGGAGGAATTTGGCGGGAACTATGGATTCTAGTTTCTAGAAAATTCCTTACTTTAATTCCCACCTCCCCCTAAAATTTGGTTACCAAATAAACTAAAGGATTCATGTTTCTTAAAATTTTTGTTTCTAAGGATTTATTAATCCTTAAAAAAATATGAATTATGCACCAAAACACACTATTAGTTAAATTTGCCTAATATATAGTATCAATTATTATGAGCTAAGGTAGATGTTCAATCAAAACAAAAAATATTGGGATCATAATTCGATTTTTTTTTTAATTTGACTTAAATTAAAGATGAATCCACCGGGTTAATCTACGCATGTATCAAAAAAAAAGAATAAAAATTATAAGAAAATTCTTCCCCTTTTTCTTTATTTTATTTATTTTGATAGTATTTTTCATTATATTATCACCCCTTTTGGAGACATTCTTTTGCTTGAAGGACCATTCATTTGATAATACTTATAGATATACTGGAGACCCTTCTAGCTTAGGAAGTTAGTTTTAGGGTGTATATATATGATGGAAGTCGACAATTAAACATGTGGGCTGCCATCAATGGAGTTTTTTTTTTTTTTTCTTGTTTTTGTTGGTGTTACGATATCATTGAGGTGTTATAACATCAAGGATGAAGTTTCATGTTATTTTATGTCACGTGTCACAACACATGACACGTGAAAATTTATGATATTAATGAGTGATAATAGCATAGATATATCATAGATGATACAAGATTTATTCACTTGAGTGTTTAATTAATACCAAAATGACGACATCCACACGGTTTTGAGAAGTTAATTTTAGCATAAGGTGTCGCTTTGGCCGAGTGGTTAAGGCGTGTGCCTGCTAAGTACATGGGGTTTCCCCGCGAGAGTTCAAATCTCTCAGGCGACGAATTTGGTGGAAGCTTTCATAGCTCAGTTGGTTAGAGCACCCGTTTAGTAAGCGGGAGGTCTTGAGTTCGACTCTCAATGAAAGCATCAATCATCCTTCTTCCTCATTGTTGTTCTGTTTATAGTTATAGTTTTGTATCCCTTGTATTGTTAAAGTAAAAATGTACTACAAGAAAGTGACCTCAGACTTCTGGTCATATGTAGATAATCTATTTTTCGTGAGGATTTGTTTTTTTAGATTATTCTCACCATATATCATGTCTCTCTAATACTTCTAGCTAGGGGTGTCAATTGGTACCCAAAAACCCGGAACCGAACTGGGATCGGAATCGTTTTTTACGGTTCCGGTACCTCACTTTGTGGATCCGATAAATTCCGGATCCATTTCGGATCTACCCGTTTTGAATCTGAAATTTTTCGGATACATTTCGGATCCACCCAACGGGTACCCGCGGGTACCCGGTTCCGTATAAATTCTATAATTTTATAGTTTAATTTACTATTATATAATAATTTTTTAACTTTTTTAACTTTTTTTATTAAAAAATAGAAACCAATGACTATTATTTAACAAATTTTATAATTGAATAGAATACGAAAATACAAAATACAAATAGGTTTTGTGTGAAAAAATAAAAAAATAATAACTTAAAACGGGTATCGGGTACCCGCGGATCCTAGCGGTACCGGATCCGGAACCACCAATTGAGGTTCCGGAACCGCTTCATATTAACGGGACCGGATCTGGAACCTTTAGGTTCCGATCCAGAACCGACCTGTTGACACCCCTACTTCTAGCCCCTCATCTTTTTATTGAGAATTAACTATAAAATGGATTGCTCGATTACCATTAAATTTTCAATCAACCTTGAGGGGATTAAAGTATCCACAGCGGCTAATTTTCTAAGGTAAATATGCATAAAAAGTTGCACATTGGAAGGACAGTATTATACATTTTAACTTATAGGAGATAAACGTAAGCTATATTTAGATTTTTGTAAACCGGATATGCATATTTATTGCCAGGCAGTGCACAATGTAGGAGTCCAACATTGGGTGGCATGGGGGTTGGGCTGGCACCAGACGGTGTCCAGACTACCCGCCCCATCTTTTATTTATTATTATTCTTAAAATGTGTTGGGTGGTGTGGAGGGGAGGGCACCTGGCACCAAGCGGTGTGCAGGCTTCCCGCCCCACTTTTTTTAATTTTTTTTAATTTTATTTAAAAACTTAAACTTTTTGTTGTATAGCTTTATAGTATGTAGTTTATATCTAAATAGTACTGGTCCTACATGGAGATGATCCAAGAGTTATTTTTAATAAGATGTTCATATCGCCATTTAGATCATCTTTAGACAAAATTACTTTTTTAAGCTTTTGTACTGTATAAAAAGTTAATTTTAAATGAACGGTAGAAAGATCATCACTATTCAATAAGAAACCGTTGATTTCAATTAAATTTTTTATTGTGATAGGAATTTTAGAATGGACTGATTATTTGTAGGAATGATCTTAATGTTGAGATGAATATCCTCCTCAAAAATCAACTCTTGGATCATCACCATGTGGAATCTGCACTATGTAGACATAAATCACGTACTTTAAAATTATACAACAAAATTTTTCTTAAGAGTTTTAAAAAAAATTATCCTTTTATACCAGGTGGTCCAAGGGGACACTGCATGGTATTATTTGATTTGTTTTAGATATAAAACTAGGTGGGCCCAAGGAACATCGCCTGGCATTAAATTTTTTATTTTTTATTTTTAAAAAATCCTGATGTGTCATCATCTCCATTTTAATTCATTTTTTGTAAAGTTTTTTTACATTGCACCGATGTGCAACTGCTCCACTATAACTAAATTTTTGTAGCTTACCACTATTGTAGATGACCTTAAGAATTATAGTTTGATATGATTTTTGGATGATCTATATAATTAAGTGTTTGTTTGGATGGGGGATTTTAGGTAGGAATTTTATGGGACCAGGGATTTGGTGGAAATAGTTAGAAATTATGCTTTAAATCTAACTAGTTTTCCACCAAATCTCTAGTCTCTACAAAATCTCTACTTAAAATCCTCGTACAAACAAACTATAAGAGAACATGATTACTAAAGAAATATCGATCCTTGGGACATCTTCCCAAAAAATTATAAGACCCAAAAGAAAAAAGCAGTAACATAAGCATACCAACTGAATGCGAAAAATCTAGCATTTCATATACCAGGATCCACACCAAACAATAATAACAATTTAGTTCTTTTTATAAACTTGATGTTGATAAATACATGGATCTAAAAATTCATTTCAGACAATTGAACCTTCACAAATCGTTTTTTTTTTAAAACCAAAAATATTTGAGAAAAGATGAGAATACACCACAAGAAAAGATCTGCATGGTTCACTACACAAGGACTACATCCATAGGAGAAGAACAACCATTTTCACTAATAGTGTGTTTGGATGTATAATTCATATTTTTCAAGGGAAACATGAGTCATTGGAAACATGAATCCTTAGAAACATAAATCCTTTGGTTTATTAGGCAACCATAAAAGAATCTATGGATTCATGAATCCTTGAGCTTGAATCCTTTGGTTTGTTTGACTGCTATTTAAAATCTAAGAAATTTTTTTATTTTGTTATTTTAATTTTATGGGGTGTAATCTGCATTGAATTTGGGTGAATACATAGTGAATCCTTAGTTTAGAATTCAAGCAAATTCTAAGGGGGAGGTAGGACTCTAAAATAGAGATTTACTGGAAAACATGTTTCTCTGATAAACAAATTTTCAGGGATTCTTAGCAGCCAAATAAACCAAGAAAACTTGAATCCCTGGTTCCCACTGAATCCCAACCAAGAAAACATCAACCACTCAAAAGTTCACTTTAAAACTCACAAACATGTTGGACTATAGGGTAACACTTCACTGGATACTGAAAACTCCAAAGCACGTACAATCGCTATTTTTTAAGAGATGTTTCTCCCCTTCCGGTAGAAACTGCGATGTCACTATGGGGTGATAAGAAAATCTCTCTCAGAATACAATGGAAGTATTTGATTCAAGATGTGACTACTTGATCAAACCAAAGAAAACATTATGTAGACAAAACTGATGATACCGAATTAGAGAGAATGAAGACACAAATTTTTGTTATATACTGTGAACAGGTTGAGGTCTTATTTATAGTTTCACTAGTGTCTGTTGGGCTGCCAATGGTTGTCATCAACTGTTGTCTCCAATAGTCAATGAACCTCTTCAAGAGATACGTTGAAATTGTTGATCTTTTGGAGGCGTTGCCCCCTCGACCCCCATTTGTACTACATAACATGAAAATAATAAATTTATTAAAAATATCTAACAAAACAGTCTCTTTAGCTCATCTCGACTTCTCACAAGCTTCTCACAACTTAATTGCCAGAGACTTCTCATAACCTAGGTTTAACCCTAGACACCCAAATTTACAGGCCACAAATCGAAATCCCCAAACTAGAAAGTTTCTTAGTCCAAAATGGACTAAAAAACACAATCCTGCATAAGCAACCGGCCCACTGCCATAGCACTGGCTGACCCAGATTTAGGGCCGGCCAACCCACAATACAAAACTCTTCTCGAGAACTAACAATCGGCCAACCCGCATTCACTAGTTTCGCCAAAAATCATAACACCGAATCCCTTCGTTTCCTTATAATAACTAGCTAGAAATACATGTTATTTTACATATGTATTTATATTTATGCCAATTATATTTGATTGACTAATATTTAATATTAGTGTCTGTGACTTACATATTACATTTTCTTATGATTATATTTAACTAGTATATCACAATGCGGAGGGGACAACCGACAGTTCCTGGCCGGTGGTCCAAAAAAATTCTAAGATTTCTTCTATCTTCAGCTGAAAAATCAAATCCTAAGACAGGGACCAAAGGGTAAAATCACAAAAATGAGATCGAAAGTAAGAAGACTGAAGCAAGTTTTGGGTACAGACGAACAAAAACATGAAATTTAATTGTCCTGTCGGGAAGGAAAGACTTCATTTGATCGTTATTGGTTAATGGTGGCCTATCTCTACCAATTCGAATTTTTAGAGAAAATTATTGTTCAATGCAATTTCCACCAAATCTCATCTCAATGTAGATAAACTACATACACCGAAACCAAAAACAAAAAGAAAAACATAACCAAAAAAACAAAAGAAAATAAAAAAAAAAAGCTCTTCAGCTTTTTTTTTAAGGAGAGCGTATCCACATGTAAAGATAAGGACCATATTCTTGGATCCACATAAAAATGATTCAAAGCCGTATTCGTGGGTCCACATAAAGATGATTAGGGTATGTTTTCTCATCAACAAATTTGGGTCACTGCTCTCGAGTCATTTTTCCACAATCACTTGCTTAAACTTCAACTACCAAATACAAAAAGATAAAAAAAAAAAAAAAAAGTAGCTTAAACTTCAAACATGTTTCTTTCTGAATTCCGCTCCACCAAGTCAATAGGTATTCTCGGGCTCAAGGAAAAGGATGGATGTACCCACCCATGTGAACATAAGCACTGACCAAGAATTTAGGTTAGCGACTAACCCTTCGAAGATTCCCTATTGGCCATGGCCTTATGGAGGGGTTAAATTGAATTGGCTAGCTGTGAATTGGGATAGCTCGGCCTCGGCCAATAACTCTCACCAGCATTGTGGCAGATGGATTTAGTCTGTAATTAGGACAGAAATGAATAGATAGCAGCGGTAATCTGTGAAGGATGGGCAGGAAGATTTTGAGGTAACCAGTTCGGCTGCCCATATTGATAATGACCTGAAAATTGCGGCCAACATCTCACTTCGAGGAATGGAGAAAGAAGAACAGCTATAACATGGATAAATTTCAACCAAACCAAACAAAAAATATGGATAAATTTCTGCCCAGAAAAATGCATCTGAGGCCAACATGTACTACTTCTCAAGTATGTCTCAAAATTGAAACCTAACATCCCATATCAAAGAAGGGAAAATAGAAACTACTAATCTCTCTAAAACTCAACGCAAAAGATACTGAGAAGAAAATTCTGCCAGGTAACACCATATCAGCATTCTCTACGCCTTCAGCCTTCCGTAAAACTTGGCCTTCTCTTCTGTAGTCTGGAAACGACCATGACCAAACTTTGAGGAGGTGTCAATGAACTTGAGCTTAATCTCTTCCATGGCAACCCTAGATGTCTGTTTCAGAAGCGATTGCCTCAATGTAACAACACGTTTCTTTGGCCCAACACAGCATCCTTTAATAAGCAGGTAATCTTCCTTCACCACCCCATAGTGAGGAAAACCACCCATGGGTGTTATATCCTTCTCGGTCCTGATTAGTGAGAATTCAATCAACTATCAGTCCTCATGGAATCCATAAACAAAAACTGGTCTAAAATGTGACCTAACCAGAATATGTAACGTGTATTGTCATACCTGCAAGTGCTTGAACAAAAGAAAAGAAAAGAAAACAGCCTAAGAAACAAAAAGACAACACAGTAAATGACTTACCTATCAAACTCGGTGACAGCAGTATGAGACTCCTGCCCAGCCTTCCCAAGCTTGTAAATCTTCTTGTTCATCTCTGTGCGGTGATGGTACCCATTCTGCCCAGCCCTGGCAACTGTGAATGAAACCCTAGCCGGATGCCAAGCACCAATACAAGCTACCTTGCGCAAACCTCGGTGAGTCTTGCGGGGAAGGCGGGTGACACCCCATCGAGTAACTACACCCTCATAACCCTTACCCTTTGTCACACCAATAATATCAATCATCTCATCCTTCTGGAATATGGCATCAATAGGGATCTGCTTCTCAAAAAAGCCGTAAGCATAATCAACCTTTTGAGCAACATTTCCACCATTCACCTGGATCTCCATCAGGTGGGCTTTCTTTTGCTTCAACCCTTTCATCTTTCGAATCTACAAAACACAAAAAACAGATAGATCTGGATGTGTCAAATCTAATTGAAACCAGGACAAGAATAAATATGGGTATCAAACAAGTCAGTTCAGTATCCCCAATTCCTGATTACAGTTCAGGTCAGTTATCTGGTATTCAAGTTCCTATACTTGAAACATATAATTCTTGTATGCAGAAAATGTAAAAGACTATAGAAACAGCCAAGGGAAAAACACTAATTGCAAACCAGTTCCTGTAGAAAAGTTTCGGTTACATCAGATATCAAAGCACAAAGAAGCAAAACCAGTTAAACCCACTGCCTAACAATTCTAGTTCCAGTCCTACAAAACATATGGAACCATAACCAGGGAAATAATTTCTGGTTCAGAACAGAAACTGGACAAAGTTGAATACCTGGGTATGAGCCAAAACACGGATGACAGAACAGTACTTCTTTAGTTTCTCCAACTGAGCATGGATATCCTTCTTCCCATCTTCAGATTCATACTTCTTTGAGTACTTGACAAATGCCTTCTTCTTGGACTTAGCCCAGTTCTTGTAAAATCGCCTCTTCACTTCCTCATTAAGATGTTGGGCCCAAACAGTGCCCAGTGAACGAAGGCCACGGGGAGTTTTCAAATATCCAACAACTCCAACTACAATCATAGGTGGTGTTTCGATGATCGTCACTGCTTCACATGTCTCCTTCTTATGAAGCTCTGCAGAAAATAACATACTTGTAAATACTGGAAGCAAATTAAGAATGACAGCACTATTGAAAACAGTTTCCAAACAAGCTCACTTCAGCTTTTGACTAGATGAGAAAAGACTCACTTGATCCAGGTTTTTCAACCTCTCTTACAATATGAGTCATGCCTGCCTTGTATCCCAGAAAGGCAGTCAATCTACATGGCTTTGTTGCATCATCTTTGGGGAAGGATTTCACTGCATCAATCCCATGAAAAGTATGTCAGAAAGAAAAGGTCAGCAACATCCTCAAACAAAAATAAACTGTAGAGAGGTCTGTCAATAGATCAACCCACCTGATATATCAATCTGATCAAATCTAACAAAAGTTTTAAACCCTAATAGTGGTGTTAGATAAGGATTTGAATCAATTGATCCAATTACGTTACAGAAAATTACAGACAATTACATTATGGACATTTAATGATATGCAATAAAAAAATCATAAATTTAGTAATGAATGTAATATTATATCAATTCAAATTTTTATATAATTATGCTTGTTAAATCAGGTTTGGAGTAAGACATATTAAGGAACAATAACATGATAGACATTTTCAAGGATGTCTGATCATCAAAATGAGATAAGCATTACCAAGTATATGGAAATCTTGAACAACTTTTTAAAGAGGGTGTGCCTTGGAAACTGAGGCATGACTCCAGAGAAAGTGAGATGAATTCTCAAGGCATTAGTGACATGTAATACTCATTTTCAAGGAAATTAAATGCTCAACAAATTATAGGAAGTATTGTAATCAACTCTAGAAAAATGAGAAATAACCTGTAAAAAGAATTACTTAAATAAACATAAAAGTTATTGAAGCTATTGCCTATAGCATACATTTAAGACTTAAAACAAAATAAGATGCAACAAAAACCTAACGATGTAATTAGTGTGCTTGAAAAACTGAATTTCAAAAAGGTTTGGACAGTCCAAAAAACACGATTTCCATGTAGAGATGAGGCTTCACTGCACCTTGAGGCATTAGCATCCAGGCTTAAACCTGGCTCACATGCGAGGTACATTACAACCACATGGTCTACACTTGAAGCTATAACCTCGAAAATAGATAATATAACCAAGCATAGACTCAGAATTCAAGAGGTTGACTATGGATGCCAACTGTGAAATTCAATGGAGACACTTACGTTATTTTCACTAACGCAACTAACACAACCAAAATACACCAACAAGCTTCAAAACAGTGTACTGTAGAGATGTGAACATGTTATGTTCTTAACAAAGAAAAGGTAGGAGGGTGTTACTAAATAAATGCAAACAGTTTAATATGGTCATCAAAGGAATGAATTACCCAAGGAATCAATACATCAAAAACCTCAGTAAGGCATACACATCATACTGAAACCAGAATAAGAATTACAATATGAACAAGATGTTATTCTCTAAATTTTCAAGGGAAACACAAAAGGAAATATGCTTAATAGTAGGAGAAATTAGAAACCTTTTCCTCTATGACGAGCAGCTCTTTTCCTTGGAAGAAATCCCAAGGAACCATGTCTTGGGTGCTCAAACTTGCGATGAGACATTTTGACTGCCTCTTGGAATCTAACTCTGCAAAACACACTATTTTAACACATGGATTTATATTTCAGTAAGAGTAATGGACAAGACCTTCAAACCACAACTCAGATTCCCAGATTGGATTACAAAATTTACTGATAAAGCTCGAATAGAAATTTTAAAGCTACATAATGCCATGAAAACTGGCAGGGATCTGGACCCAACAGGCCAACCAAATAAGAGATCAAGAGCAAAAATAAATAAAAAGATAATCTCAACCATTCCTTTAGATGCCATAAATATTTCTAGTAAACAGCCAAGAGAACCATAAAGAAAGATGGTGAACCATCAGAAATCAAGCTGTTAATTTGCCCAAAGTGTCTTCTAAGTTCCAACTAACCCATGTGATCATGGATCCTGACCTAGAATACCTGATTTAAAATTACTTATAAAATGCATTTATACAGGAAATCAGATCAATATCACATTAACTAGTATCAAAGGGCATTGGTCTGTAATATAAAAGCTACATGGGAAAATTCGAGAATACACCATAGAAATTTCTTTAAAAAATTTATATATAATTACAAATTATAATGTTAATTAATTGAGTAACATTTTTGAAGAAAATTCTTCTAACATGGACAGTAAGAAACTTCATAAAAAGAACAAGGAATTAACACCCCAACCGATTGAGAATTCTCACTTTCAATTCATTTTAAAACACAAGTGAAGTATATCCATTCATATAAAAACTTTAGAAAGCGCCATCTATTGAAGAAAAGTTTAATACCTACATAACAAAACTAATCTAGAAATTTTGCAAAATCATAAAATAAATCCCCGACTAGAAAACATAAGAATGTTACTCCCAGATCAAATAACAGATAAGAAATGCTCCTGTACCAAAGGCCTATGGCACAAAATTGTACCAATTCTCGAGCTCACAAGTGTTTCTTTCCAAAAACCAAAATTAGGGTTTTTGGCAAAGAGCCGTTTTGAGATTCAAGCCTTGATTATTTTTCGTGGTTGTTTTCAGGAGGACATTTCAGTCGTAATCAGATCAAGGGAACATTCAAATGTTTCCATAAGTCAACCAGTGAAAAATTATTTCGAAAACCATAGCTTTTTTGGAAGTGTCGTTGCAGAAAAGATCCACAATAAAACTAGAACAATACAAATGACTGAAGAAGTTTTGAGATAAATTACATAGAAATACAAAAAAATTGTATAAAAGCAGGAAATACAGACAATCAAAAAGGTAGACTTTCAAAAAATCATTTAGCCAGCAAAAAATTTAATTCACAAACTATCTTGAACTGATTTCGAATGATTCAATTCGCCGATCCGTATAAATTCGGCTTATTCAAGTTCAATTATCAAGTTCTAAGCAATATAGATCTAGCTACATATGTTCAACCATGGAGAGGATCAAATAACGAATATAGATTTCATGGAACCAAAGTATAATATAATCTCAAATCTGTTAATGGATTTTGATTTTGCTTCAAAATGAAGAACTGAACGAATAACAAAGTAAAACAGATGGATATTACCTCGATAACGGTAGAGAACGAAGATCAACAACGCCTCTCACTCTCTATCTCTATCTCTATCTCTCTGAAACCCTAAATGGTGATCTTCAGCAGTTTGGCTTCATTTTAAATAAGATTGGACGGTTAGGATTGAGACTTTAATGTAAGGGAAGATAATAGGCGCCGTTCGATTTTTAAAAAGAAACCCTAATTGGTGCTGTTCAATTTTTTCTTTATGAAAACCCTAGGGGCCGAGTATAGTTGCCGTTTGGTCCTTGGATGAAAGAGGCGTCGTATAGGCGCCCGATGTTTTGTGGAGCGCGACACTAACTCGGTGGAGGGTGCCCCGAGTTCTTCAATATTTTTTTGTTAGAAGACGATTAGCCGAATCATAACACTTGCAACAAACTAGATCCGTGCACATGTTCCTTATCCTTACAATCAGTCTATTCTTATGGTGGTGCTACAGTTATCGAAAAAAACTATAGAATAATCTACAAAAAGATTAATTTTGGGTTTGATGTAAATTACGAGGGTGAATGAATACACCATACCGTAAGATTTCTATTCTATAAGTTATTTTGTAGGAATTCTGTTGTAACTGTATCATTAAGAACCGCATGCAGCACTTCTGTAATTTTTAAAGGAAGATTTTACATCAATACCACTTTATCCCCAACGAGCGCATAAACACGCGTTGCACCCGTGTGAGATGGCAAACCCATCCCCTCCACACCACCGACACCTAATTTTGATCTACATGATAAGAAATCATCACCATAAAAATTATGCCCTTGGGGATGATCATCTCTACATGGGTCTTTAGATAGGCATAAGTAGACTGTAAGAATAAAGTGGGTATTACGTGGGTAATTAGAGATGACTAATGGGATGATGTGATTTAAACAATAAGAAGATCATCATCACAAAATATTAACCATTGGATCAACTCCATGTAGCACCCAATGGCAGGTGTAAACCAAGTATAATTATTATAGAAATGAAGTAGCTTGACATGATCGGTATTAAAAGAAAATTGCAGGGTGGGATTGGTATTTTAAAAATGTGAGATTAAAAAACATGGACGGACCCATGGACTGATGTGATGCGAAGATCCACATCACTAGAATTCATCCCTTAGACTAACTCCATGTAACACCCACCGTTAATTGTAAACTGGGTGTTAAAAAAGTGGGGGGAACATGTAGATCATATGCATTTGAAGGTAACATCCTATTTTATCACTGTTAATACTACATTTATAGCTTTTTGACACTAACCTATGAGACCCACATAATGATAAGATCATTAAAAAAAAATCAGCCTATCGGATCATATTTGAATGGGTCCTAAAACATGTAAAAGTGGAGTATAAAATTGAAGTGAGTTATATATTATAGATAAAAATGACATAATTGGTATTTTTTAAAAGTGTGACATGAAACATGGAGGAAGGCTTACATGAAGTTGCTTATATACTATAGATAGATAGATAGATAGATAGATAGATAGATAATACAATCCTTATTTTTACACCCCATTTTGACCCATCTTTGGGGGCACTCGAAGATGATTATTGGGTTGATTTTGATCTACATGAGATGATCCTTACAAAAAACAACCCTTATAGATTATCTTCAGACGATCCCACATAAAAGATGTTTGTAAAGTGTAAGAAGAATATAGGTGGTATTAACTCTCTATTTACACGCACTTGTGAAACCCACATGAAAAATGACCATAAGGCTAATTTTAATCCAAATGGTGAGGAGATCATGATCTTTACAAAAAATAGCCATTAGATCATCTTCATGCAGGGCCTGGTGCTAGTATGGACACCAATTCGATTATTATTATTATTCTAATATTAAATCATACCATTTAGGTGATACATTTACCATGGCTGGCAGTATAATCTGTTAGATATTTTCAATAAAATTTATTATTTTTAGGTTATGTTGGCAACGCCCCCGAAAGGTAAACAGTTTCAACATTTTTGTGTAAAGGTTCATTGACTGTTGGAGACAACCGTTGGTGACAACCATTGGCAGCCCAACAGTCACGACCAAAAGACACTACTGAAGCTATAAATACGACCCTCAACCAGTTCCTAAGACATAACAAATCCGTATCTTCTTCATCTCGTTTTAGGCATCATCAGACTCTCTTTCAAAGTGTATTCTTTAGTTTGATCAATTTGTCACACTTTGAATCAAACGACCTCCATTGTATCCTGAGAGAGATTTTCTTTTTCACCCCAGAGTGACATCGTGGTTTCTACCGGAAGGGGAGAAACATCTCTTAAAAGATAGCGTTTATACATGCCTTAGAGTATTCCAGTTTCAAGTTATTTGTTTATAGTTGTCCCGGTATTCTTCAATATAATCCGCATTATATAGATTGTAAATGGTCGACAATCCATATATCGACTGCAAATTGTTGATTCTTAAAAAAAAAAAAGAGTTAGAGTTCGAGGTTTAGAGGTTACCCACCTCCAAAGCGCAAGCCCCTTTCCCATCCTCCAAAATATAAAGGGATTATGCATGGTTCTTATTATTTGACCAGAGTCAGATGCGGAACCCGAGGTTTCTTTTGTCTTCTCCAATGTAAAGAAATGTATGGGCATGTAATTAGCTTATTATCCAAACAACAAAAATACCACCCTCACAAAAACACAAGGGTGATGTTAAAGGAGTTCTCTAAAATGTTAGGGGGGTGGACAGGATATGGGGGTGGGCTAAATACTTCAAAATGGTTGGGGGGATGGACATAGTTTTACTAGGGGGATGGTTATCAAAAATTGATTTGTATTTTTCCACCCAACCCAAACCTAACCAAAATTCCAAACTTTTCTTACCACTCTCAAGTCCAAAACAGTGACATCCTCTTCCTAACGTTTTTCTCACTTTAAACTTCTCTCCTCCATTGCCCAGACTCCTCCATTGCCCAAACTCATCCATTCGACCACCGATTATCGATTTTGAACAACGATTTTCAACTAACAACGATCGATCTCTTTTAGATCGTTAGAAATTTTTGAGTTCAAGCTAAGATTCATGGTTAGGACTAAAAACTATCAATGACTCCCAAAAGTTAAGTTTTGTTTGATTTTTTTATTTTTTTATTTTTGATCCCTAAATTTATATATTTCAGTTGTTCTATGAGGTTTTTTAAGTGAATAGAAAGATTTTAGGATTTGTAGATGTGATTTGAGTCGATTTTTAAAAAAATTTGGTATAACTCGTCGTCTTCATCAATTTTCGATCGGACCAGAGAAGAGTTTCTTTGTCAACTTCGACCACCACTGGTTGAGTTTTACATACAAACTCAACCATCATTGGTCGAGTTTTTCCTAAAAACTCGATCCTGCTCAAATGGGGTAAGTACGAAAACCGAAAATTTTGATCTCAACAAAAAACGTTTGAAAAAAAAAAAGTATATGAATTAGTTGTATTACCTCATTACTATTTGATTGAGAGATTTTCATTGGATTTGACGAACCCAAACCATCAAAAAAGGAATATTTAGGTTTTTGGGACTCCATTAATGGTGACCTTTGCTTCAATTCATCTTCCTCCATTAATAGTATTCCTTCTTGAACTTCTTCATCCTTCATAGAGTTTCAAGCCAATAACGACTTTGATCCTTGGTGGTCGAATAATTTAAGAGAGGTTTTAGAGAAAGAAAGTAATTTTTTATTGGAGAAATAGAGAACGTGTTGGAGAATGAAGAGTTAGAGGTGGTAATTTAATTTACACCCTCACCACCCCCTTAGTAAAAAGATGGAATGGTGATTTTGGGTTAAAAGCCCATTTACCTTGTCCACCACCTAACATTTTAGAGAACCCCTTTAACAGCACCCAAACACAATCCTTGATGAGTGAAGGCGAAACATAAGAATAAGTTAGGTGTAAATATCAGAAATATTTTACATGCCATACTATTACTTGTGTTTTTCTTTGACGGCTATTATTAAGACTCCCACTTTGATTTGGGGGGGTGTTAAAAAAATTGGGCCTTAAAGCTCAAATCTTTACTTTTTTTTTGTTTTTTCTACGATGGACTCCCTCTCCCAAACAACTAAACCCTAAATATCCTAACATCTCACCGCCACCAAACTGCCACCATCACATGCACAACCACGCCACCATCACCACCACTGGCGTCACCATCCACCTCTCTCTCCTCTCCTCTCATATGTCTTTTCTTTATCTATCTCTATTTCTTTCTTTGATTTTTCCTATCAATCTCGATCTTTCTCTTCCCTCTCTGTTTCTTTTCTCCTATCTGGATCTCTTTTGATCTCTCTCCCACTCGACCTACTTTCTCTCTCCCAGTCTCTCGATCTCTCGATTTGGTCTCTCTCCCACTCGATCTGCTTTTTCTCTCCCGCTATCTTGATCTACTTTTTCTTTCCTAGTCTCTCGATCTGCTATCTCTCTTTCTCTCTCTCTCTCTCTCTCTCTGTACATTGGTCATCATGATGATGGAGGCAGTGAGGTGATGGTGGTAGTGGCGGTGATTGTGGCTGTAGTTAATTTTGATGGGGTGTAAAAAAGAAAAATGAGAACCCTCTCCTCTAGTAAAATCGCCCCTCCCTCCTAATCATTTTGAACAATTCTCGAGAGCCCCCTAACTAAACGAGCCTTTAGTTCAGATAGCCCTAATAACAATGATCTTATATTATGAAGAATTGTTAACAAGGTGCTGGTCCGGCCCATCATCATGGAGTGGGCTTAACTGGGCCGTCCACTCTTATTTTGATTAGTTATAAGATCATGCACTTCAAGGTGGCAGTCTTTGTTTAGCAATTTGACATACAGCAATAATGTGCTCCTTAGGTTGACGAAAAGAGATTTCAGTAATGATTAACATGACAAATATAATATATTCATATAAAAAAAATTAAATAACTGTATAAGAAAAAAGAAAAAAGCTTTTTGCAAATTCCAATAATTTGTCCTTTCTACTTTTATTATTATTTATAAAATGAGTAGGAGGATATAATAATTAAATTAAGAATCAGTATTTTTTGTTTTTGTATTTTAAGAATATTTTTTCTGAAATTCAGAGAATAATAAGGAATAATTTATATAAAATATGTATAAATACGAAAAATAATTCATGAATTTTATTGCAGCTTGAGAAATACACACATTAAATACACATTTTTTTAATTTAAAAAAGTGAAAAATCGATGTACTAAGCGCGAACTAAACGTGCAAATGCTAAGAAGGGTTAAGTGACAAAAAAAGCCAAGGGGGTCATGAAAACCAGTCTGGCTTTGCCAATCCTAAACCAGGCTGGAACCTAGTCGAGGCTCAAGCCATTCTCATAGAAGGCCCAACTAGCAAGTCTGGGAGCCCAATATTGGGCCACGAACCCATGCTTGGTAACTCGTTCGTTTTGCATACAATTTGAATGGCAAGGCTCAGGCCGAGGGTTTTGAAGCTTGGCCAAACCTTAGCCTGAAGAATTGTTTCAAAAACATCCTAAAAAAGACAGATTTGATCGACCAGGTTCAAACTCCAAACTGGTTCGCCCAAGCCGAAAGTCGACGGATCGTCACTTGTCTGAAATCATTCAACGGCAATAAGTACCATTGTATCATTTTTTGTTTCGTGTTCGTTTTTTTGGGGGTTTGTTTGAGCTTTCAAACAGGCCTGTTGGCTTGAATCGGATTTTGTATACTTTTTTAATTTGTTAAATTTTAAAAGCGCACCCCTAAAGTTTGGTATGAGTTGGTCTCACCCTGCCTAAATCTAGAAGCCCGTCAACAGATTTTTGGTGCTCGCTAAAATAATTTCTCTTTATAACTTCGATCAAAAGCGTGAGGTTCTCTTATGATCTCGGTTGCAATATTCGTTTCGTGGTGTAAACCCTGCATCATAGGGGATTGCGTTAATTTAATTGGGCCTAAGCCCAATTTTAGTGGGCTAGTATGATGATTTAAGGAGTGGAGTTTGTTTTCAATTTTTCAAGCCCAACCAAAAACTGCACCTTGAGACCTTGGGCAAGGGTTGCTCCAAAAGCTACATCAGTGGTGAAGGCTCCAAAACAGAGAGCCATCTAAAAGATTAAGGCTTTGACATTGAAGCTAATTCTGCCAACGTGGATTCACAATAAGGGATTAATGATCTTCTATTGGAAGATGGCTAACCATAATCACAAAATTGATTCGTCTTGCAAGTTTGACTGATATGAAATAGGATTAATCTTCTTATCCTAGGACAAGTATTTAGACTTTCGGGCTCTTTATTAACATATTAGGTTAAACCCGTTCCTCCAACATGGCAAGTTGAGCAGTCAAGATTTATTTTTCAAGTTGTATTATAAGTAGCGATCAAGATTTATCTTTTAAGTTGTAGACTGCTCTGTTTAATAATAGAAATATTTTCAAAATAGATAAATTTGCTACTCACCATGTTCACGCTGTAGACCGTCTGACCCAATACTACGATCACGCATAAAATGATGATATAATGATGATGTCATGAATCTTTGAGCATTTAAATTTGAAAATCATGTCACTTTCATTTTGGATAGGATAAGTAATTAAAAAGATTAGATCAAGATAATGTAATTTAAAAAGATTTTTACTAGTCAACATTCCATAATAAGATCCAACTAATTGTACACACATTGAGTTAGTCAACATTCCTTCCTCTCCTAGTGCCCTAATTTTTTTTTTTAAGGATTAACTAAAAAGCATGTCAATATAAAGAAATGGTCATTGACCCAACAAGGATATTTTCTTTTGTGACTAAGATTTGAGTTGCAAAATACAAAAGAGTACTTTAGTATTGATTCTCCCCACTTGTATAAAATTTCAAAGAAGAAATGACTTAGATTTGAGTACCTTATTAATTTATTTATTTTTCTTGTATGGGTAGGTGATGATATAATACAAATATTATAATAAATAATGGTAGGGCTGACTTAATATGTAATAATTTTAGGGTGGGAGGTGAATATATTTGGTTGAGTAAAGTTAGGGCATTGAGTGGGATATAGAAGTGAAGCATTTGAGTGCCTATGATATAAGCAGAGGGACATAGACATCCAAATGTGACTTGGAATTCCACTAAAATGAGGGGTAGGGAAGGAAGCCCATCACAATGCTAGTTGGTCAATCAATAATGCATATCAATAGGGACATAAATTATATATCCACAGTATTTTGTGACATAGGCCTTAGCTCTTGGAGCTGACCTAGGGCCTTAGCTCTTGGAGCTGACTTTTTATTTTATTTTAGTTTATATTTATATTACAGGTGTCTCCACCGTGTTGGTAATACTAATTTAGACAGACATAAAACATTTTATGTTTAGCCTAAACATAAACCTTAGTACCACATGAGTAAGGTTTATTTTTTGGGAAGGATGTTCCTTCAACTGTGTCGATCATTCTTACTATTATAAATGGAGTAGTGTTTTTTTGTTGGTTGCTTGTCCTTCTTTAAGAAAATACTTATTCTACCCTTAAAATTTGTTAAATAAATACAGTAATATTAAACTTATTGCATGTGCATTCTACGGTTACAAATTGATTTTATACCTCTGGTGATTTGCGCTATTTTAAATTTATCATACAGCCCTCGTAAATGGCTTTGACAGTAGAACACGCAATATATGTAGCATCATCACCCAAAACAAATAAGCATAAATTAAAAATATAAGGGTAAAAAATCTTCACACATGACATAAACTTAAAAGGTAGTAATGAAATGTTGCCGTAGCGCATGTGACTCCATTAGCTAGTAACAATATAATGGTTATAGGAATATCATTATTTTGGTGATTAATTGTTTAATTAATTATTTTTAATTAACCTGAAATTGATAATCACTATAACTTACTATAATAGGCTAGCTCGTGTCAAACAATATTATATAATTGATTAAGTTTAAGATAACAGAGTTGTTGGAATTATATATTCCTCTTATCTATTGTGTTGTTAAAGAAGATGACCATTCTTTCTCATTATATATATTTTTTTAGAGGTTGGATAGTACACATCAATATGATCAAAAGGTGCGAGAATGATGTACTCATAGTGTATTTCATCCTAAAAAAAACACTATTTTTAAATTTTTAGCACCATCAAAAATTAATTTAAAACTAATTAAAATTACCCCGTAATTTCTAATTGTATTAGAAAAATGATTCAAAAAGCTAATGGGCCCAAATGTTGGTTTAAACATGGCGTAAGAAAAAGTGGAGTATTAATAAAGTGAAGGTCGAGTCGAAATATAGTTATCCATAAAAATTATAGAAATGCACATAATCTAAAGAAAATATTAACGACGTTTCTCTAATACATGCGCTTCTTTAGAACAAAACAATTAGTGCCAGAGTTAGAAACACGTACAACACAATTATAGAAGCTTAGTGTGTGCTAATAGTGTATAACACATATGTCATGTGGTAGTTTATAAGTTGTGTAAGGTGATGTTTATTTTTTGTAGGTATCTAAATTTGACTCGTGCAATTAAATTTAACTCATTTGAATTAGATATTTATATATATCTTAGTTGAGTCAAAATTTTAAAATAAGTATGCAGTCACTAATTTGAATTTGAGACGAAGGCCATGCATTAAATTTAAATACCAAAAAATCAAACACCGACTAAATATACATGCACACTTTACCAATTATGCAAAGTGATCCTGTAACGCCTGTTAGCAAGTCTATTGATCATCGGCCAAGTTTTCTAGCTGTCGAAAATCCAAACACTTGTTATTTTAGATTTTCATAACCTTTACAACAATGATTATTGCGGCTTGGGGTGCCAGCCTGGTTGGAATGCCTCGCCCGTATAGTGTTGTGGATAGTTTTGCTTTTGTTCTTCTACTTTGTTCGGAGCTTGTCTCTACATTTGTATATTTTATATCTGATTAATATATTCTTGCTTACCTAGCAAAAAAAAAAAACCTAAAAAAGTATTGATAGAATATCCACTAATTGAAGGAAAGTTCACCGGTCGGTGGACATTCCATCGATCATTTTGAGGTCCATTAACCAACAAATTTTAAACGTAAATCAACTAATACTATCAGCCATTAGATCCACCATTTTATTTGCTTTTATTTCGTTATAAAAATAATTTTGAATATCAATTTAACAAAATCCTAATTTTAAGCACAAACCTACCAAACTTGCCCACCCCTAAACCTTCAAATTTGATTTTTAGAAAAATGCTAAACCTACTGCATTTATTACTGTTTGAGCATCTTATAGTTACGAATTAATTTTATCCCTCGTGATTTACGTTCATTTCAAATTTATCATGTTACCTCTATAAATGGCTTTGGTAATAAAAACTACAGGAAGCATAGCCTCACCCTTCACCCTTAGTTTTAAGGGGATAGATTTTATGTATTCCATTGTACTTGCTCTACAATGAGAATCGCAGTTCCAAAATTTGAAAGAGGATCTCGAAAACTAAACCCTAATTAATGAACGGTCAATGAAACCATTGTAATTGGATTTGTTGGGTATCCTGTAGAGGAACAGTGCAGGCCTGATCTCAAGAACTGGGATTTGCCACATTTCAAGGGTACAACCTAAAAATTCTCCTCCTAAAGTATAAGGAAAACGATACATCCGGGCCTGTTTTAGTTTTCGATCTATATTGTCAGCTGATCATCAATGATTCAGTATCACTCTGATTTGGGGGTGCCCGATTTTGTTCACCCACTTGTAAGGTGGGTGAGAAAAACCACTCATCAGCTAGCCGTTGGGACTGGATCAGCCCTGATATTTAGGAGTATCAACAAACTAAAAAATGTTTTAGGAGTATCAACAAACTAAAAAATGTGGCGCCCAATATATTCAAAAATCAAAAAAAAACAAAATGCCCCATAAATACCTAATTTTGCTGAGGGCCAATGATGGAGTTGATTGCTTAACATTCCACTGCTATATGTTGGTGGTTTTGCAAACGCACCTTACAAGTAGGTGAACAAAATCACACTCCTTAATGAATTATTACTCTTGAGACAATTGAAAAAAAATGAGCTTTGAAAATCACTTCCTAAAGTAAAATGCTTTCAACATAATAAATTAGTGGGCAATTTAGGATTAGCCCCCAATTGCTAACTGAAATTCGGCAAAACCTCCAATATTAATCAATATTAGGGATATAACCCAAAATTCACTATTTCAATTATCTTTTCCGTTAAATTTACAATTTTTGTTATTTTTTCGTTTATGTTTGGGTCTTTTACTAAATTGCTCTCCTATATGCGAAACATGTACAATTTAATGCTATTTTTTTAAAAACATTAAGAATACTATTCTAAAAATTCTCAAACTTCCAATACACATTTCTTTACATTGTTGTTGGGACATAATACTATTCATGTTTACCTAAAGATAAACTTTGTGGGGCTACATGAGTACGATACAATGGTTAATTTTTTGTGAGGATATTTTTCTCATAATGTAAATCATTATAAAGTTTTAGAATAGACTGATTTATTGTGATAATGATTTACATGGTGAGAAAAATATATTAACTAAAAATTAACCCTTAGATTGTACTCATGTAGGCCTCACAAGGTTTATCTTTTTAGAAAGATATTCTTAGTATTTTTTTAAAAAATAGCATTTAAGGTGTACACTTATTGCACTCATGAGGACAATTTAGTAAAAAACCCAAGCACAAAGTCCGTTAACAGAAAAGATAACGAGAATAGAAATTTAACGGAAAAAATAACTGAAATAGTGAATTTGGAGTTATATCTCTAATATTGATTAATATGGGGGGTTTTGCCTAATTTCAATTATCAATTGGGGGCTAACTCTAAATTAGCTTATAAATATTTGTCTCTTTTTTATTTTTATTTTTATTTTTTAATTTCATTTCGTGCTGGGAGAGGGTGTTGAATCTTCCTTGAAGATTCATCACAAAAGAAGTCCAAATTGATATAATTATTTTAAGCTTTACATAAACAACTCAAATGCTATAATTTTGGTGAGAAAACATTCCTTAACTTAAGAAAGAGGTAGTGTGTTTTAAATAAAGAGACCTAATGTGTCCAAAAAATGTCAAGAATTACAATCTTCCAAGCATTTATATGTGTTTTTCTTGCTGTTGCTTTACATGTGTCAATGACAAGGCTCCAAAAAGAGTTCTTATCTTATATCTTACATGGTTTTTTTTTTGTCTTACTAAACAAACAAATATGTATGGAGTTGGACTTTTGAGACAATTTAAAACATTTGAGTTAGTGTAAGAGATTTTGATTTGGGCACCCAAAACCCTAATACCTCAAAAAAAAAAAACATGGAAAAAAATTAAAAACAAGAAAGAAGAAGAATAAGACAATAAAAAAAATTGAAGATTGAGTAGTGACATGGGTCAGGAAAAGTTCCATAAAACTCAAAAATCAATGCTAAAAAGCTCAAAATGCACTTAATTAATAAACATCCCAAGTACAATAAGGCTAGGTTAAGGGTTTTGGTTTAGGTATTACCCAAAGACTAGGCCAGTGAGTGGGGTAGAAAAATCTCTATAAATCTTTGCTAAAAAGTACTCAAAATAAAACAGACAAATACTATGGTTTATGAGAAAATTAGCAACACTTAAACATTTTATGTCTTTTAAGAGATAATGGGTCCAAAAAATTGACAGAAATAAAATCTTAATTATATGCCTTTGTATTTGTATTGCATGCACATGTATTAACATATAGTTAATGAACAAAAAATCCAAAGAAACTGTCTTCTTACTTACATGGGTTCTTGTCTTACTTACAAAACAAATGTTTCTAAGTTGGGCTTTTGAGACATTTGAGACTTTTGAGTTCTCACTTCTCACTGTGAAGGTAAAAGGTTTTGGTTTTGGTACCCAAAACCCTAGAGTTCAAAAAAAGTGAAAGAAAATCAAAGTAGAGAGAAGAGATCAAAGTGGAGGCCTGATTGAGGGAATAGAAAGATAGATTTAGAGAGAGAGAGAGAGAGAGAGCTTTAGATTAGTCATTGAGAGGTCTATTAGACAAGTCACTGCCATCATATACTAGGGAGGTGTGCATTCATTTGTTATAATAGTTTAAGATTACTTTACCTCTTACAATCTTTTGGTGCTTTTTTTTTTTTTTTTTCACTTTGATTCTTAACAGTCATTACATATCAAAGAGGAGCAGTGGCACCTTCTAATAGATACTTCGTTATCCTGTAAGGCAATCAACCAATTTGAGATCAAAAGTAATCTCTTTGGGTATCCCCAAAGTGTTCAAAGGATGTGTGGCTAAATGTTTGGTTTTTTTCTTTTCTTTTTCTTTTTTAAAATTTAGCCCTTTATTTTTATTTTTTTTCTCTTTTTGTCTTTGTCTTTATTTCCTACCCATGTTCACCCTTCTTTATCTCATCCAATTAGATAACAGTAAACCTATTCCACTTGATCTGTGGTACATAGTATACAACTCAGCTGATAAAAAAGAAAAAAAAAATGGGCATTACAAATTACCCCCTAAAAGTTATTATTTAGTAAAAGCCCCCTATGCTCAACCCTTTGTAACTTTTACATGTCTAGCGTTATAGCTGTGAGAAAATATTTTAATTCTCAAGTACAACTCAGTTTCCATACAAACACATTAAAAATAAATAAAACGGTGTATTTTATTACGAGAGCCTATCTGCATTATATTGTTAGTCATATGAGTGTATATTGATCCGGGGGACCACCAAGAATTGATTCGAGAACTTATTTTTAAGTAAAGATATTCTCTTTAATCATCATTATAAAAAATCAGTTCATTTTAAAACTTATAACTGTATTATTTATTGACTTAAATCAATGCTAAAATGAATAGTTCAATCATCATTATTTTAGTGACTTCTAATGATCTGATGATCGGGTTGTTGGTTTTATAATGTGCTAATTTTTAGTGGAAGATAATCAATATGCTGAACGAGAATATCCTTACCCAATATCACTACTTGGATCAACTTCATGTGAGCTAATATATGTCATCCTAATAGATATGATTACTTAAAAAATAAGGAGACTTTGAATCTATTCATTTATTAATACAATTTACTACTTAGGCTAATTGCATTGCTCTATGAATGAAGTCCGTAATTCATCGAGTGAGACGATCCGACGTCTGAATTCATTCTTTAGAAACGACTGAATTCATTATTTAGATGTCTCCTCACCGTGAAAATCATCTCCACAAAGAATGACTTTCTTCTAAAAAATTTAGCCCCATCAACAATTTATTGAAATTTTAAATTTTTTGAACCATTCACTTTTGCATCAAAATTTAGCCAACTTTTGACATGATACAAAGTTTTAGAACATGCCGTTTTAGTGAAGATCTCTAGAGGAAATTATCCCAAAAAATAAAAAATTAATTCTTTGATCATTTCTATGCGCATTATATATATATATATATATATATATATATATATATAACAGAGGTGTAAGAATAAGTGGAGTAGCAGTCAATGGCTACATGGGATTGGCTGGATCAGACTGAATCACCTAATTTAGATCGGTGGGATCAGTTGGAATGTTTTTTTTTGTTATTTTCTATTGTTCACACCGGATTGGATCAAAATCAGCCGATCCAACTAAATCGACTCGGGATTGGTGGCCATCGATCCGTCCATTGAAACCGATCCAGTGAACCATGATTCACCCTCAATCGGGTCACTTTTAACATATCATGATTCATCGCCCTAATTAGGGCATGCAAGTAGTCAGTTGCATACAAAAGCTCAACTGACATTTCGGTACGACCGTATCCATAAGCGGTAATCATCCAATCTATCAAGCTTCGTACTGTTATTTTGAGACTTCTGAGTGGGTGACTCAGAATTTCAGAGTTTCAGACATTATTGATACGGAATTCTATCTCTAAAAAATCCACCCAAGTTATTATCTGACAGTGTATGTTATTCTTGGGAGTAAATTGGGACCCATGTCTAAAATCTCAATGGTGAAAATCAAGTAACCCTATCTCTTAAGTTTGAAGAAAAAAAATTAAAGACCCAAAAGTTAGAAATAAGTGGTGTAATTTGATTCGAGGTCTACTCAGAGACGACGAGTCCGATTCCAACGGTTTTGTTTCCATGAGGAATGCGGAAGTATATTTTTGGGTAGGGACAAGAAAGTGTATTTCATAGAATTACCTTGAAAACTAAATTCCATAAAATTTAAATTGTGAACCAGCAGTGAAAGTTGTGTTGTTTCAGCTCAACTAACTCAATTTTTTGAGATTCAAGCGCAATAAAACACTGCCTAAGCTGAATTTGAAATGAAAGTCTAACTCAAGTGGACAATTCAAACGAGTCAGAGTCAAATGCCTTAAAAAAAATCACCACAAGAGCACTACTAAATTGTACGCAATCCTCCAAGGGAACAAAATTACCACAATTATGAGTTTTGAATCCACAACTTCTTTATAATTATTCTGAGTTTTGAATCCACACCCTTATTCATACGCCTTGTCTACACATATATATAAGGCCCAAATGGAGACAATCTAAGGGGTAGATTTTTTTTCTTATTTTTAATAGTCTTCTCATGACCATGGAGATTATCGTCATTAAAAATCACATTGTTTTAATCTCTTAGCCGTATCAACCATTTATTGAATCTTTAAACTTTTTGGACCAATTATTTTAACATCAAATTTAAACCAACTTTTGATAGAGTAAAAAATTTTAGAACAATGTGATTTTTGGTGAAAATAATCTCACGAATGAATATATTATCCTAAAGAAATCATTTATTCGATCGTCCGCATATGTTGGACCCCATAAATGGGAATTAGGTGTAAGAATAAGGGGTGTACATGGAAAAGTGATGGGGTTGAAGCAAAATTTTCCTATGCTCTTGATCTTCAAATGTTTTGCGGTTTCTTTAATTTCATAAGGTCGAGAAGATTGCGTCTTGGACAAAATAGAATTTGATTACCAAATAAGAAATTTTCTTGAGTTTGTTGACTAGGATGCAAAAACATTGTCGATCAAGTTGATTGTCAAGAAATAGACAACAAGTTTGAGGGTATTTTTCATCTCACTGCCACGTCAACTTTTAAATTTATGGTCGCATGTTTATTGGAAACATTTTTTGAGACAAAAGTCTATATTTCTTGCATAACATCACATTTTGACAGATTCACGATCGCATTGGACCTCTTACCTCATCCTAGTTAACATTGACAAAATTAATAATGGTACATATCTAGGTTGCTACCCAACTACCAGGAATGAGAGCTCCTGATCCTATATATATGTTTCCTGCCTTGTTTAGAAGCAATGGCTTCATGAGTAGCCAATGTGGGACCAAAAGTAGACAACACTCCTTTGCTAAAGATTGTACTTACCATTCTCTAAACCCTTAATAAAGCTTAAACACTTAATTACATGCACTTCCCTTTTATGCCCATATGAGCTCCATCCTTAATATTCTTATTCTTAAGCATGCAATTAATTAAATACCACCATATGACCACAAAATTGTGTTTCCTCCTACCCTTATGACTTATGAGTGAGCCAGATAAGTAGATGGTGACCCCTCAAAAGTGTTCAGCTGCCCCTCAACAACAAAGACAAAGACCCCTCAAAAGGGTACCCTTTGCCCTAATTAAGGGTCCCACCTTTGCCCATAATAAAAAGAAATCAATATGTCCATTCAATTGAAGTTCATACAAATGCACTCTTTTCCATGTGAAGAGGAGGGGTCATGTTTTTCTTGTTTCTTTTTTTAATTTGTTCATTGAAAGTGGAAGATCAAAGCACAAATCTCCCTGAACTTTGCTTTTCAGCCCTCTCTTTAAGACTATTCTCTCTTCTATTAAAGCACAAATACACATAACATTAACATAGAGAGTTGGTCCCATCCCTGTAGGGCAAGCAAGATGAAGAAAGAATAAAGTAGAAGAAAAAAAAAAAGAAAGAAAAAGAAAAAAAAAGAAAGGATAAAAAAAAAGGTTCATTGATTCTTTCTTCCATGTAATGCATCCATTCAAATAGTACATTATTTATTAAATAGCATGCATGACACTAGCTATAACAATATAATAATTATCATAATTATCTCTTTTTTCCTTCCCATAATTTAAAATAATATACGTACCACATATTTTTCTCATATAACAAGAGAATTTACATCTTGGGATATGTATACACATTCTCGATTCAACCCATCTTTGACGTACATGCGCGCATCACATGTTTTAAGGTAGAGCCACTATCTATTATATCCTGTAGTTCATAAATATAAATATAATCCCAAATATCGTGAGTTTATAAATGTAGAAATAAATTCGAACTGCATGTCGTATCATGCGTATGCAAATTTTTATTTAAAAAAAAAAAAGGGAAAAAGAAGGCTTTATGTATTATAATTTTTCATTTTGTGAATTATTTACATATAATTTTTAAAAAAATATATTTTGTCCAACTACAATAATAAATTACTAAATATTAACTTATATTTAAAGAGGGAGAAAATATACATATAAGTAAACATGCATGCATGCATGCATGGTTGTATTAAATGGAACGGCGTAATGTTTAGGGCAATATAGTACTAGAGAAAATCTAAAGCAATTAAATGCAATAATAAAATCTTCACTGACAACATTCCCTGTCCACCAATCAATTATATTTTAAAAGTGAAAGGGTACCAACAAATTTAAAAAGGTTAAACTTCTAGACAAAAAAAAGGATGTCGCCATGAATGTCTAGTAGAAGTTGAAGTAAAAATTATAGAAATACCCATTTTCTTTTCTTTCTCTCTTTTTTATTTTTAAAAAAAAGGTATATTTACCCTAAAGTCTCATTAATATTACTAATGCCTTCTTTATTTAGCTTATTATTGTAGAAATTAAGCCCTTAAATAATTTATATCCATGTCGGAAGCTTGGATAAATCATAAATCTCATATAATTTCTATGTTTGAAGCCCATACAAATAAAAACTGTGATCCACCACCAAAATAGAAAACCTTTGGCTATTGTCATTTTTTGGATGTTGGAGGGTAGTTATTGTCACTAAATTTGATTCAAAGGGCAAATTTATCATGATCTCCCTTTAAAGTGAAGGGTCTTCTTTATCAATCTCAAATAAAAGCAAAAGGGTATTCTTGTCAATAGGTTAAAGAAGAGAATCACTTTACTTTTTCTCTCTAATCTATACTTTAAATTTCTGTTATCCAACGGCTTTATCTTTGTCATTTAATACCACCCTGAGAAATATAGTTAATTATATACAAACCCCTCTTTTACTTTTAGAAATTCAGAAAACCCCTTTGACCATTAGTCAACATAGTTGACCAACCACTGTTATCTCCCATATTAATAACTATTTCCAAGTTTTTGTGTTCAAGTGTTTAACATCCAAGGGTTTCACAAATCACTAGTAATTTACCTATATTTTCAGGGGCTAGTACAAAAAATTATCAATTCTTTTTTAAAAAAAAAAAATTTTGAATTAAGTTATTTACTTAAATTTTTTTTTTAAAATAAGGAACTTCTTTTTTGCCATCTTCTCTGCCTTTTCTGTCTCAAGCTTAGCTTAAAGAAACTTGACAGATAGTAGTAGAAGTTCATACCAGTTATGGCCACCACTACTTCAATCTCTCCTTCTTTCTTCACTCTTCATCTTTAAAGCAAAAGAAGAACCCTAAAAAGAGACTCTTAAAACTTATCTTCCATCTTCAATGTGAAGCCTCTTCTTTCCTTTTGAAAGATGCTTCATTTTCTATACCTCAACTCACCTGAAGTTTCCCAAATTATTCCTTCTCAAACTTTTCCTTCCTTTTTTGATCATCAAAATTCTCTTACCCAAATACTTAAACACCTCCTAATCTTCTCTACATTCTCTTCAAATTCATTAGAACCCATTTTTCTTCGAAAATCCATCTCCAACTGAACAAAAATTAACAACTCCACACAAAAAATGGTCCTATCACCACAAGTAGTACTAGTTTTCTTCTCCCTACTAGCTACTTGTACTTCTTCTTCTTCTTCTTCTTCTTCACTGATTGATGATGCACTTGTTTTAGCTTCATTAAAGCAAGGATTTGAGTTTGCTGATCCTGTTTTGAGTAGTTGGGATGTTTCAAATTCGGGTTCAGTTTGTTCTTGGTTTGGAATTAAATGTGTGGGTGATCGAGTTGTTGTTTTCGACATTTCGAATTTGAATCTTGGTGGTTATGTTTCTAAAGAAATTTCAAGACTAGATGGACTAGTGGGTCTTTCTCTTGCTGGTAACAATTTTACAGGTGAAATTGAGATAGCCAATTTAAGTGATCTTAAATGGCTTAATATCTCAAACAATCAGTTCAATGGAGGTCTAGATTGGGATTACTCAAGTTTGAGTAACTTGGAAGTTTTTGATGCTTATAATAATAATTTCACAGCTCTTCTTCCTGTTGGGATCTTAAAGTTAGCCAAGAAATTGAAGTATCTTGAACTTGGTGGGAATTTTTTCTATGGAAAGATTCCAGGGAGTTATGGGAATTTGATAAGTTTGGAGTTCTTATCACTAGCAGGGAATGATCTTCATGGGAAAATTCCAGGTGAGTTGGGAAATTTGATTAACTTGAGAAAGCTTCAATTGGGTTACTTCAATGTTTTTGAAGGTGGGATTCCAGTAGAAATTGGAAATTTGATCAATTTAGTTCATTTAGATCTTTCAAGATGTGAACTACATGGTTCAATTCCACACCAATTAGGGAATTTGAAGTTGCTTCATACACTTTACTTGTATGGGAACCACTTATCTGGTTCAATACCAAACCAGTTAGGAAATTTAACAAGTTTAGTAAATCTTGATCTTTCCTACAATGTACTTACAGGAGAAATCCCAATTGAGTTTTCAAATCTTCAAAAACTCAATCTTTTGAATCTGTTTGTGAACAGATTACATGGATCAATTCCTGATTTTGTTGCTGATTTGCCAAATTTGGAAACTCTAGAGCTGTGGAAGAACAATTTTACTGGTGTGATTCCTGAGAAATTAGGGCAAAATGGGAAACTCCAATTCCTTGATCTTTCCTCAAATAAACTCACTGGTACAATTCCTCAAAATCTTTGTTCTTCTAATCAGCTCAGAATTCTGATTCTCCTGAAAAATTTCCTTTTTGGTTCAATTCCTGAGAACCTAGGGTTTTGTTTCAGCCTCACAAAAGTTAGAATTGGGCAAAATTACTTGAATGGAAGTATTCCAAATAGATTTCTGTTCTTACCAGAGCTAAATTTAGCTGAATTGCAGAACAATTATCTTTCGGGTAATTTATCGGAGAATTTCGGTAACAGTAGTTCGAAACCAGAAAAATTGAGTCAATTGAATTTATCAAACAATCTACTTTCTGGTTCTTTACCATCTTCAATTTCAAATTTTTCTTCCCTCCAAATTCTCCTACTGAGTGGAAACAGATTTTCTGGTCCAATCCCACCTTCTATAGGAGATCTTCATCAAATTCTAAAGCTTGATCTCAGCAAAAATTCTCTCTCTAATGAAATTCCTCCAGAGATTGGAAATTGTTCACATCTTTCTTATCTAGATTTGAGTCAGAACAATCTCTCAGGCCCAATCCCTTCTGAAATTTCCAACATTCGGATCCTGAATTACTTGAATTTATCAAGAAATCATCTTACTAAGGAAATACCCAAATCCATTGGCTCCATAAAAAGTCTAACTGGTGCAGATTTCTCCTTCAATGATTTTACCGGTAAGTTACCCGAATCTGGCCAATTTTCCTACTTTGATGCTTCATCTTTCGCGGGTAATCCTCGTTTATGCGGTTCTTTGCTGAACAATCCTTGTAATTTCACCACAGTTACAATCAAACCCGGAAAGGTTCCTCGCGATTTCAAACTCATTTTGGCTCTTGGGTTTCTCTTATGCTCCTTAGTATTTACCGCCGCTGCGATAATCAAGGCCAAATCATTCAAGAAAGGTGGTCCTGATTCATGGAAAATGACTGCATTTCAGAAGGTTGAATTTACAGTTTCTGATGTTCTTGAATGTATGAAAGATTGTAATGTGATCGGCCGCGGAGGAGCTGGTATTGTTTACTTGGGAAAAATGCCGAATGGGGAAGAAATCGCAGTAAAAAGACTACTTGGGTTTGGTAATAACAGTCATGATCATGGATTTGGAGCTGAAATTCAAACACTGGGGAACATTCGGCATCGCAACATTGTTAGATTATTGGCATTTTGTTCGAATTCGCAGACGAATTTACTGGTTTATGAGTATATGAGGAACGGAAGTTTAGGAGAAGTTTTGCATGGGAAGAAAGGTGGGTTTTTGGGGTGGGATATGAGGTATAAAATCTCCATTGAAGCTGCTTTGGGACTGTGTTATCTTCACCATGATTGCTCACCATTGATAATTCACAGAGATGTAAAGTCTAATAACATTCTCTTGAATTCCAACTTTGAAGCCCATGTTGCAGATTTTGGTCTTGCTAAGTTCCTTATTGATGGTGGTGCTTCTGAGTGTATGTCAGCCATTGCAGGTTCTTATGGCTATATTGCACCTGGTATGTATATTTTTCCTATCATTCACCCTAGCTAGCTTGTTTAATTTTCCTTATTTTCTTGCTACAAAATCACAACAATTGGTGCTAATGTTAATTTGTTTTACTTATTGATGTTTTGTAGAATATGCTTATACACTCAAGGTCGATGAGAAGAGCGATGTTTACAGTTTCGGAGTAGTCCTTTTGGAACTGATCACGGGACGTCGGCCGGTGGGTGAATTCGGAGACGGTGTCGATATTGTTCAATGGGCTAAAAGATCAACAAATTGCAGAAAAGAAAGGGTGATAAACATACTAGATCCTAGACTAAGTAAAATACCCATGGATGAAGCAATGCACCTATTTTTCACTGCAATCTATTGTGTTCAAGAGAATAGTGTCGAAAGGCCGACAATGCGAGAAGTAGTTCAAATGCTCTCCGAATTCCCTCGCCATTCTCCTTCATCTTCTTCTTCTTCCTCTGCTTCAAAGACTTCTCAAAAACAAAAAGAACAAGAACTAAAGAAGTTGGGTAAGGAGGAGAAAGAAACAGAATTTCTTAAACTCCCACCAGATCTTTTGATCTAAAAAAAAACCAAAAACTTGTTTGAATTGTATGTTTAGGAAGTTTTAGTTTACACTGATAGTGTTCTTGTTCAGAGGATGGCTGTATTTTGTTAGAGCCTTGCAATTTGTTCAGAGTTAGTAATTTTTTTTTTGTGGTTTTGTTTTGTTTTATCTTCTTAATTGGTAAGTTTTTAGTTATAGAAGATTTGGTGGGAAAAGAAAATGTTGAGGGAATAAGCAGGGGGTTGCACTTCTTATTAAGGGGTGTTAATAGAGTTATGTTTGAATATCTTTGTACTATAATATACAAAATTGTATGAAATGCTTTATCATCCAAATTTTAGTAATTTTTGTTAGCAAGATATGAAATTCTCTATTTTTTTTTTAATTTTTTTTTTTGTAGAAGTTATGTAATTCTCTTGTTTACTTGTTAATTTGTTATACTTTATGAACATTCATTAGAAACTAATAATTATATCTCAAAAAAAAAACTATTAATTAGAATCAATAACAAGTCTTTGACAAGAGGAAAAGTGGAAAACCGTTTTGGGCAAATGCCAGCTAGTGCAGGTAGTAGTATCTGTTGTTGTTGTTGACAGGTTAGACCTAGGTTCAATTCTTGATAGTATAGAGTTACTGATCTCATAAAAACAGGCTCACCTCTTGGCATAAAGAAGTAGTGAAATGATGATCAATAGAGCATAATCAGAGGAAGACCTACAAAACACAGAAATGACTGAATACATCTAACTTTTATGGTGTCATCACTGAAATATACATGGGCTTCACTGAAATAGGCACAGACTATTATTGTATTTCCAGGAATGTGTGGTTGATTCTTGCTGAGGTAGCTTCTCAACCATCTGGTACTTTGCAAATGATAAGGCCTCCATTCTGATTTACTCAATCATGGAGGACTAAAAGAAGGAAGTATTGATGCCTGACATGTCCAATACAAGTGATTAGAGATGGAAAATTTGATGTACCCTCATGTTTTTGTGTGTTTTCTGTTAAGTTCATTTTGTTGCTTAGAGTATTTTGGTGATTGGGTTGAATGAATATTTGAGTTGGTTTTCCAAACAAATTTTTTTTTTTTTAGAAACTGCTACCCATCCCAAATACTTGACCCTAAAACGTTTTTTTTAAGAGTAATGCTAGGGACACATGTTGGGGGACATCCGTACGCTTAGGCACACTGTTCTGTTTGGCTTGTAGGGTTCACATATGCAATGATTTTTTTTTTTTTTTTGAGCCGACTAATGCCCAAGTTACAATATCGCATAGATTGCAACCATAGGCGCAGAGAAGACCACCATTAAGAGGTGCAGGAAAGACTACTACGCACAAATTTAGAACATGCTGATTTTTTTTTGAGAATGTGAAGATAAAACCTTTCATAAAAAAATTGGTGTCCGAACTTATCTAACAAATACATGGAAGAATCAATTTAAGGTGACAAGTACAAAATCCAGGGGTCGTCACCCACTTTCTTGAGTGGAAATGATTTGGAACTGGAACAGAATCAAAACGAAATACAAGAGACCCGTTGACAACCCTAGATTGCACCCGTGATTCTAGCTGCAAGTGGCAAATAATCTTCAGGGATTGCGCAATATGGAAAATTCATCGAACGGTCCAGATTTAGCTAAGACTTTATTCTTCGAAGCTACTTCAGAATGACAGCAGAGCAAGAACCCACACTTCTTTTCATAATTTTTATCCTTTTTTTGGATTCTATCATAACCTTCAAATCTTTGCAAGTGAAAGAGACCCAAATTTGCGTCGTTTGCGAGGCAAGACTGTCTCTTATTTCTGTGCCGGTGGTAATCGGGGTGTGGGTCAGAAATCAGAATCTGAGAGAGAGTCAAAAACATTGATCTGAGTCTGAGACACATAGGTTCTGCCGCCGTTGATGGTGCTTCACATAACAGTGTTGGGGGTCGTGAAAGCAACCCAACAACATCCCCCTTCAGGCCCATTTTTTACGTGACTTACAGTAAGTTAAAAAAACACGCTACGCATATTTCTAGGGCTTTGGGCTGGTTTTTTTATTTGGGTAACTGAGAATTTCCCTTTCTTTTATTGGGATCCAAATACTAGTTACATTAGGTGATGAAGATGAACTGATGATAGAACTCTCATGACATGCGGAAATGGCAGTAATGGCAAGAGTTTTAAATAGGAGTTAGTATTTGGGGGGACTTGCTTCTTTGGACACAGTCTGGAGTGTACGTAGAGATGATTCGAAAATGTTAGGATGATTTCTTCGGCATGTAGATCATCATATAAAAATCATTTTGTTCTAAAATTTCTAACTCATATCATATGTTGGTTTAAAGTTAACGTGTAGGTCATCTCCAGGTGTAGGTCATCTCTAGGTGGTCCTCCATGGACCGTGTCTATAACATGTCTAAATAAACAGGTCCTTCGAGCCTAACTCTTTAAATAATATACTAAGACTAGAATAAGAATAAATATTTTTCGACTTTAATAATTATTATAAAGATCATTTCCTTCGCATTTAACAAATGAGCTAGCGAGTCGTTAGCTTCCTTCAATGCCACGTATACCTAAAGTTGTTTTTATAATTTTGAAACCCTATATCAAAGAGGAGGGAGGAGCTAGCTAGTGACTGAGAGTCGGAGACATTTGCAACTATTACTAAAAATCCTCTAACAAGTTTTTATTAGATGCAAATATAAAACGATCTCCATTGCAGCTTTTAAGAGTAGTTCTATTATTTTTTTGCCCAGCAACAAAAGTATAGTATATTATTAGAATATATAGTCATTAAGCCATATACTGATATACAATTATACAAACCGCAGGGACAACAACCCTGGTATGGGAACAAAACAAAGAAGGAAGAAGAATCACAATGCTCAATTGAACATCCCAATTCCTAATTAGGTTGGCACCTTGGAGAGCAACAATCATCTTCATACCAACCCTCTAATAATTAATATTCGATAAAATAATAATCTTTATTTTTATACATTTTGTTGGTCCCAATTGGAACCCAAAAGATAAAAATTATTCGATTAATTAATAATTTTAGCCGATCTTGACTTTATTAATTTATAGAGGTTTAACTATACAATAAAGGCGAGAATCATAGATGATGATCTTACAACCCTGCAGATGCACACTTCTTTTCACAAGGCAATCATCAGAGAAGGGATAATGCTAAACTTACAACAAACTCTTGTATAATTTCCTACCGAAAGCTAATCCGACAGTGAAACTGTTTTTCACATACTCTTACGATTCGTGTCCATCTCAAAGTAATAGGCATCCACCGTATATTGTGCCTTCGGTAGAAAATTATGTAGGTTTTTCGGTAAGCCTAGCATCACTTCGTTTCTCCGTTTCTCCGTTTCTCTAACAACATGAGAGAATCTCATATGGTTCTTATTTTGACCAACTTCTCATTTGGGCTCCCAAGTATGATTTTGTATGCCGGGCCCTACACTCTAAGCCCGAGTTTGGGTTGGGCATGACTGGCCCAATTGATCAAATTTCGGTTGGACGTGGGCTCTTAATTTTCTTTCTTTCTTCTCTTTTCTTATGAACATGTTAAAAATATCCAAGAATTGGAACCAACATACACAACCAGAACATACGTGAAACCAATTCGCTCGACCATTGATCTACCTATTTGAGAACCAGAACCGGATCCAAGAAGTTCCGAAAAAGCCTAACAATTTCGTTCCACGTTGAAAAGGGAGTCAGGCTACCATTCTGTTTTGCCTGGAAATTGGGCCACTTTAGCTTTCTCATATTCCTTTCTAGGGCATAGCCGCATGGCATTGGGCATTGTCTCTCTGTTTCACTTCTTTTAACAAAAGATTTTTAAGGTGGTCCAGACTTCAGATAATGTAGGTGGTCCTTAGACCATCCACAGTCGTGTTGTCTATTTTGATTGTGTAAAAATTAAAAACTGTAGAAATACACAACCCTATTCGCACTGCATCTTTGTCCAAAATTGTCTAAAATTTGTGAAAAGAATAAAAAAGAAAAAAAATATACATGTGGGGCGGTCTTTGAGATAGCGCCCAACATCAGGCGGTCTTTGAGATAGCGCCCAAAAAAGGTAACATTTTTTTAAAAAAAATAATGAAAAAAAAAAATTAATTTTAGTAAGATTAAAAAAAAAAAAAAGGTCCGCCTGGTCGCCAGGCACACTCTCAGAGTCCGCCTGGCGACCAGGCACACTCTCAGAGTCCGCCTGGTTCCAGGCTAACTCTGAGAGTCCGCCCATCTAATTTTCTATATATTTTTAGATGTTGTCTATTTTTACACAATTCTCTCTCCTGCTAGTCCAAATTTACATTTTTAGACAATCCATAGCGAATTACTTTTTAGACAATTCGGCTAAATTTAGCTAGCATTGTGGATGCTCTTAAGTGGGAACCGTTGGATCTTCTGATGTTAGATTCATCTTTAGATTTGAAACTTAAAACATTTGATTGCATTTAAAATAGAATAAAAATATAAAACAAAAACAAAAAAAAAAAAAAATCTGTGATTTAACCATCACATTTTTTTGAAAAGGTAGGTCTGTTTTCAAGAAAGAGTGCTGCTTTTTTGCCCGACCATATTACAAAATAAATGCCAGAAACTTACGTGGCATGGTGGGTCTTATTGCCACATAAGTTGAAAATCCTTTATAACACTTTTAGGAGGAGAAAAGTAGTGGGTCCCACCCTGCCAAATAAGTTTCTGACATCGATTTTGTAAAACGGTCTGACCAAAAAACTTTATTGTTTCAAGAAATCAGGTTGTCAGTACAACCTGAGTCTTCAACAATAGACATTAGTAGTTAAATTAGCTGGTTGTTTTTGGGTCTAAGGGCACACGTTAACAAGCATTTAACGATGTACTTTTATTTTGGAAAAACATAAATTTGCATTGGAAGTCACCCCTATAACTATAACTGTTTTATGTTCCAGGAATACCCTCACTAATGTAACTTTCTACTTTCTTAGCTCCGTTTTTTTTTTTCTTTTTTTTTTTTATCCCATTTTTTGGGTCCCACTAAACACGTCACGATTATTTTTTTGTTACATCTGTTATCCATTTGGGAATAAAATTTCACCACTTCCTCAAAAGTAATGAGTAATATTATTGGACCGATCAAATGATAGATTTGGTGACACAGCATGGTCGGTCCGGTCCTGAGATTCGGAGGGTCGTGTGCAAAATAGCTCAACACTGCTACTTGAACATAAATTTTTTTTGATGTTTGGGCCAATGTTTTAAAAATCGGATCGGACCGGCTAGTTGAACCGATAAATCGATGACCCAGAAACAAAATTGGGTTGGTTCGACATCAACCCAGCATTTTCTTCAAAAACCGGCTTTATATGATTAAACCGATCAAACCGACCGGTTAAACCGGTGACCCAGGCAAACCACTTTTTTTTTGAGTGGGTTAGTTTAGTGTAATATTTGTATTTATTTTTTTTTAAAATGCATCCAACAAGATTCGGACCCAGAATACCTTATAAAACTTATAAAGCTTTTACCATTTGTACTGAAGCTACTTTATTGGCTATGTGTTATAACTTAATATATTACTAGTGAGTTTAATGGTTTTCAGAGTTTCGAACACAAAACCTCTGGTTCATTTAAAATCAATTTTGCCAAATGTGCTACATGAAAGGTTATGTTTTATTCTCATTTTTTATAATTATGTTGTTTAGTTAACCCACTGGTCAACCCACTGGTCCAACCAGGTTGACCCAACCCAATGCCTTCTCCGGTTCGATGACTGGTCCTATTTTTAAAACATTAGTTTGGGCAAACAAAAACATCGCGGGGCCCACATAACCATGATCTAAGGGTTGATATTTTTTGAATATATTATCTTTATCATGTAGATCATCTTTTAAAAAATAAGCTAATTATAAAACTTCTAACACCACTAAAAATTGATTGGAGTTGATTAAAAATCAACGGTGAGGACTTCCATCCAATGTTTGATAACGTTATAAGTCTTAGAATGAGACGAGCATGATCTATATGGGGAGTAAAGTATACTCATAAAATATAAGCCATTGGATCCTAGTAATGTGGGCAACACATTTACGTTGTATATAAATAACCTTTTATTTATGTTGTTGGAGGACTTTTTAGAAGAAGGCCTACAAGGAGATGATACAAGAGATTAATTTTGATAAAAAATGATCTCCTCTACATGAAATTATCCTCACCAAAAATCATATCTATGTAAAAGTTATATCTCCTTAAAATGCCATTTAAAATTAACGGTAAATTGAATTACTTATGACCATTAAAATGCAATCAAATTTTGAGGGGACTATAAGTTTTCAAATAATATAATATTTTGTGAGAATGATCTACACAATAAAGAGATAAGCCTCTCCAAAAATAAACCCTTAGATTATTAACGAATATGCACCAATAAAAATAGGCCTTTTTAATTTGAGGCCCCTGTGCACTCGCTTAAGTGGCACTGCCTCAGAGTCGGGCTTGTCGGTCCCACTGCTAGATTGAAAAAGCCCTCAAATATGACTTTAAAAAGGGAACGAAAATGGGTCCCACCTGCTACATCAGCTTCTGGCACAAATTTTGACATTTGGTCGGCGCAAAATTTTTTTTTTTTTTTAATCTTGTTAGCAAACTAAGTGGTTTTCGTGACATCGTTATATTGTCATCACAATGATTTTTTTTTTTTACAATTATATATGAGGCCCACATAAAGATATACTAATGACTTATTTTTTGTGAAGATGATTTATATGGTGAGGATAACTCCTCACAAAAAACCAGCTCATAATAAATTCTTGTTATAAAACTAATTATTCAACGTTTGGGGTCCAAGTCGAGATGATCTAAAACTTTAATTTTTGTGAAGATAATCATTTCATAATGGAGATCATCCTCATAAAAAGAAAAATATTTACATCATTTTAAAACTTTTAACCTCCTAAAAAATTAGTTGAAAATTAAATCATCTTAGATGGATTTATCACAATTATCTATCATCAACACCAACATCATCTATCATTAATAACATCCTCACCATCTGTATTAATCGCCATCATTATTACCACCCATCATCACCAAGATCTGTAGGTAGCAGATAGATTTTTTTGAGGAATTAAAAAAAAATTAAAAGAGCGTTGGGAGAAAGAGCGCGCTTTTTGGACCGACGCTTATACAAACTAAATGCCCGATGCTTATGTGTCATGGTGGGTCTCACTGCCACATAAGTTAGAAAACATGTTCAAAATATTTTTGAGAACGGAAAAGTGATGGGTCCCATTCAACGACATATGCATCCAGCACCAATTTTGTAAGAAGGTCCGTCCAAAAAGTTTTGTTGTGGTAGAAAGTGAAACAAAAGTTGTATTTGGTAAAAGCTCGTTCATTTGGAAATAAAAAATTTAGAAGGGTCGATTTGGGAATAAAAAGTAGGACATGTAGAAGAGAGTTTTGGTTTAAGAGGGTAATTTGGAAATAAGATTAATTATGGGATACTGCTTTGTTTACTAATAAAGTGAAGTGTTTAGTGGGACCCAAAAATTTGAAAAAAAAATAAAAATAAAAACGGAGCCAAGAAAGTATAAAATTACATTAGGGAGGGGTATTCCTGGAACATAAAAGACTTAAATTTGATTTCCAATGCAAATTTGTGTTTTTCAAAATAAAAGTACAGCATTAAATGCTTGTTAACATGTGCCCTTAGGGCACACGTTAACAAGACCCGTTGTTTTTTAGTCCAAATCTTCTATCCCCAATTTTCCCTGTTCCTCTTTGTCCCTTAGCTGATAGGATGACACATGTGCTCTACTTAACCCAAATTTATTACTGACTTAACACCATTTAACTCTGTTAGCGTAATTAAAAAGATTAATAAGTGTGAAAATAAAAACAAAAATTTGGGGTCCCTTCCTCTTCTCATAGCTGTCCATGGAAGAACAGTGTCACTGCATAACTTTTGGTGATTTCCATGGACAGGGTTGAAAGGAGAGCTTCACCCATTTTTCCTTATCCATTTTTAGGGTTTTCTTGATGGTGTATGGAATTTTCAGTCCCACCAAATCAATGAAGATACAACCCCAAAAATTGATCTCACAAATCGCACATAAGAACTCATTAATCTAAAATTTAGAACATGCCTAGAATCAGAATTAAAAAGAAGCTGAACTGTAAGAGATTTAGAAAGTTTGATACAGATAATACAAATCCTAAAAATATTTAATGGTGATTATTCTCAGCCCTTTGATAATCGATTACGATTGGGGATCTGATAATCGATTACGATTAGGGTTTTTTTTTTTTGCTTCTATAAAATTGTTCTCCCATGGATGTGATGAGAAGAGGAATGGACGCCAAAAGTTTTTCGATTTTTTTTTTTTAAATTTGATTAAGATAACAGACTTAAACACTGTTAAATCAGTAATTAATTAGATTAAGTGAAAGACACATGTCATCATATCAGCTAAGGGACAGAGGGGGACGGGAGAAATTGGGGACAAAAGATCTGGTTTTTTTTCTATTTTATAGTCTGTTTGGACAAGGGATTTTAAGGAGGAATTTTGTGGGGAGCATGGATTTTGAGGAAAAATATAACATAATTTTTCCACCAAATCCTTGGTCCCTACAAAATTCATTCCCCAAATCCCTTGCCAAAGCAGATTATTAGTGATTACTTTATTTTCTATGTCGTTATTGGCACTTATATTCCGCCCTTGCTTTGAACTTGTATGCAAAATTGGCACTGTATTACTATTACTACATTTCAAAAGTAGAATGGGATTAAAATTTGGCCCTTGATATTAATTGGGCTTAAAGTAATTTAAGGCTCTTTAAACTAATGGGCTTAGGTAGAAAACCAATTCTAATACAACGCCAGAATAGATTGGAAGAGGTCCATTCTGACCTGACTAGTTTTAGCCCAAGCCCAACTCTACCTCACCCATTGCACTCCTTAGATCTTGTAGACTAATTTAGGCCCTGCTTGGTATGCAAGAAAAACTTGCAGAATGCAAATTACTACAGCTGTAATAGTGGTAGTTTGCATGGACAAATAGGGCCATAGGTATCCTAACTAGAAGAGGAATACCATACCAATCAGCTGATTTATCAATTTGACCGGAAATAGCTGCAGATAAAATTTTTCCTGCATACCAAGCAGGGCCTTATTGTGGCTCACAAATTTTTTAAAGCAAAAATCATACTACACATAAAGTTTGAGTGTTTTTCAATTTACTGGAGACCCATTTTTTTGGTTGAATTTTCAACCTAACTGTTGTGTACCAAATTGCTAACTAGGGGATGTCCAGTTAAGTATGGTAGCCAGGATGTCACTGTAGAAACAAAAAAAAAAACTCTAAAATTAAGCTTCAATTTGATTACTTATTCCCATGACTTGTATGATGAGTTGGGTTCAAAACTTGTAATTATTATTTGTAGTAAATATTTGAACCATATAAATGTCTACATGGGTGAACCCACAAATTTTTCATCTTTATAATGGTGGCCAATATTCTTTTTTATCGTTAATAGCTCTTTCTTAAATACTTTTCTTAGAACTGGGCAACATCTTTTGGGTTTGCTGTTGTCAGCTTGCACAATCTCTATTATTTATTATTTTTGACAACTTAGACTGAGATTCAATTCCTATTTACATCGAGTTATTAATCTCATAAAAAATAAGTTTATCTCTTAAAAAAAGTCACCTAATCCTATCATCATGAAAAAAAAATGTTTTATTTTTATTTTTATTTTTTGAAGAAATATTTGTTAATAAATCAAACTCAAAGAGTAGTTATCCAAAAAAAAAATTGAGAGTAGATTATATGTATACTATACTTAATGGGGCTGCCCCCTTAAGCTATTTGAGTTGGCTATGGGGCGCCAACCCCAAAAGTGTATGAGAGAGAAAGAGAGAAGTGAGGAGAGAGAGAAAGACAAGGGGGGGCAGCCGCGTGACAACTCTAGGCTGTGACACCGTCCCTCCATCCATTTCTTTTCTTTTTTTAAAAAAAAACTTTTTTAAAATACCAACTATGTCTCCTAACAAAATTTACTTATTTACACTTTGTTTACACTTGCTAATAGAGTGGTATTTAGTTGATCCAAAGACTGATTTTTGGTAACAATGATCTACTCATCATCTAAATCAGCATCAACATAAACACTATCATCAGTGGACCCACCTGCATCATATTTTTTCTAATAATAACATGCTATGTAATTTATCAATTTATATGCGCATAGCGGGCGCACGAATTTAATGACGTGTGGGCCGCTCGTATATATATATATTTGTCAGAATGAGTCCATTTATATATGTTCTAGAAGCCCAAGAGTTAAACAAATAAAATAACATATTAAAGCATTAATTAGGTATGTTTGTGTGTGTGGAACTACATACAAAATCAATTTAATTCTTGAATCTTATCTTACAAAAGAAGAAATAAAAAGTAATCTTATGTACCCATAATGCTGTCGTTTCCCTTCATCTTATCCTATTAATTAATCTTTTGTTGGACAACAATTTAATTTTTATTATAGTTTTTGATAAGAACAATGTAAAATCAGTTCATGAAACATCTAAAAAGAGTTAAAAAAAAAATGTGTACAGTTCTTCCCTAAACAATTTTCACAATAAGCGTCAAAATGACACATTTGATGGGTACTCATGTTTTCACAATAAGCGTCAAAATGAGCTTTCACTAGTTAGGTTAGGTCTAAATAATAGACTAGATACAATTGAGCTCAATTTCCACCCTATATAACATGGATACTTGAACTCGGTGTAAAAAAACCAAAAAAACCCTAGTATATGTAGATTTTACATGGAATGATCTAAGAACTAATTTTTGGTGAGGATGTTCACCGCATTATAGAGATCATCTTCACTAAAATTAAATCTATTTTAAAATTTATTAGGCTTAAAATTAATTGTAAAAATAATATCTATTTTATCATTAATTTTCAACCACATTTTAACCATGGTGTTCAAAATTCCAACACGTAAGTCAGCAACATCATTGGATTCGACTATGGTGTTTTCTGTTATGATTGCTCAAGGCTGGTTCAGAGCATAAAACTGGTTCAGAGCACAAGAGAGCAAAGCGTCGCTTCAAGGTTCCAGCTTTATTAGTCTTCTAAATTATTTTCTTACCTTTATATGAAAAAAAATGAGACATCTAAGATTTGTTTCTTTTTAAATTTTTCTTAATATTAGCGAATCAGAGGCCACAATTTTCTAATTTGCTTGGGGGATCTAAAATCTCAATACTAGCCCTAAAATGATTGATTGATCTCAAGATTGTCTATTTTAGTATTGGATATCTAGAATGGCTAATAACTGAAATTCTTTACGTATTAAGTTTAGTTGAAATTTCCTGATTCTTAACCAAATTGGAATTGGAACTAGGAGGACCTAAAATTAGAGTATATGGTTAAAGTGGTAAATTTGTTGAGATGTACCTGGGTTCAAACTTTCTTACATACAAATCTTCTGATTGAAAAAAAAAAAAAAAATGTAATATTTGATATTTGACTGAAATGTTACTCTCAATGGATGAAACTATTTCGATCACTATCATAATCAAAACCAAAATAGAACCAGGACCAACAAGAATGAAAACAATTGTCCATGATAAGTTTCCAAGTTGGGTACATTAAATACTCAAATCAAAGTAGACCCGGGACCATCACATTTTATCTTTTTCAATTGAGATAAATGCAAATAAATGCGTCGAAAATGAGTAATTTTTAGAAGAGTAATGCTAGAAGTACTTCCAGGTTGACTCCCAGGATGACTCCTAGGATGAGGTGTCAAGATCTGCTTGTGTAAAGTTACTTTTTACTTTTTCAAGTTTGAAGCATATCTTGCCAACTCATCCAGGAGTCATCCTGGGGGTCAACCTAGGAGTACTTCTAGCATTATTCTTTTTAGAATAATGTTACGCCTACCGAAAATAGTTGACACGACCAAAATTCTTGTGGGGTCCACATAGTCACGATCCAAGGGCTGAGGCTTTGTGAAGATGTTATTCTCACCATACAAATTATATTCAAGAAAAATTAGACTATTTTAAAACTTCTAACCCTATCAAAAATTGATGAAAATTCAACGGTCCGGAATCAACGGTGAAGACTTCCAATTTTTTTTTTTTTGGTTAGAAGTTTTAGAATGAGTTGATTTTTCTTGAGGATGATCTACATTGTGAGAATAATATCTCCACAAAACCTCAGCCCTATCATGCCAATGTGAACCCCACAAGAATTTCGGTCAACCTTGATGTCAACCTATTTTCGGTACGTAGCATTGTCCTAATTTTTAATATGTCGGTGTTATATGTTAGCCCGGTTTGGTTATGGGTTAGCTATGGTTAAAGGTGTTGAGAATAGTACATGCAAGCTAATATATAAAGATCCTGAGCCACTTAACTCATTCCACTAATTGCTAATTAGTTTTGAGTTAGATACAAACAAACTTAATATGATATCAGAGCAAGTCCACACGTGATTGGCCCAAAGGCCACACGTGCTTCAACTCGCCTAATAGAGTTCCACGTGTTAAGCTCAAAATAATGCCACACATGATGGGGCATGTTGAGAATGGTCCCATATGGGAAAGATCAAAGCCTTGCAACCTAATATATAAGAGCAGCTACACTCTCCCAGGATTTCTCACCCGCTAACGTGTCACCAATTAAATTGAGAGATAGAAGAGAAGAGAAGTGATAGTCCTACATTATTCATTGCACATTCTCTTTCTATATTCTATTGGTTCCACATTAAGTGAGGGTCTCACATTATTCATTGCATATTCTTTCTATATTATATTGGTTCCATATCAGCGGATAAGTTTAGTGGGTGAAAATCACTGGTGAGTCTATAATTTTCTAATATATAAATATTTGGGGCCTCTTTTGAGTTGGATGCACTGTTTTAATTAAAATTACTGCACAATTAAAAAAGTAATTTTTTTTTCTTTGATATTATTTCTGTTTGTCTTTTTCATCATTTTTTATTTTTTGAGTTTTATTAACCGCAAATAACCCATATAAAAGTAACGATTTTTATCAAACATAACTTCACAGTGTTGACTAAGATGTGACATATTGACTGCTTAAATAATAAAGACCTTTTTAATACGAAGCTACTTTTGTGACTAAAATGTTAAGGGACCGAAGCAAATCGAGTGCATTTGGGATCCACTTACATACTATCTAAGGGTTAAAATTTGGTGATGATGTTCTCCGAATTATGTAGATCATTTTTTTAAAAAATTAACCCAATATAAAACTTCTGACCCTCTCAAATATTAATTAGGAGTCTTCACCGTTAATTCTTAACTGTTAATTTTTAATCAATTTTTTAGGTTAAAAGTTTTTACTGATTTTTTGTAAAGATGATCTGGATATACAGGATAATATTTTAGTCTATGCAAGTAGACCCAAATGCATTTTGTCCCTAAATATTTTTGTCCCATTTTCCTTTTAATATGAAAATTAGTAAGTGTTTCTAATCCACAAAAAAAAATAAGATAGAAATGTTCCTGGCACGACTATCACAATCTAAAGAAGTTGAGAGGTGTATGAATAGAGAGAATACATGTGCACTCCTGGTGTGACCAGCACTATTATTGAGGTTTACAGTACAAATGAATCAGTGGACAGTATCCTTCATATGTCAAAATGTACAATTTTGTGGGACCTATCTCCCATCAAATGACCAGTAGTGGCTCTAGTGACCGACGTCACCGACCAAATTATATATATTTCTTCAGAGAACAGAAAAGTAAACCCCCTACTAAGCTTACATTTAAATTCTACCCCACCCAAAATTAATTTTTAAAATAAAACCCAAAAATCAGTAAAAGACAAAACTACCCTTACTTAAAATAAATAAATTTAGAAAAAGAAATAAGAGAAAGAAAGAAGGAAGAGAAAGACAGTCAATTCAGAGAGGAACCTGGAGAGGGAAGGAAGAAGAGATCGAACTGCACATCTGCAAATCAACCGCCACCGCCTCCACCACCACCTTCGGCAACATCGACACGTTCAACTAAAAGGAAGATCCAAATCGCATCTCAATCAGTAATCGAAACCGCACTAGTACCGGCACCAAAATCAGAATCTTCTCGCCGGAAAAAGCCGATTACTCCCAATAGAACTCTATTACCGACAAGGATAAACAATAAACGAGATATTACACAACAGTGGTCAGTCACCATTAATTCCGATGCCGCAGCCTTATCCACCACCACCGTTTAGAATGCCAAAGGTGAAGTTTGTGGTGATTATATTAGGATACAAAGCAGACATAATTCTCGTAGCAATTCACCTGATCTGGATGACGTTGATCTTCCATCAAATCAGGAATCACCAATTTCAACACCAACAATGAACGGTGGAGATTCGAGCCCATTCTATATCACTTGCACCTCAGTTGCATAACACTTCACACAGTTGCATGTCACTTGCATATTACTTGCATATCAGTTGCATCAGTTGCATCAGTTGCATGTCAGTTGCATGTCAGTTGCATATCACTTGCATATCAGTTGCATGCCAGTTGCATGTCATTTGCATGTCACTTGCATATCACTTGCACGTCTCTTGCATATCAGTTGCATGTCAGTTGCATCAGTTGCATGTCACTTGCATATTAGTTGCATGTCAGTTGCATGTCACTTGCATGTCAGTTTGTATATCAGTTGCATATCACTTGCAGGTCTTGCGTATCAGTTGCATGTCACTTGCATGTTAGTTGCATGTCACTTGCATATCATTTGCATCTCACTTGTATGTCAGTTGCACCTCACTTGCATGTCAGTTGCACTTCACTTGCATTTTAATTGCATCTCACTTGCATGTCAGTTGCATACTATTTTTTTTTAACAGAAAGTGAAGAAGATGAAGGTGAAGATAGAGCAGAAGAGGAAGAAGAAGAAGATGATGATGAAGTGATCGCCGGCAGATCTAACTCGCCGGAAAAAATGGTGAAGAAGGAAACCTCCATCACCTGCAATTTCTCTCTTCTAAAATTCTCTCTCTAGAAGAAGAAGAAGAAGATGAAGAAGAAGAGGATGAAGTTATCGCCAACAGATATAACTCGCCGAAAAAATGGTGAAGAAGGCAACCCCCATCACCTACAATATCTCTTTCTCTCTCTAAAATTCTCACTCTAGAAGAAGAAGAAGATGAAGATGAAGAAGAATCGCTGGCAGATCTAACTCGCCGGAAAAATGGTGAAGAAGGCAGCCCCATACGATCTCTTGTTCTCTCTCTAAAATTCTCTCTCTATTACTTCCTTTCCAAACAAATGAAAGACAAATATGTCAATAAAAAATACTTAAAACTAAGTCAAAGAGTTGAAAATACCATGTGTACAAAAGACAAAAAAAATTTGGGTTGCATTTGAAAAGCCAAAATTAGCTGGGTGGGAAGTTAAAGCATAGCTAGAATCGGGGTTCCACCTTAATTTCATGATATTTCTTTAGGTTTCAAATAATTTTTCTTTTGGAGGGAAAGAAATAGAAGGACCAGTTACAAGGTTTAATGGGTACTTGATTCTTAGGTGAAGTGGCAACGGTGGTGGTCACACTGGTAGCAGTGGTGGCGACGCCACAACGGTGTTATTGGAACTCAACTTTAGGTTCGTATTTGAATCTCCATAATGGGGATTCTTCTTTAAAAAATCGCAATTCAACTAAAAAAACGTGGGATATATCAATCCGACTGGGCCGATTCGAGATCGTTAACTATCGATCCAACCATCGATTTCAAGTAGGCGAACTAATAACTGATTTTTTGTAAAGATAATCTCCTTAATTAATTCTGTTTCGTTGTGTTTTTTGGTCGGTCAATTAACTCAATGTTCCAATCAATCTTTTTGACATTTTAAAATGAAACCTGAACCACTATAAACTTCATTTCTTGCTTCTCGTCGCGGGTACATATAGGTTTGGGACAAACCCGAACCGATCGACGGGAAACTAGCAGGCAGTTTAATTCAATCGGAAGAAAAACAAAACCGGATTAGCTTTCGGAGATAAATCGGAACCGATTGGTTAACACTTAACACCCTATCAAAATTGCAAAAACCAGTGCTAGAGGTGTTTTATTAGAAGATCATATTTTGAACATGATACTGTGTGATTTTATTTTTTTTTCCTATGGTTTTTCTATAAAAAAAATAATAATTAGAATTTAGAAGATCATATATACGACAAAACCAAAATGTCTGGCTCATGGGAGGATTGAAGTTGGATTTTTGTGACAAAGTGGACTCACACGTTGAGAAGTACTGATTGGGGAATCCAAAAAGATGAAAACATCCCACTAATTTTTTGATGGTGTCTCTGTCAAGCTATGGAGGGCTGTCCCCCTCACATTAAATTATGTTATAAATATGACCTTTATTGAGTCAAAATTATATGATTAGATAATGGTTTATCTTTTTTATTTATTGTGACCTAATTGCTATGTTCCTTGATGATTTCCAAGAAGATCACATTAGCTATTGGACCTTAATTACTCAAACATTATTGAACGAAAAAATTATTAGGTTTAGTTTAAAGGAAAAAGCTAAATTAACTACATTTTTTTACTGCAAATCTTACTGTCTAGTTATCTCACGGTTCTCAAATAATCTTATATTCCTCGTGATTTGTGTTATTTCTAAATTGACATAAATACCCTCTTAAATAATCTTTACAGTACTTCGCAGTAAGTGTAGCATCACTGTAGTTTAAAATTAAAATGATCAATTTAATTTGTACTTTTGTTTAATGTTAAAATGTCTAATGTGTAGTACACAATTATGTTGTGGGGACTAACACGAGATGATTTAAGGTTGCGAGGAGGATGTCCTCACTCCTCACCATTTAAATAATCTTCATATACAATCACCTCGTTCTAATAATCCCATCAAAATTTAGTTTAAGTAATAATATTTATGGACGATCCATAAATTACTCAATTTTTTTATAGGGTTAAAAATTTTAGAATAATGTAATTTTCAAGGAGGATGATCTACATGGTGAGTAGCCCATCTTGAGAGAAACTCAACCCTTAAATTATTTTCAAGTGGGCCCAACAACACATTGGGCACATATGGCATTTTGATATTCGATAAAGTATCCCTCCTCTTCTTAGATTACCATGGTTGTCAATGGTTTTGTTTTTGGGAAATTTTAAAGGTTCCCCTTGAAATATTAAAGTTTATGTTTCCTTAACAGTACGAACATTCACAAATTATGTATGTATATTATATTTTTACATATTATACACAATTACTTGCAAATTATTCAAAAATAATAATATTATGAATATGAAAAACTATTAATTTTTATTTTATCTATAATTTTTTATTATTATACGTTATATATACAAAAGAGGTTTCGACCGATCACTCTAAATTCACATGATATATTACTGATATATTACTGTATAGTCCCAGCTATTTTTTAATTTGATTAAAACATCTTTTATTAGTTATTTATCGACTGTTTAGTCTATTTTTTTAACAAATAATAATCTTTTTGTCTTTTTCCTAAACTCATGTGCATCTTTTACTTACATATGTAACTAATTTTACCATTCTTCTTAATTTTTAAAGGTGGACAGCTGGAGAGTGAGAAAGTTTGTTATTTTATTGTAAATCTTTAAAATGCTATACCTGTTAAACCACAAATTAGCTTTTGATAAAATTTATATTTTTAGAAATATTTCAAAGAAAAATGCGAAACCTACTACATTTTTTTAGTGTATATTTTGCAATCTTATGTGATCACATTTTTTTTATTACATGTCAATAGTTGCCTTCACTTGGCAACTTTAGTTCTTTGTATTTTGATATGATTTTTTTTTCTCTCTTTTCTTTATTTTTCTTCTTATAGTTGCTAGATTCTTTTGTTAAATGAGAGCCATTTTTGTGATTTTTATTTTAATAAATGGTGTCCTATTTTTTAAGAATAATTGATTTAGTGTTTGTTAACAGAAATTTGTTCCTCAAATTGTTTGTACGTGGGTTGTTGAGTAGTGGTCCCACTTCTATTGGTTAGCTAGCTAGTTTTTAGGAGTTTAGAGTTGTGTTATAAACGTGTTCAACTGGAGTAGTGTAGTCGTGGTAGAAGTGTAGTATGGTGTAAAAATAGAATTTTGCTATGGAATTTGATTTTGCAAACTAGATTTTGTAAATGCAAATTTGAATTTACATATTTCGTAATATAAAATTTTTTTTAAAGAAAAAAATATTGTTGGCTGGTATTATTTTTAAGATCTCAATGTAAGATTTTCAAAAATATAATTTTTATGAAAAGTTAGTTTGTATTTTAAAAATTATGTGATTTTTTGTTTTAAAAATAAAATAAAAAAGTTAATTGGTGCTTACTGTTTGTTTATTTACTGTTGAGTCATTTTGTCTAGTAAAATGTACATGTGTAATTTTTTTAATCTTTTTGGACTGAACTGTCGTAGTACTTGTTATACTACTTTTAGCCAAGATTGAACCATTATCCCTCAAATAAGACTAAATAGTTATTCCCTATATATAATATTTGTCGAATCTTTAGATACGGATTTAAATAAGATGTAGTTTTATGTAGCAATTAATATGTTTGCCGTGCACCAAATTATTACAAGAGATGTAAGTGCCAATGTGACAAATGTTAATGCATATTTAAAAGAGTGAAGATAATTAAATTTGATTATCTTGTTTTTTATTGGTCAAAACTCATTTGACAACAGTGTAGAAAATGATCCAAAGGGCAAGTTTATTGCAAAAATAAATAGGTCATCTTTGTTAAAAATTATATGGTTTTAGAACTTTAAAATTCATCCCAATTTAGTTCAAATAAACAATAGAAAAGAAAAAAAAATCCACTTAAAATTATTCGGCCATGCAATTATCTTCCAATTTGAGATCATTTCGGTCGTTTGTTTGGATGCAATTTATTCAATTTCGGTCTAATTAATTTCATTTCCAAAATTAAAAAAAAAATCAAAACTGTAGTATCTGCATCTTATGCCACGTGGACCAATCAGTTTTAGTTGCATTAAGTTTGAGCAATCCTGTTGTTATGTAGTGTTTCACTTTTCTAACAAGAAGCTTAAACCTTTCGGCTTCATCACGCCTGTTATTGTTTGTTAACTATTCATGGCGTTATTATGGTTGAGTGTTAAGACAAACCTAGGACGTCACAACTTCTTTTTGTTGGTTCATTCCCCAAACACGAAATCATCCACTTTTTGTTTGAAATTTTCGTTTCAAGAATCTGAAAGGGCATTATTCTCTTTTATTCATTAATTTACTTTAAGCAAGAGCCATACTTGACCTAGCGTCTTAAAAAGGCCATAAAAAACTTTTGATCATGAAAGTTGATCTATAGTATGATTTTTTTTTGACGGTGTTCTCTTAACTTTTAAAATCATCTTAAAAAAAATCAGTCAATTATAAAATATCTAATTTCATTAATAAATAATAGGAAAACAATGGTAAAATTATTTTAATTGTAGTTTTCATATCAATTTTTTTATTGGGTAAGAAATTTTAAAATAGGTTAATTTTTTGCGAAGATAATCTCCATGATGAGATGAACATCTTTACAAAAAATTAGCCCTTGGATCATCCCTTGTGAACTCTAAATATGCAAGAGTTTTTTAAGGCCCTTTTTAACACCGACCAAGTCAAGTATCCCCTTCCTTTACTTAAACATTTCAAAGCTTACAAGAACAAAACCCATGGGGATCTGGAATAGGTTTGCTAATTTTTTTTTCTTTGTCTTTGTTTATACCCTTTTATAATAGTCCTACATGTGAAAATCGAAAGAACAACTCGAAAAGGGGGTGATGTTTCTGATTCGAAGGCATCAATCGATTTTATTAGAGATTCAATTCCTTGGTGGATCAGAAAGAATTAATGATTTGTTTGGATGGAGAATTTTAAGTAGGGATTCTGTGTGGACCAGGAATTTGGTAGAAATCTATGGATCCAGAGATAAAATTTTCTCATATTTTTAGAAAACTAACTTCACAGCTGACTGCTTAGCAAAAAGATGGTGATGTTAAGTGAGGATAAGAGGGTGGTCTACTCTATGAGACCTTCCTTTTTCCTCAGCATTGAGTGTGCCGTCATTCTTTACTATAGATTATATTAGTTTTTTGTTCGAAGATGATTGATGCTTTTGGAGGTGTCAACCTAGTTGGGATGTCCAGTAGTAACATTGTGATCCAATTTTTTGCTTCTTGGTTTTTAGGGATGGTGTGGCTTGCTTTCGACCTCCACCCTTATATATATTTGTATATTATCTTTTATTAATAGATATTTTACGTGTTGAGCAAAAAAAAAGAAAAAAGAAAGAACAACTCGAATAGTTGATGTTGTTAAGAGATCATTTGGGATAAATAGGTGTCTATCTCAGCTCGTCTAGCTTTACTCAGCCGTTACAAAGTTGATTCGCCTTGCTGGCTTGAAGCATGTATATAATTAATTACATGAAACGACTCAGTCATTTCAAATCAGTTCATCAGCCTTGGAATAGACTAACAACCTAGTAACAAATAGCTTGATCAGCTGAAGAGGTGAGACCTCAACTGTAAATAGAGGTAGCGCCCAGGAGGTACAAGCAACTAATCTAATCGTCTTCTTCCCCCATTTGAATCTTATACTAACTTGATCATCAAAGTGTTGGAAAATTATTGGGTTCGGTTTCTTGAAAATTGGATTACCACAAAACAGAAATAAAAATAAAAAGAAACTTATCTGAAAAGATGATCGAAGCTTATGTTAGACATAATGTCCTTAAGACAAATTCGTCCCCGCAACGGTGCCAACAGTTCCATAGATGTTTGTCTCCCAGGATATAATGATTGTGTCGTACAGAAGCAGCACTTCAAATCTGTACGCCCTAGTGAACTAACGACTACTTGTGCTCTCACACACGACTCACAAAAATACTCTAAAATTTTTTATAAAACTTATTCTTAAGTGAAGAAGAGGTGGGTTTATATAGAGTCTAAAGTGACTCTCCATAAACCACTAGGTGTCCCTCCAAAGAGACACAAGTCTCGTGACTCTAAAAAGGCACTACCAAGAGACACAACACAAAATAATTAATAAAAATATTTTTTACTCACAAAAAATTATTAAAATAATAAATAATTCCAACACAAAGTGCTAAGCCTGTAGGTGTGCAAGTCATCTCAGCAATTCACCAGATCAAAGATCGGTCTTTACTTCATAATTAGGGGATGATTTTAAAAATATTTGTTTTAAGAACTGATTAAGAAATTTTGCACAGAAAATCTGAGCAATTGATTCTCTCACAAAATAGTTCATTTATGTATCTCTTTTTGAGATGAAATTGATTTGAACAAATACTTT
>MVGT01003074.1:73570-112893 GCA_002174775.1 Macleaya cordata
GAAAGAATGTTCACTTTGGAACAATATATATATAAATGTATGGATAATATTTACATCTTGAAATCACCATAAGTATTATGGTTTTCAAGACAATCTAATTTAGATCATCTTGAAATTAAGTTTAGAAAATTTCCATACCTTGACAAATGGAATCACTTGAATGAAGACTTGATGACACTTGAAGTCTCTTGGCCAAAAGAAGGTCACACCACTCCTAATTTAATAAGAGTGTTGAGACTAAAAATTGGAAGAGCTTCTTCTTGTGTTTACAATCCCTTAAAATTTTGAAAGAGATCTCTAAAAATCTCTAACCCAAAAGGACACACCACTCCTAAATTTTATAAGAGTGTTGTGACTAGAATAGGTAAAGCTTTAGATGTTGGAAGAGATGGTTGACACTTAAGTCCTAAAAAAAGAAATCTTCTAAGTCTTAGTCTCTTCTTTGTTTTTCAAGTCTTCAAAGGCTTCATCTCCTTTGTTGATGAGTTGTTTTCTCTCCAAAATTCTTCTATCAAGATTGGCTTCTCCTCTCAAGAATTTTCTCTTCAAGTGTTCTCCTCCTTCCTCTCCTTTTTCTCTCTTCTTCCTTCCCTTCCTCTTTTTCTCTCTTCTTCTCCTCCTTCCTCTCCCTTTTTCTCTCTTCTTTTTCTTTTTTTTTCTTTTTTTCTCCTCTTCTCCTCTTCTTTTTTCCTTCCTTTCTCTTCCTCCTTCTCTCCTCCTTCCTCTCCCTTTTTCTCTCTTCTTCTCCTCCTCTCCTTCCATGGGTGGGGGTGGAAGGCTCTATTTATAGCCTTTCACCAAGAATAGTAAGGAGGTGGTTTGTAGTGTGAAAGGGATTAATTTGAAGTGTGAAATGGGGTTGATATCAAGTGTGAAAGGGATTAATTATGAGAATTAGAAAGAGTGGAGTGCAAGGAAAGTAAGGAAAAAGAAAATATGGGTTAAATAGCTCAAATGGGCCATTTGGGCCTGTTTTGAGCTATTTTTTTGGGCTTTGTTTTTTTTAATGACTTTGGGCCACTTTTGGGCTTAATTTGGGTGAGGTTTTAAGCTAGTTTTGAGCTTTGGTTTTGGGCTATTTTTGGCTTGATTTTGAACTCCATTTAGGGTTATTTTTGTGGGTGATCAATGAGAATCTCAAAGTATTCCATAAATGAAGGTGGGCAAAATTAGGGTGTCTACAGAAAGTAAAATATTTGATAACCCAAAGTTATGTATTTGTTTACTGAAAAATGCTATTCAGCCCGCCGAAATCTATCTCCTTCCTTCCAGACATGATGCACGGGGCATCATTTTGAAGTTGTGTGCACAACCTGAAGAAAGCATGGGGGTCGTGATAGTTTTTAAGGGTTGATCGAATAGTATTACTCTTATTAATTTATAACAAAGAATCATTGTGTTGTCTGATAATAACCGATTTGGTTCTTACCCAAAGGGTAGCACGAGCAACTCAAATAACACACAAAGTAACCGGTAACTAAAATAATCTTCTTTCTTGTTATTCAATATTGATCACCCAATGGGTATTTATAATAACTACAATACTTGACCACTAAGAAAAGTGAATACTAATCCTACTAAAAATAGCAATCCTATAAAATAGAAATTCCTAATAATAAATCCTACTCAAAATAATATTCTCCCTAAATAATTAATATTATTTTCTAAATTAATTAATATAAAATAATACATTAATTTAGATAACTATCTAATGCCTTGACGTTCTTCCACGTGCAAATATTTATCACACTTCAACGAGGGTCCCATTAATTGACGACCGTAGATAGTTGAGACATCTAACACGATTAGACATCCAATTTAATGATTCCTAAAGTTCCATTGGTCCAATGGACATGAAGGGCTCAACTGGATTGGGACCACATAATATGATCCTATCATTCCCCCTCCTTGACATGGACCTTGCCCTCAAGGTTCAAATCGAGTTCAACCTCGTTCGGCGTACTATCTTCTATTGGCTTCAATTCGACTTCCACTTGATCAAAATGAGAAACTAGACGTATATCTTTAATGCGCGATGGAGACGGCACTAGCGTTAGAGAAGATGATAGAGGAGCATGCAATTCGATATCCACTTGAACTACAGGAATAAAAGCATCGTCAATTTCTTGCACATGCTCTAAAGATGGGGATGATTGTTCTGATTTCTGTGCAGTCTCAGCAGCAAGGGTTGCAAGCATATTCTCAAGAATTCCCTTTATATCACTAATACCTTGCTTAATCGAATCGAATTCCAGACGAGCTTCTTGAACCTTTTTTTGGCGGATCTTAGCGAGTTTAGCCTCTTGATATTCCTTGTATGTAGTTTTACCATACTTACGCAACAAATTATCTACTAAATACTCCCATGATACCGACGAAACAAGTCTACGCACCCACTTGTACCATCCTAACGGCTCACCAAAAAAGTGAGAACCGGCTAGTGGAACTTTTTTTATCCTCCGGAGTGTTGTGAACTTCAAAATACAACTCTGCTTGAGACACCCATGCTTTTGGTTCAGAATATTCAGGTCCATAAAATTTTGGAAACCACTTATCTTGCTTACAAAACCAATCATCTTGCTTACCCAACCAATGGTTCATATCCAAATTTTCTCTTTTTTTTTAGGTGTACGGTTTGGAGATTGGGTAGGTGTGGCTAATGTAGGGTTGATGTTGGTAGGTTATGTTAAGGTGTAGAGTGGTGTATCAAAGTGGGTGGATGGGTACGGTTGGGTGTAGGTTAAGGGTAGGCTAAGGATTTATGAGACCTAAGGTTGAGTGAATCTAGGGTTTTGGATGGCTGGTACTGGTTTCTACAATTAGGCTTAGATTGTGATGGAGCCTAGGTTTAGGAATGTGATCGAGCTCCTCGATACGGATTGGGTAAGGGAGGAAGGTTGTGTAGGGTTAGGTTAGGCTAACAATGGAAGTGATCAAATTAACACAAGGGTGATTTAAGTGGATGTAGGGTAGGATCTAGGTTTAGGGTTAGGGTAACCTCTCTTTTTTCTTTTATTTTTTTATTTTTTTATATAGGTTAGGGTAACTATATGGGATGATTAGGTGTATGCTATTATAGAAACCTAGGGTTTGGTATGGGGACTAGTATGAATCTCGATGTTAGTTTAGGTTGCAGGTGGGGCTAAGGTTTGTTAGAGATTATGATTGGGTGAAAAGAAAAATTAGGTTTACTATCAGATGGTAAAGAGAACAGAAATCCAATAATCAAAGTGGGTTAACTGAAGATGGGATTTAAGAGAACTCATCGTACACACTATAATAGATTAATGCTTCTCTTCTTTCTGCACTTTGAAGGGCAACGAATGTTGAGTTTCTGCTTTCGTTCTTCCAATCGATTGCCTCTTTCTTTTTTTTACCTTTTTTTTTGATGATGTTGATAATCGGTGGTGGAAAGATGATGAAGGTGATAATAATGGTGGATGATGGCGATGATTGAATGGAGATCGAGTAATAGAGTATGGATGTAGGATTAATGGTATGGGACGGGGAGAGTTTTGAGCGTTGTGATATGGCCCAGATTAAAAATAAATATCACAAAAGAGATTTTTTACCTTCTTCTCCAACCAACCTTACCAGACCATCAACAAAAGATGTAGGTGATAATGGTCACTGACGGTGGCAGTTTTAGCTACAATAACAACGTTCTTTCTCTTCCTTTCTTCTCCTGCTTCTTCTTCTTAACCCATAATCAGCAACAGTTCGATCAAACCAATAACTTCCTCTTCTCAATCCAAAGTCAGCAACCTTAAGATCTGAACAGTAACCTCCCTTCCTACGATTTTTTTTTGAAGATGATGATGATGATGGTAGAAATTGAAGGAGATTGAGATGATTGGTGATGACGTATTGAAAGTCACCACCAACTTTTAACAAGTCTCTAGAATCCTATTTTCTTCTCTAGAATTCTCTTCCCCCTTCTCTCTCTAGAAATTTCTCCACTCTTCTCTCATCTTTATCTCTAGATATTTCTCACTTTTTAATATCTAGATATTTCTCTACAATATAATATTTTATTATTAGATATTTTTAGATGTCTACTTTCTAGATATTTCGCTAACCTACTTAAGACTACTATAAATAGGGTCCTAGTCTCCATTTTGTAACCAAGCAAGTGAAGTGAGCAAAGTTAGTAAGTGAGTGAGTGCGTGATGAGTGCTAGCAAGTGAGTGAAATAATTAGCTAGTACAAATAAGTATTTGTGAGGGTATATTGAGTGTTTGAGAGTGTAGTGTTGTAAGTTGTGTACTCCACCATTTGTAAGTTATTTACTATTAATAAAATAATGTCTTATTGATAGTATCCAAGTGCCCACCATACTCAACAATTTTGGTATCAGAGCGGGAGGATCCAAGATCGTTCTTTTGTGGCGCTACTAGGAAGATCGTGATCGCGTACAGTCTGGGACTGTGAAGCTATCTGGTCAGGGACCAATCAAGATGACGGATCTTGGGAGTACAACTGGAGGACTCACAAAGCTCAACAACAACAACTACAAAAATTGGCAAACCCGTATCAGGTCCTATTTGGAAGGACAAGATTTGTGGGAGGTTGTTGGTGGTAGTGATACTACACCACCTCCAAATGAAAATGCCGAAGTACTTAGTAAGTGGCGGATCAAAGCGGGAAGGCCATGTATGTGCTCAAAATAACCATAAAGGATGAGTTGTTAGAGCACATCGAGGATGCAGAAACACCCAAAGCGGCATGGGATGCCTTTGCCTCTCACTTCGCAAAAACCAATGATGCTCGCCTCTAACTATTAGAAAGTGAGTTGATCAGCACTAAACAAGAAGGTATGTCAGTTAATCAGTATTTTATGAAAATAAAAAATTTGTCCCGTGAAATTTCACATTTAGACCCTGAAAATAAAATTACTGAGACAAGGATGAGAAGATTAATTGTTCATGGTTTAAAGCCTGAATATAAATCTTTTATCACTGAGGTCCAAGGTTGGCAAACCCAACCTTCTCTCTTCGAGCTAAAAAATATATTAGCTAGGCAAGAGAGTTTAGCAAAACAAATTGCTGGGGTCACTTTAAAGAATGAAGAGGAGGCACTCTTCAACAATAAGAGTAAAGGAAAATATAGAGGGAAGAATTTTGCAAAAATAAAAAATAATGGAGGTAGAGCATGGAAGCCACAAGATAGGAGCTCTAGAATAGGGGGAGCTCAACTTAACAAAGAGAGAGATGAGCTGTCCAGAGGATAGTACTGAAGAAGAGTGGGACTGCAGCAAGAAGGGTCACTTTGCAAGAGATTGCTGGTCAAAGAAGAAGTTTGCTGAAGGAAACTTGGTGACATCCAAAGCTCATCAAGATAGTACTGAAGAAGAGTGGGACTTTCAAGCATCTTTTGCAGTGACAGAGCTCGATTATACTGAAGAAGAAGTAGACATTGACATGAAAGAAGAAGAATCAGCACTCGCTGCAGTATCTAATCCAGGAGTGGTGAACTATAGTGAAGATTGGATCGTCGATTCAGGATGCTCCAACCACATGACCGGTGATAAAGAGAAGCTATCTAGCATGTGCGAGTACAAATGATATCGAGTAGTGGTAACCGCCAACAACTCAAAATTACCGATCACACACATCGGTAATTCGGTAATTGTACCGCGCTTCAGTCCACATCAAGTTCAACTACAAAATGTTTACCATGTGCCAGGGATGAGGAAAAATTTGCTATCAGTATCCCAACTGACAGCATCAGGCAACTATGTGGTGTTCGGCCCTGAAGATGTTAAAGTATACCAAAATCTTAAACCTTTAGGTACACCAATAATGAAAGGACGACGGTTAGACTCTATCTACGTAATGTCAGCAGAATCAGCATACGTAGATAAGACACGGAAGAATGAGACTGCAGATCAATGGCACACACGGTTGGGCCATGTAAGCTATCACAAGATGAAGATAATAATAGAAAAGTCGATACTACAAGGTCTTGCTCAACTTGATATTCGAGGTGAGACCATTTGTGCAGGGTGCCAATATGGAAAGCACATTAACTACCGTACAAATAGTCGAAGTTCAGAGCTAAAGAACTTCTAGGGCTCATCCATTCAGATGTATTTGGACGAGTAAAGCAAGCATCAATCAGTGGAATGCAATATATGGTGACCGTCATTGATGACTTCTCGAGGTACGTATGGGTATACTTCCTCAAATAAAAGTTAAAAGTCCTTAGCATATTCAAGAAATTTTGAGAAAAGGTTAAAAGTGAAATAGGAAAGAAGATTAGATGCTTACGTACAGACAATGGAAGAGAGTATACATCAAATGAATTCTCTGACTACCTCAGAGAATGTCATATCCGGCGGCAATTAACCTGTTCTGGCACTCCACAACAAAACGGTGTGGCAGAAAAGAACAATAGGCATCTTGCAGAGATATGTCGAAGGATGCTTCATGCTAAAAACGTGCCTGGTCGATTTTGGGTTGAGTGTATAACGAAGGCAGCACATGTTATAAATAGGCTACACATGCAAGATTAGGGTTTGTTTCACCATTTCAGAAATTATGGAACACCAAGCCCACAGTAAGTCACTTCCGAGTTTTCGGTTGTGTGTGCTATGTGTTTGTGCCTGATCACCTACGGAGCAAATTCGACAAAAAGGCAATACGTTGCATCTTCGTAGGATATGACAGTGAAAGAAAAGGATGGAAATGTTGTAGTCCTACAACTGGTAGTTGCTATACATCAAGGAATGTGGTGTTTGATGAGGCATCATCTTGGTGGTCGCCGCAAGAAGTAGTGCTTCCGGATTCTAAAGATTTAGAAGATAAATTGCAAGAAAAAATGAGGGAGGAAATACAAGAAGAAAAACAACCTAAATAGCAAATCCCTTCAACAGGTGAAGAAAATCTAGAACCCAGCCCACCAAGAGCACAAAATCCATGGAACACAGGAGTGCACAATAGTACTACAAGAGAAGATGAAGAACATCAACAAGAGGAAGAAGCAGAATCACAACTTCAAAGGTCAACCAGACAATGAAAACCTAATCCGAAGTATGCTAATGCTGCATTAGCCGAGGAAGTTGTAAATGAACCAACAAATTTTGAAGAAGCGTCTCAGAATGTAGAATGGCAGGAAGCAATGGGAGAAGAAATCTCGGCGTTATACCAAAATCAAACTTGGGACTTAGTACCCAAACCCAAGGATGTAAGGCCCATATCATGCAAGTGGGTTTACAAGGTGAAGACTCGTCCTGATGGATCAGTAGACAGATATAAGGCTCGATTGGTGGCACGAGGATTCTCACAACAGTATGGATTGGACTATGATGAGATATTCAGTCTAGTATCAAAAATTACAACGATACGAGTTTTGATAGCACTTGTAGCAAATAAGTCATAGAAGCTTTGGCAGATGGACGTTAAAAACGCTTTTCTGCACGGAGAACTAGACAAAGAAATTTACATGGAGCAACCAAAGGGATTTGAAAGCAAAACCCATCTAGACTATGTTTGAAAATTAAAGAAGGCATTGTACGGATTGAAGCAAGCCCCACGAGCTTGGACGGTAAAATAGCAGAGTTCCTAGTTCAAAGTGGATACTCTGTTGCACCTGCTGATTCGAGCCTATTCGTCAAAGTTCAAAATAAAAAACTAGCAATAGTGCTAGTATATGTAGATGATCTGATCATTACAAGAGATGATATAGAGGAGATCCAAAGGACAAGAGAAAACTTATCAGTATGTTTTCAGATGAAGGAACTTGGAGAATTGAAACACTTCCTTGGGCTCGAGGTCGAACGAAGTAAGGAAGGAATATTCTTGTGCCAGCAAAAATATGCAAAAGGCTTGTTATATAGATTTGGGATGCTCGAGTGCAAACTAATCTCCACTCCTATAGAGCCTCATGCTAAGCTATGTGCATATGAAGGAAAGGATTTAGGCGATGCAACCATGTACCGACAGTTAGTAGGTAATCTAATCTACCTAACCCTGACACGACCTGATATTGTGTACGCGGTTGGAGTAGCAAGTCGATATATGGAGAAGCTAAAGAAATCTCATCTAGAAGCAGTAAGGCGAATACTAAGGTATGTAAAGAGCACAATCGACTTGGGACTTCTATATAAGAAAGGGGAAACAGTCAAAATAGTCGACTACTGCGATGCTGATTATGCTGGTGATTATGATACTCGACGATCGACTACTGGCCATGTGTTTAGTCTTGGTTCAGCAACAATTTCTTGGTGTAGCAAAAGACAACCAACTGTATCTTTGTCGAGTACACAAGCAGAATACAAGGCAGCAACAATAGCACCTCAGGAAAGTACATGGTTGAGACAACTAATGAAAGATTTACATCAAACCATAGATTATGCAGTACCTTTGTACTATGATAATCAATCAGCTATTCGCAAGGACCAAGCATATTGAGATACATTATCACTTTATAAGAGAGAAAGTACTACAACGAGAGATAGAGATGAAAACAATCAAGACAGATGATCAAGTCGCAGATACATTCACCAAAGGACTCAACACTACGAAGTTCGAAGAACTCCGAGCAGAACTTGGAATGACTTCGCGAACTGAGCTGATTAAGAAAGTTGGTGTTGAGGGGTGTGTTGAAAGTCACCACCAACTTTTAACAAGTCTCTAGAATCCTCTTTTCTTCTCTAGAATTCTCTTTCCCTTTCTCTCTCTAGAAATTTCTCCACTCTTTTCTCATCTTTATCTCTAGATATTTCTCACTTTTTAATATCTAGATATTTCTCTGCTATATAATATTTTATTATTAGATATTTTTAGATGTCTACTTTCTAGATATTTCTCTAACCTACTTAAGACTACTATAAATAGGGTGCTAGTCTCCATTTTGTAACCAAGCAAGTGAAGTGAGCAAAGTTAGTAAGTGAATGAGTGAGTGAGTGAGTGATGAGTGCTAGCAAGTGAGTGAAGTAATTAGCTAGTACAAATAGTATTTGTGAGGGTGTATTGAGTGTTTGAGAGTGTAGTGTTGTAAGTTATGTACTCCACCATTTGTAAATTATTTACTATTAATAAAATAGTGTCTTCTTGATTGTATCCAAGTACCCACCATACTCAACATGGCGGACAGTGGCGAAGAAGGTGACGATAGATTTTTTTTTTTTTTTTAATGGTGGTGGTGGATAATGGTAGGATGGATGATAGTGATGGTGAACGGTGATGGAGTAGTGGAAGGCGGTGTTGAGATAGGATCAGATGGCTCTGATACCAATTGATAAGAACCGATTTGGTTCTTACCCAAAGGGTAGCACGAGCAACCCAAATAACATACAAAGTAACCAGTAACTAAAATAATCTTCTTTCTTGTTATTCAATATTGATCACCCAATGGGTATTTATAATAACTACAATACTTGACCACTAAGAAAAGGGAATACTAATCCTACTAAAAATAGCAATCCTATAAAATAGAAATTCCTAATAATAAATCCTACTCAAAATAATATTCTCCCTAAATAATTAATATTATTTTCTAACTTAATTAATATAAAATAATACACTAATTTAGATAACTATCCAATGCCTTGACGTTCTTCCACGTGCAAATATTTATCACACTTCAACGAGGGTCCCATCAATTGACGACCGTAGATAGTTGAGACATCTAACACGATTAGACATCCAATTTGATGAATCCTAAAGTTCTATTGGTCCAATAGACATGAAGGGCTCAACTGGATTGGGAACACATAATATGATCCTATCATTGTCTTTCTGGGGTATTCTCGTGGTATTAACATATAAGTTGTAAACTTGAGGTAGCGCATAAGAGTAATATTAGGAGTACCAAAATTTGTTCTCAAAATACATTTTCAAATAATATAGAAGTTGAAAAGAATAGTTGGTCAAAACAAAAGAAGAGCGCGAGTTCTTAGTATATATTTACACCCTATATTCTTGATTAAAAATTTAGTTCAAAATATTTTCAAATTTCGGATTCAATTAATTTCAGAGGCTTTCATTTTTGTTTTTTTTTTTTCTTCTTCTTTTTTCCCCAAATCCCACTAGCATACAATATCCAAATAATGCAGTCTCTCAAGTGGAGTATAGTGTAAACACATTAAATCGGGCAGTCTACAATTTGACCCCAAGTCAACTCTGCCCGAATGCCCTCTTTCTCGTAAAATGTAAGGTTACTTGGACCTACATCTACAGCGGGCACCACTCTACGGCGACCTGAATTTTTCAACAGTACTAGTCAACTCAGGTCAACACTGACTTTCATTACCATTTTAATTTCTGGACAAAATTGATTGTTTATGATCATTCTTTCTAGTCTTTCCCGAGTCAAACTATTTTCCTGGCCCTTTAATCATCTACCATTGCTTTCATCCAGTGAATAAAATCAACAGTTAAATCAAGGTCGAGTAATTTGAATTACAGGGAATTAACCTCACAAGTGTCGGCAGTATCATAATTCTTCTAACTCGGTTCCTCGTAAATTGTGCTCGATATTTTCCTGCTCTCCAACTTCTAATTAACGCCACGACAATTTTGTCATTCAGCGTAGCATATGTATACCTGAGCAACCCAAAAACTCACCTGAAATTATCATTTCATGTACGGCTCATCACTAGTCATCAGCAAGTTTTCGAGGTCTCTAATTAAAATCATCAGCCAGCCGCTAGAACGCAACACTCAAGTCTTATCTCCTTCACCGCACGAGTTTCTTCTTTCTTTTTTTTTTTTTCTCTTTCTTTCTCTCTCTAAAACGTTTCCAGTTCTCGAAACCTGAGAGCTAGAGATTATTATTTTAGTTAGTTACTGTAAAACAGAGAGCCCAACAACACGTTTATCCCCTCTCTTTCTCTCTCTAGAATCTCTCTTTATCTCTCTAAAAAAACTCATTCCTTCGATGAATCTTCTAATTTGGAGAAGAATTTTGGTGGACGACCTCGAAACCTCCGCATCATTTTAAAAATGTCGGAAATTTGAGTACTTTAGATCAATTATCTGAATTTAGAAGAACAGATCTGAATTGAAGCAGGCAAGGTTCAGTATTATAACAAGCAACAGGTCTCGAGTTCATGAAAGATCTTTCATTCGTACTTGTCCGGTAAGGAATTCAGAATCTTCAATTTTACACTGTATAATTTGCTTTTGCTCTTTTAATGATTGTGTAGTAAATTTTTATAGGGGTTTTTGTTTGTTTGATTGATCATGAGTACTGGAAACGAAAAACAAAAGGAAGAATTGATGAAGATTCTGAGGAATTCGAACTGTTTTGAAATCATCATCAGAACTACTTTCTCTCTCTATAATGATGATGATGATGATTTTGGATTCTATTCTATTCTTCTTCCAAAAAGAATGATCCTTTTTTGATGAATTAATCATGATTCTTGTTTTTTTTTTTTTTAAAGCAGAGATTTGATTCATAATATATAGAAACAAAAAAGAAAACAAATTGAAGATCAATTTCATCTTTTTCAAGAATCATGATTCAAGTAATTGCAGAACCTTCTGCTTAACTTCCACACTTAATAAATACCCAAAAAATAATACCCATTAAAATAAATACCAATTAATAATAATAATAATAAATTTTAATAATGATATAAATAGTAAAAAATAATAATTAAAATGTAATTATTATTTAATAATAAATGGGAATCTTTAATTTTTTTTTAGTATGAACATTTTTTGTGTTTTTAAATTGTGGATGTTGGTGATCCAACAAGTTGTACCCATGGGGTGGATCCTAAAAGAAGAACACAATGGTTGTTGGTTAAAATATTTTTATATTTCTTTTCAATTTTTGCTGGTGGGGTCTTTTTTTTAAAAATATTTGTCTTGTCTTTACTCTTTAGATCAATTTTGTTGCTTTACGTGAGGTATCCACTATCCATACCTTCCCATCCCATTCCTTGCATCAACCCTGCTGTTGAGAAAAAAAAAAACCTTTTTTTTTTTTAATCTTTTTAGGGAATTTTAGATATGTCCCCTTAATTCTTTTTTGACATGTCCTTAATGTTTATGGAAATTAGATTTAACCCCTTGACCTTAGTCAAAGGTCATTGACATATTTCCCTTTACTCAAATTCTCATTCCTTCAATTTTAAGTTATGAGTTGCGTTGCCCAAGCTGCTGCCTAGAGTGATCAAAGTCTTAATTAGAAGCTGTTAGATTTAAGTGTTCTTAATTTTTTTATAATTTAATTACTATCAACGTAGATCCTCGACAATGTCTATTCAATTCATTAGAAGTGGAGAAAATCTACTTGCACTCCAGTTTTTCTTCTTTAACTCCCTTCTCAGTCTTACAATGTCTATTTGCTACTTATGAGGTCTAAATGGATTTGATACAAAAGTTGATTTTATTTATTTCTTTTTGTAAAGATGATCTCCATTCACATGTAGAACATCTCACAAAAAATAAATGGTTCATTATCTTTAAACATTCAATAAACTTTTGATAAGATTATAAATTTTAAACTGATTTTTGGTGAGTCATCTATATGGTGAGGAGAAATTGTGGTATAGTGGTGATTGGTGGCTCTCCCACTCCAGAACCTTGCGCTCTTAACCTCTCGTTCTAAACTATGCTCTGGCACTCCTACTCCAAAAATAATTCAAAACTTTGAAATATTTTTTAATTGATTGTTCAGGTGCTCTGCTCACTCTCTCTCCAAAGTAAAAGTGGTTGGTACATCAAGTTTCCCTTTATTATGTATTTTTATCTTGATCAATGGCTTCTGACCAAGGTCCAGGGGTGTTATGTCCAATTTCTACAAAAAGTTGAAAAGGCAAGATAAATTTTAACCATATAAAGTAGAGGGCATTCCTACTAGAAGAAAAATAAAATTTTTGGAAAAGAATCTCGTGTTTTCGTGATGGACCGTGCTAGCGTGACACCAGTTTTGGTGTCGACACCAGCTCCTTTTGGCCCAAAACAAGGGCCTAGAGCCCACATCAGGGGCTGATTTTTTGGGACTATGTTCTCCTCATCATGTAGATCATCTCAACAAAAAATCAATCCATTCTAAAACTTCTAACCCAATCAAACGTTGGCTAGAAATCGGTTAGAAATCAACGGTAAGAAAATAAACGGTGATAAATAGAGTTCAATGTTTGATCCGGTTAGAAGTTTTAGAATGAATTGATTTTTTGTTGAGATGATCTAAATGATGAGGAGAACATGGTCCCAAAAAATAAGCCCCTGATGTGGGACCTAGGCCCTTGTTTTGGGCCGGACAGTGCTGGTGTCGACACCAAAACTTGGTGTCACGCTAGCACTGTCCTTTCGTGATAGCTTTCGTTTGTATGTTTCTATCCAAGTACTGAAACTGAAAGCTACTACTGATTTGGACATTTTTGTTTGAATTCATCAATTAAAAATTTAATTAATTATATCACATCATCATTCAAAAAAAATAAATAAAATAAATCATCAATAAGCCAAAAACTACTTCCAACATAAACTTTTAGGGCAAATTAATTAGAAGTTCTTCAACTCTTTTTTAACTTATTAAGATTTCTAAAAATAAAGCCAATTAATTTTTTTATTTAAAAAAAAACACAAACATTAATCATATCAAAACTTCTCCAAACGCAACCTAATTGTGACGTATTTTGTTTTTGTGGTCCAAAGTTCAAGACCATGATATGCATGATTCTAGAAGAAAACCCTAACCCTAAAACAGTAAAAACTTTAGACCTGGCTTAATGAATACAGTTTTCAAATCTGTCACTATTTTATACTCTTGTTATTGGAGTCAAATTTTGTTGAACCCGAAAGACCCTTTTGGATTTTTCATTCAAATCTTGTGGTCAAAAGTTCTTGGGCATTACTACAAGGACACCAGATTTTGACATCTGAGATTACATCTGCTTATTTTATTGATTAGAAACTAATCATAACACTTGTTGAAAAAATATTATTTCATTTCAGCCCCTCATACCACTTTTAAAAAGCAGATGTAATCTTTTGGTGTCAAATTCTAGTGTTATTCTAGCAAAACTCAAAGTTCTTAAGACTATTTGATTAATGGTCAAAAAAGGTCTCACTTATTTTGGGTAGTCTTTTGGTTATTGACCCTGGTTGGGTGGGTACAAATAATTTAACATTTTGAGGTTGACTGAGGGTCAAGATTACTTTAGTTCACACTTTACTAATTCGACCCAATTTTAACTGGGCCGGGTAATTCTTAGGTGCAGCGTTTCTTTATGCCCATAAGAGGAGACTCGAGGTCCACATCTAGGGTGACGGACTTATAGTCCGTTAGATTAATTATCATCGTAGTACTTGTCAGGCAGTCAAACATATCATCTTGACTAGTTACACCCGTGGGGTCAAATTGTAAATCACACGATCAAGGTGGGGTAGTTACATTTTTTCACTAGCATCTAAGGTGGGTGAGCAAGACCCAAATCCTGCTCCACAACATCATTATGGAAAATAATTCAGATTATAATTTTTATTTATTTTTAGGTTTTAAATAAAAAATTGAGGTTTTTTCGTCTTTTTAATTAGTCATAACATGTATACTAAAACGGTTTTAAGCGTATTTCATTTGTATTCTCTTTTGTAAATACGAAAATACAGCTAATTATTTATGGTAAATTTTTATTGCAGGTCCATCAGTTCTCTATTATGAAATGAACATTTTACCATCGTCATATTTTGCAATGGCGAAAACCCCTCTAACTCTTTCCCGCCATTTCCTCCTATTAGCAATTTTTTCTTTGTTTCTACTTTTCCCGCCCTCAATTGCCATAACGGTCGAAACCCAAGCCCTCCTCCAATTTAAAAAACAGTTAAAAGATCCCTTAAATTCCTTGGAAACCTGGAAAGAAGACTCTAAAGATTCTCCATGTGATTTCGCTGGTATCTCTTGCGATTCGAATTCTCGCCGAGTCATTAAAATCTCTCTCGAAAACAAATCCCTTTCGGGTGAGATATCGCCTGCCATCGCCGCTCTTCAGAGCCTAAGTTCTCTTGTACTAACTTCAAATTCATTGACTGGTGAACTTCCTCCCCAGTTGATCAAATGCAGCAATCTTCAAATCCTCAATCTCACAGAAAATGACTTGAAAGGCACTATTCCTGATCTTTCTGCTTTGACAAACTTGCAAGTTCTCGATTTGTCCCAGAACTACTTTTCTGGTAGGTTCCCGGATTGGGTTGGTAATCTAACCGGATTGAGCGCATTGTCTCTCGCCCAAAATGAATTTGATGAGGGTGAAATTCCTGAAAATCTTGGAAAGTTGAAGAACTTGACATTCATTCATTTGGCTGGTTCTAGTTTGATTGGTGAGATCCCGGACTCAATTTTTGGATTGAAATCCCTGCAAACATTTGATTTTTCTAGCAACAAGCTCTCAGGAATTTTCCCAAAAGCAATTACAACTTTGCGGAATCTCAACAAGATCGAGCTCTTCTCGAACAATTTTACTGGAGAACTTCCGGCAGAACTTGCAAACCTTACTCTTCTGCGGGAATTTGACATTTCTAGGAACCAAATGTCAGGGAAATTGCCTGCTGAGATTGGTAACTTGAAGAATCTGTTGGTCTTTCAGTTGTATGAAAACTACTTCTCAGGAGAATTCCCTCAAGGGTTTGGGGATATGCAACATCTTGCATTTATTTCTATCTATAGAAACAATTTCACAGGAGAATTCCCAGCAAATATTGGCCGGTTTTCGCTATTGGAAAGTATAGATATATCTGAGAATGGGTTTTCTGGTGGGTTCCCTAGGTACTTGTGTGAGAACAAAAAGTTGCAGTTCTTACTTGCCCTGGATAACAAGTTCTCTGGTGAACTCCCTGAATCTTATGCTCAGTGTAAGTCGTTGGAGAGATTCAGGATCAGTAAGAATGGTTTATCAGGTAACATTGCAAGTGGAATTTGGGGATTACCTTCTGCAAAGATCATAGATTTCGGAGATAACGGCTTTAGTGGAGGAGTATCTTCGGAGATAGGGATCTCTACTGGTTTGAATCAGTTGTTTTTGCAAAACAATAAGTTTACAGGTGATCTTCCCTTGGACCTTGGCAAGCTTACTCAGTTAGAGAGATTATCTGCAAATAATAATACATTTTCTGGTAAAATCCCCTCCCAAATACGAAATCTGAAGCAATTATCGTCTTTACATTTGGAACAGAACTCTTTAACAGGATCAATTCCACCAGAACTTGGTGAATGCATCAAATTAGTAGACTTGAATCTTGCATCAAATTCTCTTACTGGTGATATCCCTTCATCATTTGCACATTTGAGTAGTTTGAACTCTTTGAATTTGTCGAGAAACAAGCTTTCGGGTTTGATTCCAGTGAATTTATGTAAACTAAAGTTAAGTTCTATTGATTTTTCTGAAAATCAGTTAACAGGGATTGTTCCCTATGACCTATTGATGATGGGAGGAGACCAGGCATTTTCTGGAAATAACGGACTCTGTATCGACCAGAAATTTGTAAACCAGATACATTCTGGACTTGGTGTTTGCAATGGAAGTCATAACAACAAAAAGGTCATCGAAAATAAGCTGGTTTTGGTCTGCATTATAGCGTCGGCTTTGATTATTATCTTAGCTGGCCTATTGCTTGTGAGTTACAGGAACTTCAAGCACAATGAATCTTATATGGAAAATGATCTAGAAGGGGGAAAGGAAAAAGACCCGAGCTGGAAACTTGAGTCTTTTCACCAAAAAGAATTTGATGCAGAAGAAATATGTAATTTGGAAGAGGAAAATCTGATTGGAAGTGGAAGTACAGGGAAAGTTTACAGATTGGATTTGAAGAAGAGTGGGGGAACAGTGGCTGTAAAGCAAATATGGAAGGGAAAGGAAGTGAAAGTGTTGACATCGGAAATGGATATTCTTGGAAAGATTAGGCATAGAAATATACTTAAGCTTTACGCATGCCTGATGAGAGGTGGTTCAAATTTCTTAGTTCTTGAGTACATGGCTAATGGAAATCTTTCTCAAGCTCTTCGGCGCCAAATCAAGGGTGGGAAGCCAGAGTTGGATTGGATTCAAAGGCACAGAATTGCAGTGGGCGCTGCAAAGGGGATTTCATATCTTCACCATGATTGTTCACCAGCTGTTATTCACAGGGATATAAAATCAACCAATATTTTACTTGATGAGGATTATGAACCGAAGATTGCTGATTTTGGAATTGCAAAGATTGCAGAAGAATCTTCTAAAGGATTAGATTCAAGCTGTTTTGCTGGTACTCACGGTTACATTGCTCCTGGTGAGTTTCAATCTAGTACTCCATTAAAAAATTTTCTTGTTTTTCTACTCAAAAAGCAGTTAGTGAACACTAAAAAGTCGTTTTCGTATCCAAGAAGATTTATCGAAGTAAGTAGATCCCAAAGCTTATCTGGGGTTAGTTCTCCTATAGTATCAATCTCCCTTAATTATACTAGTTTACCTTTTGTTTTGAGTTAAAGCATTGAAGAGTGACCTTCTGTGTAATGCTTGATGGATGAAGTTTCCATAGGTTTACTGATCAAAATAAAAAAAGAAAGAAAGAAAGAAAAAATAAAAATAAAGGTTTAGCAAGCTAGCAGAGCAGAGGTTAAAAGGGGTTTGACTATAAGCCAGTCTCCCATTTTGAAGCCTTTGAATTAATAGCAGTTTCATGTCCACACAACGTATACATCCCATAAATATTGGATTTGTCTAATAGATCTCAGTTTTTGAAGTTGCCCCACATCGTCCAAAACTAGGTTAGTCTTTAAATGTACCAACTTAAACTAGTTGAACTTGTTTACTTTGTTTTATGAGTATCAACAGTTCTGACTTTGTAGGATGATTTTCACTATATATATATTTTATCAGTTTTTCACTATGTTTTAATGATGGATACATAAAGCTTGCTCTCATCCTATGTAGTGTAGGTTTTCTAGGCCTGTATAGCACTTACATTTGTATTATGATCTATATATTATGCTCTTTTGGGAAGAAATAACAGCTAATGCCAACTGAAACCAAATTATAAGGTACTTGATTAGATGTAATGAGACGATTCTTGAGAATTTTTCATTTGGTACACTTTTGGGGATATGGGTTCGAAGTTTTACGATCAACATGATTCATTTTAAGATTTTTTTTGCCTTCATAATATGTGATCTGAATCATCTTATCTAGTACATTCAGACAGTTTACACTGTTAATAGTTCTCTAATCCTTTTTCATTCCCATTTTTCAATTCAAAAAATATTCATTCACCTTAAACATGGTATTGTGTAACTTGATCATTTAAGATTTATTTCTAATTTTGGTTTTCCTTTTCAGAACTTGCATATTCACTTAAAGTGTCTGAAAAGAGCGATGTATATAGCTTTGGTATTGTGCTGCTAGAACTCGTAACCGGGAGAAGTCCAATCGAGCCTGATTACGGTGAAGAAAGAGATATTGTTTACTGGGTTTCAACTCATCTCAGTTCCCAGGAAAATACCATCAAAGTTCTCGATCAAAGGGTGTCAGGTTCTCACGAAGATGACATGATAAAGATCTTGAGAATAGCTATTCTCTGTACAACTAAGCTTCCAAATTTACGTCCTAATATGAGAGACGTTGTGAAGATGCTTGTTGATGCCGATCCTTCCATCTTTACTGCCATTGCAGAAAAGAATCAAGACAAGTATTGACATTTTCTGCATAAGTTTCTGATCACAATAGTTTCTCGTCTGTACAATTTTCGTACTAGCTATTGCTTACACCCTTGATGCATGTTTTTTCTGGTCATATTTCATCAAGGAATTTGAATATCTTGGTTAGACAATTGATGTCTTATTGTTGCCTTGTTAGTTGTCATGAAAATCTTCGGTAAACTATGTTTTCTGCAATGAAATTGCCGGCTTTATGCCGTTTTTCGTGTAATATTAATGGTGTATATTTTGATTTTTCTCTTCAAAAGAAAAGTTTACAATTACGTTTTACATCAGCTCAACAAAGTCTGTTTGATTTGTGGACGCATTCAAAAGTGCCCTCTCTAAATTGCCAAACTTCCAAAGTGCTCCTATTCAACAATTTTAAAATTCTATAATACACTTTTAATAAAACAAATCAACAACTTTGAAAATTACAATATGACAACAGGGTGTGGAAGAAAATTCAATCCAATTCGAAATGCTTCTTACAAAACTTTGATTAGTAATGGTTATTCCTCTTTCTGCCATTGGAAGTTTATGAGAAAAGCCAAACCATAAGATGAGGAACAATGGAGATCCATATTTTCCTTCCAAGTTTTACTTGGTACACCCAAATCACTAGTCTAAGCAGCATGGATGTTACAATATTACTCGTCTCGCCAAATCCTACCCTAACTTAGATTCCTTAGCTAAACAAGTAGGGTTAGGGTTGAGCATTTCTTATTTCTAACCTATTTGTACTGTTACTTTTTCAACCCTTGTTAGGATTTGAAAAATGACCGGTTTCATAAACTAGTCTGGATTAGAGTTTGATGGTTGACCTAATCCCACCTATTGCCAGGTCTACTAGGTGCCAGTCACGTGCCACATCAATTATCCAAAATTTACTACCTCAGTGCCTTCTTATCTAACTTATGTTTAATCCTTTTATTTTACGTGCATTCTTTTGTTTAACTAAGTTTCTTATTTATGAATTTTAAATTGTTCTCAATAGCAAGTACAAATTAGACTGCCTCTCCAACCCTAAGAGTCCAAACAACTCTAAGAATCCCCCGGCCATGCTTGGGTAAGCCCCTTGCTGGTTCTATGGGCATTGTGTAAAGCTAGGTGCAACTTCTTGGACCTAGTTTGGCCAGAAACTCTAACCTCCCCAACCCCCCCAAACTAACCATTGCTCGAGGGGATTTGCATGTGTTCGTCGGGTTCTTTGGATGCCAAGTGCGTTGGAGAGGCTGTCTAATTTGTACTAGCTATTTAGAATTTTTTTTAAAAAACCATAAATAACAAATTTAATTAAACAAAATATCCTTCGTAATTCAAAAAATGAATGATCTATCATCTAACAATGTTCCCACATATATTATATGAAAAAGTTTTTTAAAAAAATCTTCTAAATTTCAAAATAAAAACATACTAAAAAGTATTATTAATTTTATTATTATGTACATAGATTCCTTGGGTTGGGCAGATGTTGCTTGAGTTGGCGTTTGCCCTTGCCCTTTTACGAACTCGGGTTGGCAAAAATTCTAATCATACTTGCCCAAATTCCCGATTACCTTTGGCCATGCTCAACATTAACCCAGCCCAAGTCCCACCACTACAGCTTGGTTTCAACAGGTCAATGGGTTTCACCTGATCCATGGGGAGACCCATCGAGTTCATGACGTTGTTGGAGTCTTCGCACCATCCTCCTCGGTTTGACGAGCTTGTTCAGCTTGTTCTCGGTCTATGGCTGCCATATAGCGCTCATAGAATTCTGGATCCATCTGCTGGAAAGATTTTTCAGAAAGCCAAGTATCCTTACTTTTCAACTTGACTAAAAACATCGAGTATGTGCGCCTACTCGTAACAACTGTGTCTTTCATCAGAGCGACTGAAATTCGATCAGAAGCAATTGGTAGTCGATGTGGGGCCACCGGGAGCCGGACAGGAGGAACAATACTGCCCTTATAAGGCGTTAAGTTTGCCACGTTGAAAGTGTTACTTGTGCAATAATTAGGAGGTAAACCAACCTTATAAGCCTTGTCGTTAACACGCTTCAGAATAGGAAATGGCCCAATGCGCCTCATCTGAAGTTTATGGGGTGCGTCCATCTGGCGTTTCTGATATACCATCACCATATCACCCTCATTGAATACTCCACGCTTCTGATCAGCATCTGACTTGTAGTTATCATACGAATGTGCATGGGGCAAGCGTACATCATCACCAGTAGTTGCAAAGCGGGAATTAGATATTAAAGCAGATTTCGATGTGGCCTCATTGAATACTCCACACTTCTGATCAGCATCTGACTTGTAGTAATCATAGGAATGTGCATGGGGCAAGCGCACATCATCACCACTAGTTGCAAAGCGTGAATCAGATATTGAAGAAGAGTTTGATGTGGCCTCTGTTGGGGGAATGGGAGCAAGCTCGGGGCCATCACCAGTAGTTGTAAAGCGTGAATCAGATACTGAAGCAGAGTTCGATGTGGCCTCTGTTAGGGAAATGGGAGCAAGCTCAGGGACCATGAGGGAGGAGCAGCCCTGCAAAATCATAAATGGAGATAATCCCATCGATCAGGTAACTGAATTATTATAGGCGAACTCTGCTTAATCATGCTAAGCAGTAAATCAGTCAAACTGCAGTGTAAACTAAATTAGTAACTGCTAGATGTCAACAGTAACAAACAATTGGAAACTGTTATAAACAGTAATGGAGGTTTCTGATTGAGCACTGAGCGCTGCTTCCGTAATGGTTAGCTTAGCTGCTTTAATCTCCGAGTTTCTTAATACAAACTCATCTAGAGTCTGGTAACCCGACTAAGAATTTATTCGAAGCACATTTCTAAATGCATGGCCTACTACTCATGGCATGTGGCCCAAAAACTTCTGCTTTCTCGGTGAGCATGAGCTCACACCAATGTTGATCATCCTTACAGAAATTTAAGTTATCTGAAACTTTTCTTACTATCTTATGTAGATAGGCTGAAATGTCAGTAGTGAAAACCTAATCGAATGGATTATAAAGATGAATATCTAATAATTTATGAGCATCCACAAAGCATTTTCGTCAAATATAATAATTGGTAAAAAAATGAGGGAAAAGATTATGAAATTTACCAAGAACCTATCCCCATAAGTTATAATCTGTGGAGATGCAGCCTTACAGCTCCTGTCAGGCGGCGACTTCTCTTGATTTTCATAGAAATCGAAGTCATCCAACAGCATTGTTTTTGCAGGATAGCTCTTGAAAATGGCCAGCATTTCAGAACCTTGCTTAAATCCAACCTGCAAACAGTAAATGTAATCCAGTTGTTACAATCTTAGCAATTATTATTGTGTTGTTGATACCAAAGAACTAAATATAATCCAAGTATAAATAATGAAGCTATTAATGTAAAAATTTCAAAACAGAACCCCAGTTCCTGCTGCATTTGGTTCGCGATCTGAAAGTAACTTTTCAAAAACTAGGATATGATAGAAAATCTAGGTTGTATTCTCGATATTTTTAATATCCAAAAATAAGTTGGATATTAAATTAGAAAACTGTTTTTGAGTTTAACTGTAAAATTGATGCAATTTCACAGAAATCACCACTAAAAAGGACTTTTTTAATTTTAAGATTTCGGGCTTTCAGGATTGTACCTAAAAACTCATTTCTGAAAATACCTAACCAAACGTGTTTTTCGGATGTTTATGTATTCCTCGTTTTCAGAAATAACGAATCATATCCAGATCATGAACCAAATGCCATCCTCACCAAGCGAAAGACTATAACAAAAGAATGAGAAAAAGTACCTCCTGAGTATCCCTGGTATAGGTTACAGGCTTGTTCTCATTGTTTTCAAGTATGATGTGTCGCAATTGATTATTAGGGATATCTTTAATTATGTGCCATTCTAAAGGGAGGAATCCATTCCACTTGTTTTTCTGCCAAAAGTCCATATCTTTCTCAAAATCCACTGGTCCAGTCATCTCAGCTAGGCCTACAAACTGTCCACTTCCATTTGCCTGATTATTACAAAAAGAAGTGGAAAAGAGAAACAAATTAGTTGCTCATTCTCTACATTTAGGAATACAGACACCAAAAAGTAACAAACTAGCAATAATACATATTTTCGTGGAGATGATGAACTCAAATACGTAGAACTGTTTTAGACATATTCATAATAGAAAAGAACAACAAGGGTATCAGATGTAATTGAATGATTTGAAAGTCAGCTTGAAGTTTATTTCATGTTATAGGAGATAAATGAAGCAATATTCCAATCTTTCCCTCCTTCAATAAGTTACTAGGGATTAAACTTGTGGCCTCAGAATTGCAAGAATTATAACTTATCTGGTTAATGGTACACGCATCGAAAACTTTAGTACTATAGTTAAACAAAACCCCATTAAAGGGGTTTTTTTTTTTCATCAAATAAACTGGAAACCAAAGTAATTATCTTATATTATATCCATTGGGTTATCATTTAATAAAGGGTCTTTCTTAACACTATTGACGTTAAAAGTGCGTACTTTCAAGTTAGTCTTTCTAAAACGAAAGCGAATTAAATCATGGATCTAGTATCGAACATGGCCAATACCGAAATCAGTATGCCAGTTCAAGATTTGAACAAAAAAAATTACACAAGGATCTTATCAGGTATGAAGGGTAGACTTTATACTCACTGAAAAGAAGAGGAAGATCGGACATGTTTTGCTTGTCTCGCTAGATATTCTTTCTGCATCGTGAAATGCTGCATCCAGCTTCCTATTACCATGTGGAGTGCTTGCCCAAACATCATATTTGATGCTTTTATGAATGTCTTCTTCATTGTAGGATTTAATAACAAAGAACTTGGCATTTTCGTATTTAGTCTCAAAATTTGGTAGGTTATATTTCTCCCTCTGGACTAGTCTGAGTCCCAACGGATCATTCTTGGGTGGTGAGCTTAAAGAAGTTTGTCCTCCGCGAGCTCTGGGACCACGGTTTGTTTCACAACAGGGTTTTAACTCTCGATTCCTTTGAAATTTCTCTCCGAATTTAAATCTGTCATTGCCATCCCACGTCCGGCCATTTGACATGTTTCGCGTAGGGCCATTGTTTGGGAATACTCGCTTCCCTTGATTTGAAAATGAAGAATTCTCTCTCATGAGATAAGGATAACCCCCTTTAACAAGCCGATCAGATTGAAAATCACAGGGGCCATTGTTTGGGGATAATCGATGTCCTTGATTTGAAAATGAAGAACTTTCTCTCATGGGATAACCTCCCCCTTTAACAATTCCAGCACCTTGAGAATCAGCAGCCAGTTGTGGCACCTGAAGATAATATGTTCAGGTAAACAGTAAAAAGATCCATAAAGAAAATAATGATCATCTACATTTCAATCTTCAATTTGGTAAATTTAAAAGTTTCAGCTACCTTGATGATTATGCTTTTTTAAAAGCTTTTTTAGGAAGCAATAAGTAATAACAGCAGCCAATCGATTCAGTGATTCATTTTCAATAAAGGGGTTTGGGATACAAAAGTTTAGATTTTTACTAATAAAATAGGAATGTTATTTTATATTCTTGAAAAATCTCAGAAATGGATGTCATCAATTTCCTCAGCCAATTTTTTTTTTAATTCTCCAATCCCATGATAAATCTGGTTTTGAATAATAACTCACAAGCAACTGTTTTTTTATTTATTTTTTTTTTTTGCCTTTTTTGATAATTGAGAATGCACAAGGGACTGTTAAACAAATCAACATTTCCACCAAAACCAAAATTTAGGAATAATAATCAGTATTACGGAATCGAGCCAAATAAGTTTCATCCAATCTGAAACTTTCTATTCAACAATCATGATAATCTTTACCATATTTTGAATTCTCAACCTATTGAACAAAGGAAAGATTTTGAATTCTCAAACTATTGAAAAATTAACCAAACTAAAAGCGATTTTACTGTCAAGATAATGGATAAATAGCAGAAATTTTTATTAAAGGAAAAGAACTTTTGATGGTTTATCAAACTGAATAAAAGATAAGTTACAGAAATACACCATGCATAAATTAGCGAGAAACAAGAAAGGAAAAAAATAAAACGATGATAAATCATAAAACACCAATGACTCACCAAAGTCTCAGCCGTAAGTTCATTTTTAATACAATCAACAAAAAGATTTCTTCAAGATTAAGTTGTTCCACCAATGACTCACCAAAGTCTCAGCCATAAGTTCATTTTCAATACAATCAACAAAAAGCTTTCTTCAAGAAAAAGAATGTCGTTCCACCAATGACTCACCAAAGTCTCAGCCGTAAGTTCATTTTCAATAAATCAACAAAAAGCTTTCTTCAAGAAAAAGAATTTCGTTCCACCAAAACTTAAGGATTTTACATGGGTATTCAATACTAAGTTGTGAATTAAGTAACAATAGTTAGAACAAAAAAAAATGAATATATTTAGGAGGATTACCTTGAAGAATTCAGTACCTTATTCATTGGCTTGAGAGATTGATTTTGAAGGGTTGACCTAGAAAAGTTAGGTGAGGCTGTAGATTGGCGTGATTTTGAATCTAACGGCAGTTGAGAGACTTTAGTATCCACAACACCACTTGTCTTTACAGAGTTCAAGCCTTTTGAATGCAATGAAGCAGCTGGACCTGCTGCATAAGCAAATTTATGATGCTTTAGCACTCTTATATCCAGACATAGCAAAAACAAGAAATAAGTCACTACAAAGAACTAAACTGGATAATATTTTACAACAACAGCTAGTCGGTGGATAATGAACACCTTGCTCTGCTACTGGCTGTTGGTTAGAATCTTTCTTGCTGGAAGCAGTATCCCCAGATGTGCATTTGGAAGAAGTCAAATCTGATGGGTGCCGTTCTTTTCTAGAAGCCTGAGAAGAACCAAAATGTTGTGAACATTAAGGTGAATGTGAGGAACATTATATAATAAGGTGTAAAATGAGAATAAAAGTAGCAATTAAAGTTTCTATACTAGCAGTAGTAAACCATGCCCAACATGTAGGAAAACTTCCAAAATCTTGCTTTGCAAGAATGGCAAGATCAAATGCTAGAGAGGGTGTTGCACACATTTAAGTAGAACATTTTGTCAATAATTAATTGGCTGTGTGCTAAGATCGCACAAGAACAGAAGCCGTGTTACAAATACTGTACCAAGGAACTGAATCCATCTGTCAAAATACTCATGTAATACATACCATGTTTGGCTCAGTGAAATTCGCTGAGGAAGCTTCGTTTAATTGTCTGTTCACCTCCACTCTAACTGAATCTGCATAGTTAGGAAGATGAACATAATCAGTTATTCAATAATTACTCAAGTAATGAAGTTTAAAAAAAAAAAAAATCACAAAGTAACTAACAGATTACAAGGAAAAAATAAGAACAATAATTAGCTCTCCTATACACAAAAAAACATGATAAATCTCAATTTGCCTACCAATTTGAGATGCATGCTATTATATTGTTCACACTAAATTAATAGGGCCTGGGTTTCATTATTATTATTATTATTACTTTTTGCTCCTTTTGTATGTTGAGGGTACGTGACACAAATCACGAGGATGTGTGAATAAACACCACAGTTAAATTTCAATTCTGTAGATTTTTCTGTAGAATTCTGCTGTAAGTATAGCATTATCCTTGTTAATTACATGTTACTGTAAACTACTAAAAATGAATGATTTCTCAATTAAGGAAAAATATGTATGATTCATAAATTGAAGTGGCAATCCCTTATATGATTTGAATCCTGCCTTATCACTACAAACCGGAATTAAACTAAGAGGGTCGAGTTTCCTGACTCCCACCGCAAATAGTTGGGGTATTTCATTGACTAAATTATGGATTTTAAAGTTAATTCAGTCTAAAATCTAGATTAAAAAAAAAAAAAACGGACTAAACCCAAGACTAAGACTTGGAACCGCACAAAAAATTAAATTAAATGGAGCTAAAAAGTTTTCCAATTAAATCATTCTACTAAGATTCTCAAATCTATGTATATTAATTGAAGGTCTCTAATTAATCAATGGCATTAAGAAAAAAAATCATTACCGACTTCATGTTCAATGTATAAATTCCCCAAGCTTTATCAAATTGCTTCCCACTAAAAAGTTTAAAAACCCAAGTAAGGTTGAACAAGATTAAATTCATAAACTCAATAAACAGATGTTTACTTAAAAGAAACAAATCATCATCATCTACTTAAAAATATGTTATAACCCAAACTAATTTAACTTGCTATTTTCAAATATTGGAAGGAAAACAGAAGAAACAGACAAAGGATTCAAGATAAAATATGTACCTTTATCATCATCAGATATTATTATCACAGAAAACCCAAAACCCAGGTTCTAAAATTCAGAGTTCTACTAATCTGAACACTTTGAAGAAGACCCAGTACCTGTAAACAGAGGAAACAGATGATAACAATTTGGGTATTTTTTGCTTACAATTTTCTAACAGATTGGTGAAAATACAAAACTTTCTGAATTAAATGCTTCTGCTTTTCATAGATTTTCCTCAAAACCCAAGTCCAATTTTCAGAGAGTTTCTTTCCGGAAAGAAATCCAGATTCTTTTTAGTTACTATTTTTTTTTCAGTAACATGCGCAAGTTAGTAAAGTTTGCACAAAGATATGCTTGGTGCGCATTGCACCAGGTTATTGTGTACGAAAGGTCCTTCATCTAGAAGATGAACCGCCCATTCGCTGCTTGACACGTGAATATTTTACTGCTTTTCTGTTTGGACTGGTAGGTTGTATTTTACTTGCGTGGCTTTCCATCCTGACGGAGAATCTAGCCGTCTCTTGGCAGACCTGGTAAAAAGAATAACACACAGTACAAGAGGGATTTACACAAAAATGACAGGAGGAGGAACCATATGAAAACCCTAACTTTTCCTTTGGAGAAAAAAGGAAAGATGTTTCTTCTTCAACAAGAAAGAACAAAAATGCTAGTGGGACACACTTAAAAGAGGTCTCGCTTGGTGGGTTGATTTTTTGTTAGAGTGTTTTAATTTTATTTAATTTTTTTTTGTTTGCACGAAGAATGTTTTAATTTATCTTCCATTCATGAATGTATTCTTCCTCCGATGCTGCTGCCCTTTTGTATTGCCTGCAGTTTATGAGCAGAACTAGAGGATGTTTTCCTCAAAGAAAATGAACCTAGTCTAAACCTTTAAACTCCATTAAAAAAAAATTGATTGTGAGAAAATAAGATACTCTGTACAACATCTTATTTATGAGAACTGCTATCGGGACCGGCCTAATTAATCTGTCCATTTAGACTGATTGAGGTGGTACCTTCAATCCACCATTCATTGTGCAAAACAGTTAATTGGGTGGACCTCACAAATACACAATCAATGGTAGATTATGGGTGCAACCTCAATTTGTCCATTTAAACAGATTGAAGGGCCGATCCCAAAATCATTTCTCCTTATTTATACATTGAATTTATAATAGCTTGTGGAGTCCACATGGAGAAGGTTAAATGTCAGATTTTAGGTAAATATATTCTCTTCAACATAGATCATTTTAATCAAAAATCATATTATTCACTATTGATCCCAATTATATTCAATTGTATCTAACTATTACATGATATTTCTTATCAAAAAAAATAAGAAACTCAAATCTACTAAAACAAAAAGCAAAATAAAATAAGAAACAAAACAACTAAAATCCTACCAACTAAGATCTTATCCCATAGTTGGTTGGACCCACACAACTTTCTATTCAGTTAACACTCAAATCACCCAATGATAAGCTTAATGAATTGATTTTCACCCTAGATAAATTATCGCATCCAAAATCAGCCTTTAGATTCATGTGGCTTGCAAGCTAATATAAAAGTAATGTACAACATTATTTTTCATTGTGCTTCCAAGCAAAGCCATTTTTATTGGAAAACCTAGAAACAAAAAAAACCCCTTCAATTCTTGACAAAGCTTTAACAAAATCGAAAATCAAAGAAAAATAAAGCAGAAGGAAAGAAAAATAGAATTAAAACCTAAAATCCCACTTCTCAACTACCAAAAATTGCCTCTTGTCTTCTGGAAAATTCACCCCTTTATGCCCTTTCAGATCAGACTGTTATACCGCTTTCATAGAGAGAGAAAGAGAGAAAAGAAAAGGAGATACGCATAGTGGCAGATCCATGAATTTTTTTTATGGTGCGCGAGTCAACATTGACCAAATTAGCGTTAATTGGGTCAAGTCAGCGAGGGCATTTACTATTAAACTTATTATCTCTGTTATTAATTTATTGTCAAAATTATCCAATCTCAAAATTAAATAGAATAAAAATCAAATTTCTAGCAACATTTTAAAATATTCATGCCAATAAAACTGATCAAAAAGGGAAATAGCGACATACAATTTTTACAAAATCTATGGGATTTGGTATCTCAATAAGGAGGGATTTCTACCATAATAATCTCCTAAAGTTGTCTGCCAATTTTTCTTCTTCCTTTGGTTTTTAAAGGTACGGTAAAGAGAGATAGAGAAAAAAAATATCAAAAAAAGAAAGTGACTGATAAGAATGAGAGAGAGAAAAACAAACCCATTGATTTCGCATCTCTAACCCTCTATGGCTATAACGTTCTCTATTTCTTTTCTTCTTCTTTTTCTCTCTCTCTCTTTTTTTTTGTAAACCTGTATATTTCTCCTGTATTTTTGTGTGAATGTTTTTGTTGTCTTGTACTACGTTTTAAAAGATAAATAATTAAATGTACTTTTTAATATTTAATGGTGCGTCAAATTTATTTTAGACCCACGTGAAGTTGTTCGTAGGGATGAAAGTTGGACGGGTTGAACCCGACCAACCTGTGCTCAACCCGATATTGGGTTGGGCTCGGTCAGAAATTCTTGGGCATGGGCTTGGGTTGGGTAAAAAAAAACGCTCGCCCGAGAATTTTCTTGGACGGTCATGGTCAGAGGGCTCGGGCAACCCAACCCAACCCGAGCCCAATAGTTAAGATACATTAAATTATTTATTCTTAATGTATCTTAATAAATTTGATTATATATATTAAGCTTATTAATATTTTTAAATTCTTATAATTAATCAATTTTTTTTTGTACATGTAGGACTAAATTAATTCTCTTTGTCAATTTATAATGGTCCTTCTACTCTCTCTATTTTTTTCCATGTTCTTCATTATTGATGTGAGACTAAATATATGAACCCTAATGACTTACAAGAAAAATCATAACTTTTATATGATGTTCAAGAACTATTTTTTTTTCTTTAGTGAGGAAAAGAGAGTCTATTTTAGCTTATAATTAAAAAATACTAAGACATCTTATGATTATTTTTCATACAACCCAAAGTAACCCGATCAACCCGATGTAACCCGCTTGGGTTGGATTGGGTTGAGAAATTCTCTGCCCAATGTTGGGTTGGGTTGGGTTGGGTTGAGGTTTAGAAACCTTGGGTTAGGCTCAATCAAAGCACCAACCCAACCCAACCCAACCCAACCCGTCCGACTTTCAACCCTAGTTGTTCGAAGAGATGACATTAGGTGAGGATGTTCTCCTCACCATGTAGATCATCATTACCCAAAATCAGTACATTCTAGAATTCGCAACTAGATCATCCCGCGAATACAATTCAGCTGTGACTAACTATCCATTTTACCAATAATTTCAATCAACGGATGATAGGGTCAGGAGTTTTAGAATATGATGATTTTTTATGAGGATGATCTAATTATAAGAAGAATATCTTCACTAAAGATAAGTCCTTAGATCGTCTGCACATGGGTCCCACTAAATGGTCAACCAGTGGTGAACTTGAAATGTGTATGGTCAACTTTAAAAACAGAACTAACCAGTGATCACCCTCCCTCTGTGGTGGATCGGCCACTGGATAAGCATTAACTCTGAAAGACGGTGTTTAGATCATACGCGGTTAATATTGCGTCCTATTCATACGGGACGGATGACCGTTAGATAATGTGAGAGAATCATGAAACAGACTTAGAAAAAAAAAAAGAAAAAAAAAGTGGGAATTGATTAGCAAAATTTGAAAAAATTCAGGCATTGGATAGTGTACATATTTATTTAGGGTTACTGTTAAAGTGTCCCAAAAAAAATTAAGAGGCTCTCCAAATGTGTTTTTTACAGAGCTCCCATCTCTAATGGCAAAAACATAATACAAGTAAAATTGGAAGCCTAGCATTTCCTTGAAATCCCTTAGGTTTGAGAGGTTCTATTGTCAATTTGGAGAAACCATAATAGATTTGTAATATTTATTTTGAGAGCGTATACACATATATTGTTATTCATACATTAAGTGTACATTGACTTATGGGGTTCACATAGAGATTATGTAAGGGCTTATTTTAAGTTAAGATATTCTTCTCATCATGCACATTATTCCCACAAAAAATCAGTCCATTCTAAAACTTATAACCCCATCATTCATTGAGTGAAATCTACGATAAAATGAATAGTTCAGTCACCATTGATTTTCTATGATTTCTAGTCACCGGATGATGGGGTTATAATAAAATGTGCTAATTTTTGTAAGGATGATGAAAATGGTGAGGAGAGCAACCTCACCCAAAATCAGCCCTTGGATTAACTTCATGTAGGCTCTGTGGTAATGTATGAATACCAATGTACTTTGATATGCTTTCATTTATTATATCTTCATCATTATTTTTTATTTTATTTTATTTTATTGCAAACAACCTCTTGCTCGGTTGGTTTGCGTCCCTCCCAATGACACGGGAAGGTGCGGGTTCAAACCTTGCAGTCCAAAGTCTTGCCATAAAGTTTGGCCCATGTAATTAATTTATCGGTGGCTGGCGCCTTTTTCTGCGTCTAATAGTGACATCCTTTCCTGCATCTATTGCTGGCGAGCTATCTGATCTTAGGGGTTTCTCTGTATTTTTTACACACCTTTTACTTTGTATCGCTGTTGTAACTTTAGTATTAGTCCCTCCTATTAAAAAAAACACTTATTTTTTCTTGAGTTCATTAGGTCCGAGTTGGATTAATTGTGAAATTTCATATGCACTGCCAGTTTCTCTTTAGGCAACTATAACCATAAAGTGAAGCCCATGTCTTCCAAAAACTAATTTATATTAAACTAATTTACATCTTCTATTACAAAAAAAATCCTCAACACACATGCTTAGTTACATCTTCTATTACAAAAAAAAATCCTCAAGTCTAGTGGGGTTGTTAAACTGCTTGATGAAGCAGTTTTTTTATCTCTATTGGGATCTCTTAATCCCTTATCATGGATCACTTTCCACTGGAATAGGGATCCTTAGTGGAGAGTCGAATGGATGAGAGCCACGCTGAAGGAATGAACGTGTGCTCAATGATTTAACGGTGCACTGAATGATTAAGTTTTTATTCCTCTTAAATATAAATCTGACTTCTTTCTTTCTTTTCTTATTTATTCTCTTTAAGAAAAGCTAACAAAATATCTTTCACATCCTTTTTCTTTCTCTATCTTTTTTTTTAATCCCTTTTAAGGGATTACCACTAGAACAAATGCACCTCTTGACCTTTAGGATCGGAGATAAAGAGATCTATTTTTACATATCCCATTAGACTTGCCCTATTAATAACAACAAGCTTCCCATATGAGAAATTTCAAAGGCACCTCCCGAAATATTATTGGCAGACCCGAGTTGGTTCAACACCGACCCAGTAATTTCTCTCAAAATCAGCATTTTTTGCTTAAACCAATTGACTCAGACGGTTGAACCAGAAACCTAAGTGACCTGTCCGATTTTTTGATTGAGTCTTTATATATATATTTGAGAAAATTATATGAAAAATTTTAAAGGCACTCGACCCCCGAAATATAATTGGCAGACCCAGGTTGGTTCAACACCAACCTAGTAATTTCTTTCAAAACTAACCTTTTTGCTTAAACCAATTGACCCGGACGGTTGAACAGGAAACCCAAGTAAACCGTCCGATTTTTTGACCGCGTCTTTATGTATATATTTGAGAAAATTGCGTTTCAAAAGGTCTGAACCTGTGAGTTATCAGTAAAGAGTGTTTTTCTATTTATAATATAATTTATGTTTATAATATACAATACTTTAGTGGGTTATTAAAGTCAACCCATTGATTAACCGAGGTTGACCCAACTCAGAGACTTTTCCGGTTCAATGATAGGCCAGTTTTCAAAATATTAGTTTTGACACAAAAAAAGAAAAGAAAAAGAAAAGGAAAATCAATTTCGAATTGGGGGTGCAAATACGATTTGGGCCTGCCAACAATAACAAATGTAAATTTTGGGGTACCTACAAACTGGGCCTGCCAATAAGATTTTGGAGGGTGCCTATAAAATGACTCTTCCGAGTTCCTATAATAGAATCAGTCAATCAGATGGCAATTGATGGGTTGGGCTTTGTTGAACATGGTGTTGGTTGGGATTGGGTCGAGTCTTAACCAAAATTTTAAAACTCAATCCCCAAACTCTAAGCCCAATTGTTTTTCAGCTTAATTGGGTCCGGCTTACCTTGGGCATTGTCAGGTCTGAAATTCGTTTCATTTCTTCGTTTCCTTAAAATTGGTTTTTACTTATCGTCAATTCTTTATGAAAGTTTACTTAAAACTTTAGAGAGGGACGGTAGTCATTTTTTTGCTCTTGAAAGTCCTACTATATCGGGTATTTTAGGCTTTTTTCCGTTTTAGACGGACTAAGAGCAGGTGCCATGGTAAACCCTCATTTAAGTTATTTGAAGTAGGGGTTTAAGGATTTGAGGGAATGCAAGTATCATGGGAAAATAAGAAGGGATGGCACAATATTTACTTTCAGTCTTATTCTAGAGCTCTCTTTTTGTAGTTAACTGATTCAGAAAATAAGGATCTTTTTTCAATTAATTATAGAACTGATATTATTTCAATATAGAAAAATATGGGAGAGGCAGAAATGTGCCGTATGGCACAATCTCTGCCATACGGCACAGATTGTGCTGCACGAAATACTCTCTGCCTCATCCCTCAAACTCCTTGCCCAGGTCCTAAATCTAAGACCGGAGGGAGGGGTTTGGTTGTTTGTGGTGTCCATGGTACTTGCCCAAACTTCAAAAAATATTTTTTTTGCTTATTTGAGGTGTCCATAGCACTTACCCTAATGCCTAACGTACAACAAGGCAGAGAAACACATAAAGGGTGGGCGAAAAGCATAAAGAAATCGTCACAAACTAACTAATTAATTATAGGGTCAAACCTTGTGGCAAGACAAGGATTTGCAAAGTTTGAACCCACAACCTTCCTTTATAGGGAGGGACGCAAACCAATCTAGTAAGCGGTTGTTTCCAGTATAAAAACCCTCTTAAATTGGTGAAAACACTGTATTAATCATAGAAACAAAATTGTAATTTTTCGTATTCTTAATTCCAACTAGAGAGAGATTGAGGCCTTGAAAAGACAAGTGCGTGAAAAAAAAAGAGTGGCTCGATCATGTCTTAGGGGCCATGGATTGAGGAGGAGATGATGATTCATTAATCCTCTTTCCTCTGCTTTCTTTTTGCTCTCTTTTATATACTTATCATTTGGGTGAGACCCTTGGCATGATGATACTCAAAGGATCCAACCACACACTATCCCACTCAAATCTCTTGTAAAGATTAACTTGGGTTATCTTATCTTCATAAAACGTGGGCCTATCAAGGTTTACATGACTTGTGTTCTTTAGCTTTCTAAGGTGACAATATGCTATTAGTAGTACTTGTAATGCTAGGGTACCTCATTGGGACCCGAAGTCATTTTAGTTGAAGAGTTTACATAGAGATGATTCAAGTGCTCAATTTTAAAAAAGATATATAATATACTCACTAATGTATAAATCACTTTCACCAACTCATTATATTCTATGGTTTAAAGGACTGACCATCTAATGTCGATTTTCGAATTTCGTATTTATTTCTTTTTTTTGTACAAAAATGGCAAAAATGATGTTGCAAATTTACCTACCAAAATTGTGAATCATAGAACTTTTGGCCATGAAAAGAAAGATATGTATATATATAGTTTGCAGACCAAAGTGAATATCATTTTCAGAGTCCTATGTAAGAAGCATAAGAAGAGATAGAAAGCTAAAGCAGAAGGCATATTAAGGGGAGGAGATTGAGACTTGACTGATCATGAACTTGTAGGGTTAGGGGAACCCTCTTTCATATACATATTTTTCAAAGTGAAAATGACTCATCTTTGCACTTTAACAAGTGCACTACATAGTTTCATTTAGCTTTTCTATAAAAAAATAATGAAGGTCATGTGAGTCTTTCACTTTGGAATGAATGATTCTCTGATGAGCTCTAATTTTACAAACACCTCCTTCAATTTAAAGCAATTAATCACCAAACCCTCATGTACTTACTAATTTAGCTATCAGTGATGCTAAGTTTACCGATAAGTCTATAGAATTTTCTTTCGAAGGCACAATCTACGTTAGACGTATATCACTTTAGGATGGACGCAAATGAAGAGAATATGTGAAAAATAATTTCGTCGCCGGATTAGCTTTCGATAAGAAATTATGTTAGATTTTACTGTAAGTTTAGTATTAGTCTTTAAAAATACACTCCCTTTGACTAAACTTGACCATGTTGACTCGTATAATAGAAGCTAGAATTGACCCATATTAAAACAATGTTATTAAAATGAAGCCCTTCTTTTATTTGGGTCCCCAAGTTGAAGAAATTAAAAGCCCAACAAACACATGTGATAATGTTGGGAAACAAAGCTCATTGATTCCCCATTTGAATCTCACCACTTTGGTGTGTTTGGGACATTGTATTGAGTCCCAAAAGAAAAAAAAAAGTGATACTTCAATAGGAGTAATCCTTATCTTTTTGGAATGTCTCTATTTTCAACTTGGTAGAGCCACACAAGAGTGAATCCTCTACACCATGAGTCAGTGAAACACTAAGCAACACCTACCTCTTCCTTTTTTTTTTTTTTTTTCTTTTTGAGTTACGCTATTTTAATAAAAAATACGTTTAACGCATATACATAGAATTCATGAATTAAAAGACTGCACTTTTCAAATGCACTTGCAATCCACTAATACAAATTGTTAAAATTCATTTTTGAAAATCTCCCATAAGTTTTAAGTAGGGTTGAACTCACGACCTCAGTTAAAACCGCCCCCCACAATTGGCGTTTTCTTGGTCATAATAAGGTGAACAAGACATTCGTAGATCATTGGACGCATGAGAATGCACTATCATGGAACCTAAGAAACTGTGGTGTTGGTGAAGATTACTCTCTACTCCTGTCTACTGGTGCAGAGGGTCCACATTTGGAAGTTAAGATAGAGCACGTTTCTTTCTTTCTGCTACCCATATTAATTTGGAATCAACAAAGTGTGTGGTGGGGCCAACATCTAGGGTTGTTGGGACTTGGGTCCCAAAAAAATGTGCTATGTAGGGTCACTTGTGGAGTTGGGTAACAAAGGGTCTGATGATTCCATGAACAAAATATTCTGTTTCAGTTGGATTTGAAATGACATTGAGATGGTTCAGTACGGATTCAGACGTGGACCCCTAAGTAGTATCTCAACCAGTTAATTTGAGGAAGGGGTGGGATATTTCCACTTAAGTTATTATTTGGTACACAAATCTATTCTTACACTTCTCTTACACATACGTGTGAAGCTGACATAGAGATGATCCAATTACAGATTTTCTTCATGTATGATCTCCTCCTCATACAGGTTATTTTGAAAAATCATTAAAATAGGTTGAGCATTAGTGATAAAATCTGTTAGTGGATCAAAAAGGTGCAAGGCTTTAAAAAAAATAAATCATCGTTTTTTTTAGAAAATGCTAAACCTACTGCATTTGTTGCTGCATTTCTTCGTAATTTGTGCCCATTTCAAATTTATCATACTGCTCTCATAAATGACTTGGACAGTAAAAAATACAGTAAGACAGAATCGCTTTTTTTTTTTGAGAAAATTGTCAAAAAATCACTTTTATAGCTGTCAAATACCATTTACTATACAAACTTTTATCTTTTATATAAAAACTCATATTTAAAAATTATATATCAATTTACTCATTTTTAATATAAAAAACTCTATTTTGGTGTCCTTTTAGTTCTAATTATACTCTTATTTAATTTTTTATGTTATTATAAAAGTGTATAGGTGGAGGAGAGAGAAAGTTTGTTATTTTTTATTTTTAAATTTTAAATTATTATATCTCCTAAACAAAAAATTAAATTTCAACAACTTTTATATATTTAAAAAGCATTCATTGAGATCTTCAAAATGGGATCAGTTAACAATATTTTTTTCGTAAAAAAAATAAAAATTATTACGAATTTTTTGCAAATATTTTTAAAAGCGGTTTTTAATATCATATTTCGACAAAATTTATATATTTGGAAAGAACTAGTCAAGATCTTTACTTTTTATTTTGATATTTTTTATTTTTGAAGCATAAAAATTTAAATTTGGATACAAATTAATTAAAAATGTTCTAAAATATAGTTTTCTGTTTACAAAATGTAAAAATATTTGTGCACTTTTTTTTTTACTTTGTTCAAGTAGTAGTATGTTTATTTGTGTAAAAATATTTTTGCACTTTTTTAATCAAAGTAGTAGTACGTTTATTTGTGCAAAAATTTTTTGCACTTTTTTTGTGTCAAAGTAGTAGTATATTTATCTTTGCAAAAATATTTTTGCATACAGTTTTTAGAAACAGATTTTGACGAAATTCATATATTTAGAAAACACTCGTCGAGATCTTCACTTCTTCTTTTGCTATTGCCTGATTTTGAAGTATGAAAATTTGATTTTGATCCAATTTAGATAAAAAAATTAGTTAGAAATATAGTTTTATGCTATATAAATTTTTTTTTAGAAAAAATTATTGTTGATTGGTCTCATGTCGAAGATCTGAATGAATGCTTTCCAAATATATAAATTTTTTTAAAAAATTGATTTGTATTTTTAAAGTTGTAACATTTTTTATGTAAAAAATAAAATAAAAAAAGTAGTTAGTTAGAGGGGAGATATATTTTTACATCTTGTTTTGTAGTTTTGAATATTTGTGTAGGTTTTAGATCAAAATATTATTAAAATGTAGTTTTTAGTCATTTCTCCTTTTTTTTGCCCTCATAAATAGCTTTGGGATAAAATGTTTCTTTTGAAATGTGCTATTATATTTCTCCTTAAACAACTCTGGACTTGCTGCTCAACTAACTTAAATTCTTAGTGTCCTGTCTCTTCTACAAATTAAGAAAGAGTATTGCTGTTTGGATTGATCAAGTTACAAAAACTGTGCCCGATACTTATATGGCGCATTTGGCACCAATTTTGTAGAACCATCGGTACAAAAATCATTTCCTTTTAAGAAACTACTCAGTATCTTCTCATTGATTGTGCTATATATATATTGTCAAGGCTCCTTCCATACATTTTAGTTGGAACTATATATATATATATATATATAAGCGTTGTGCACGTGCGTTGCACGTATTTCTTATACTGGGTTTATTTTTACACTGGTTTTGTGATAAACTATTAATGTAATTAATTATAAAAAAATTAAAAAATACAAATATCCATTGCACCGATTGAAATGTAAAAATTGAGTAGGTAGTTACGGAGTGATTTTAGGGATAGTTCAGGGAGAGAGAAAGTGGGAGAAAATTATGGAAGATATTTAATTTCCTTCGTAAAAGTGAAACGGTTATGTTTTGGTGAGAATAAAATTACTGATTTATCCTTTTTTGAGGGGCAAAAGATGACTATTATACCCTTTCAAAGTAAAGTTAAACTTTAACAAAAAATAATTTTTTAAAGGACACCAAAAGTTGGGCTGCTTTGATTAAAATAAAATAAAATAGTGGGCTGCTTTGAATTTTGAAATGCAACAAGGTTTATTATGTTGTTGCAGTGAGGTGTCATAGAAAATATAAATACATGATCCCTAGATTTCCTGTAAAAGCAAGTAAAGAGAAAGAGGGAACGAATATTTACAGGGGTATTCAATCCCGACTTTTATGGACTTTCACGGACTCATAAAAGTGATGGATTTCAACGGACTTTGACAGACTCTTGCAGAGTCCTGCAGACTCCTGCGCAGAGTCTTGGAGAATCCTGATGTTTTGTATAACAAAATTAATGAATTTCAACAAAATATTACAAAATCCATGGATTTCTACTCGCACTTGGAATGTCTAGATGATTTATAGTAGTAGATTTTGACAGACTTCTTCATGAATTTCTATAGACTCTAGAGGCACATTGAACATGTTTATAAAATAGATAAATTTTAATTAGATAAATCAAACAAAACTCGCATCTAACAAAACATGTTCAATACAAACATAAACAAAAACATGTCATTTGTTTTGATTCTAGACATCCCTATTATTGCCATTGTCTCTAACACGTACCATTCCGCATAGTAGTAGCTATACTATGTAGCCATTCATTACTTATCAATCATAATTATTTATATTATTAGTTATTTGAAAGTCTAAATTCACCCTACGGTTAATGAATTTAACCGTATGTCAATGTGACTATGGTTAAGGATCACATAATCACCTAGTTAAAAATTACTAAGGTGATAAGAGTACAACAAAAATCTCTAACAGGAGTATTGACTTATTCGATTCTTAATATGCGGAATTAAGAACAAGAATCGAATATTTCAATCTCACAACAAGTATGAAAAATATGCACAAGAGATTTTGTTAACGAGGAAACCCAAACTGG
>MVGT01003074.1:114496-162352 GCA_002174775.1 Macleaya cordata
GGATTTCATACAAGCCAATTTGTACATAAAAGTCTTTCAAAGTCCATGTAAAATGTAAATCCATAAAAGTCATAGACTTTAAAGTCTATAACCAATAACACATGCATGATTTTGCAATACTCCATGAAAGTCTTGAATCAATAACACATGACTTTGCAAGACCCAATCAAAGTCTTGAACCAATAACACATGATTTTACAAGACTCTTTCAAAGTCTTGAACCAATAACACATGACTTTGCAAGACCCTCTCAAAGTCTTGAACCAATAACACATGACTTTATAAGACTCTCACAAAGTCTTGAACCAATAACACCTAATTTCACAAGTCTATAAAAGTCCATTGAATTCCATGAAAATCATGATTGAATAACCCCCTCTTAAGATTGTTAGACGCCGGTCTTAAAAGCTTCTAAAAAAACCTCTACTCATATAGGGCCCATATGGGATAGACCAGCATAGGATGTGCAAGGGTTAATTTTAGATGAGGATGTTTATCTCGTAATGGATACTATCTTCACAAAAAATTAATTCATTCTAAAATTTCAAACCAAATCAAAATCTCATAAAGAAATGGTTGAAAATAATGGTAAAATAGACATTATTTTTACTATTGATTTCAAATCAATTTTTGATGGGATACAAATTTTTTAGAAGGATAATTGTTAAACTTACAACAAAATCCTATATAATTTTCTATCGAAAACTAATATGACGGTAGAACTATTTTTCACATACCCTTGTAATTTGCATCTATCCCAAAGTTGTATGCGTCCACCGTAGATTGTCCCTTTGGTTGGAAATTCTGTAGACTTTTTAGTAAGCCTAACATCACAGTTTTTAGAATAGCCGAACTGATTTTTTATAAAAATAATTTCTATAGCAAGATGAACATACCCACCCGAAACCAACCCTTGGATCATAACATGTGGACCCTAAATATGATCTTGGTATCTTGATAATTGAGTTATAAACCATGTTGGGAGATTGATTATTAGCCGTTTGTTATGCTCCTTTTTTATTACTCAAATCTAAGAGATAATAATCATTGATCAAGCTGATTTTAGTGTAAAAGTTCACCTAAATGTGGGACAAATATTCATGTACTGAGTAGGCTAACAACCCATTTTTAAAGGGTTGATTAGCATCAAACTTTTGAGGAATTCAGAATACTACTACAACAAAATGGGAGGGACTTTGGAAAAGAGAGAGAGGGAGTGCAGGACATGCACTCGATTGCTCAAGCACGAGAGCCTTGAAAGGTAAACTCATATATAAATAGATGAATTTAAATTGATTAATTAATAAAAAGGAGATGAAAAAGATATCCTTTGGATCATCCAAACAGATACCTAGGGGATCTTTTGGTTGGAAAAAAGAAAAAGAAAAGTGTAATACTTTGCCAGCCACCACATCTAAAAAGCAATACACGCGTGTCGACCCCCAAATACTAACACGCACACTTAGGAACGGAATTAGGAATCTTTTCTAAGTAGGGCACCCGTAAAAAGATTGTGTGTTAGATGTTAAAATTTGAGTATCTAATTTTTATTTATTTATTTTTTTTCTGTTAAATGCACTAGAGTAATAAAATTTAGGGAATTTTGGCCAAAAACCCCTATTTGAAAAACGTTTTAGGATCTAGCCCAACAAACGTTTTCTTTTAGTCTAAGGCCCAAGGATAACTGACTGAAACCCTCTCGGAGAGGGTTTCACTGAAACCCTCTTCCTATAAATTACACACACTGAAACCCTCTGACTGAAACCCTCTTGGGCCTTAGACTAAAAGAAAACGTTTGTTGGGCTAAATCCTAAAACGTTTTCCAAGTAGGGGTTTTTGGCCAAAATCCCCTAAAATTTAATTTTAGAAATTTTAACCCACCCAAAACCTATTTAGATTATCCATCCCTACGAGCACTTACATGCGCATTAATTCATTCATATGGACTGAATTTAAATGATAAATACTTATATTAGTGTTCGTAGTGATTCATATGTCACATTTTTTTCTTCTCTTGTTGATATTATGGTTGTGTTTGGTATTTGAGAAATTTTTGTGAAAATTCGCAGCCCAAAATACTATTATTTTTACCTGCAATCGTTATACTAAATTGTAGTAGTCCCCCATATAGATTTGATAAAATAGGTTGTGAATATTTATAGTCATAAAAATGACCGCATTTACTCACTGTATTTCATCAAATTTATGTGGAAGACCACTACAATTTAGTATAATGATTACACATATATACCAACAATCAAGGCAAATACAATAAAATTTTGGGCTGCGATTTTTTGCAAAATTCCTTAGATACTAAGTGGAGTCTGTGGCCCTGCTTGGTACACTACGGTTTATCATGTGTTTATAGATGATTGATGAGGGCATCTCCAATAATATTCCATGAAGCCTTATAGAAGGCTCCCGAGAAACCATCCGGACCAGGGGCAGCATCGAGGTTCATATTGATGGTAGCTTCTTTGACTTCTTCATTAGTAGGAATAGCATCTAATAGAACATTCTCCTGATCACTAACCTTTTTTGGAATCAAATCAAGAAGGGATGTGCTGATTTGGTTGTTGCTTTTCTTGAATTTTCTTTCATAGTGTTGGACAATCTGATCTTTAATATCATGTTGGGAAGACCAAGATCGGCCATCTTCATCTATGATTTCCAGGATTTGGTTTTGTGTCCTGCGATATTTAATAGAAGAGTGAAGGAATTTGGTGTTTCTATCAGCATTTGCTATCAATTTTACCTTTGCCTTTTGTTGGAGAAACATATCATATTGGCTTGATACCACATCCAGCTCTCTTTGAGAATGCATCAAGTAGGAGAGTTTATTTAGATCTGATGGGTTTTCATCAGAATCTATCATTGCTTTCTCAACTATTGTCTCCATATCTCTCAATTTAATGGTAATATTGCCAAAGACATGAACGTTCCACCATTTAACATGTTCCTTTAGTCTCTTGAGTTTATAAGCAAAAAGAGAAGCATTATTACCAACTGTAATAGGCGCAGACCAAGAATCTTCTACCTCTTTCAGAAAATCAGGGTGGGCTATCCACATATTTTGGAAGCGAAATGGAGCATTGTAAGGTTTAGGAATTGAGGAGGTAGCCCCCTATAATGGGTGAATGATCAGATTTCGATCTTGAGAGTGCTTTGGAAGACCAAGAACCAAAAGAATCATACCAAGCTGAATTGTAGAATGCTCTATCAAGTTTACAAAGGATTCTTTTCCTACCTACTTGGTTATTACATCAAGTATATTTAATACTAGTTGAGTGACTTTCAATAAGGTTGCAAGAGTGAAGACAATCCCAAAAATCAGCCATTGCTACAGTTTTTGGTAGGAGACCACCCTTCTTTTCATCCGTTCTCAGGAATAACACTATCCCAAAGGGAATCAACAACAACTTCTTTGTGTTGATTCCTAAATGTAAGGAAGCTAAAAGACTAACTCAATTTCGGCCAATTTGCCTAAGCAACTACTTCTTCAAAATCATTACCAAAATCTTGGCAAATAGGGTGCAAAGTCTAATGGATACATTGGTCTCTGTTGATCAAGGAGCATTCATAAAAGGAAGATGTATCCAAGATAAAATAATTATAGCTTCAGAGCTTGTCAACGAACTGAAAAAGAAAAGAAGTGGTGGTAATGTGGGCTTAAAAATTGACATATCCCAAGCTTTTGACTCCATGAGTTGGGATTTTATACTTGCGGTTCTCAAAAGGTATGGCTTCTCGAAAATTTGGTGCAAACGGATAGAAGTAATTTTTAACAGTGCATACTATTCAATCATGATTAATGGGGGACCAGAAGGATTCTTTAAAAGTGAAAGGGGGCTCAAGCAAGGTGATCCTCTCTCACCTCTTCTCTTTGTTCTTGCTGAGGACACACTTAGTCGAGGGATTGCTACTTTAGTCAATAACAAGCAATTGAAGCCAATGGTATCATATAAAGGTATTCCTAGCCCTACTCACTTATTCTTTGCTGATGATGTTTTTATTTTCTGCAATGGCAACCATGATGGTTTGTTAAACCTCTTGGATCTTCTATACGAATACCAACAATCCTCTGGCCAGTATGTGAATATAAACAAAAGTAAAATCTTCATGGGAGGTATGCATTCTACTCAAAAATATCATATAAGCAATCTTTTTGGCATGAATGCTTGTTCTTTCCCTGATGAATACCTTGGGGTCCCTATTTTTCCTGGAAGAGTTAAAAAGGCAAATGTTTGGCACGTTGTGGATCGTATGCAAGAAATTCTTGTTGGTTGGAAAGGGAAATTGCTTTCTTTCCAAGCGCGCATTTGTTTGATAAAGTCAGTTCTCTGCAGTATTGCTCTCTACAACATGGCAGTTTATAAATCGCCTAAGTCAGTAATCTATGCTTGTGAAAAAATCATGCGAAACTTCTTATGGACAGGGGATCCCTCGGAATCTAAACTCATCACTAAAGCATGGAACAAAATCTGTTGTCCTAAAGAGGAAGGTGGTTTGGGTCTTGTTAGATTGGAAATAATTAACAGAGCTCTTCTTATCAAACTTATGTGGAGAATTCTTACTTGCAAAGATGGATGGGGTAAATTTCTGATGGCTAAATTCAGAACTCGGAAGCTTAATTGGATCAACTATTATAAACAATCGTCTATTTGGGGTGGTCTTCGATGGGCTTACTCGGGTATAAAAGATCATATAGGTTGGATTATGGGTAATGGTGCTGATATCTTTCTTTGGACTGATAATTGGTGCTCGAATGACTCCATTTCTGATATTCTTAATCTTGATACAAATACAGCTCTTACATCAAAAGTTAATGATATCATCATCAATAATCAATGGGTCATCCCTCCTGTTGTTGCAAGCATTTTTTATCGCGCACGCATAAACATATCATCTCTTCCCATCCCCACAATGAGTTCGGACATTCGTATATGGAAGCGAAATTTAAATGGAGAGTACTCAGTTTCAAGTGGCATTGATCTCCTCCGTGAGAAATCTCAAAAAATATCTTGGACGAAATGGATTTGGCGCCACTGTATCCACCCCAGGCGAAGTGCTAATGCTTGGAAAATTTTCTCGAAATGCTCTGCTACTGATTCAAGACTTCAAGAAAAAGGCATCTCATTGGCCTCAAGATGTTGTTTGTGTTATAAAGCTGTTGAGGATGATGACCACCTTTTTTGGAATTGTAGCTTCTCTTCTGTTATTTGGGAATGGATCATTAACATATTCAATTTCAGAAGTAACAACATCCAATTAAACTTTCACACTGTTTTTGAATGTCCTAGTACGCGAAGCGACGCTATCAAAGATCTTTGGACAGCTGCTGTTATCAATGTGATCACTGAAATTTGGCATCATCGTAACACATGTATCTTCGACAACAAAAGGGAATCTATTCATAGTGTCAAAACAAGGATTCTGGCGAATTTTTATGAATGTTCAATCCTGATGAAAAGTTGCATGCATAACAGTGTTGATGATCTTCTCATCTTCAAGACCCTAAAGTTGAACCCCAGGCCTATTAAATCAAACTATATTAAAGAATGTTTCTGCTTCCTCCTGATATGGGTCAGATAAGGATTGGGTGCGATAGCTGCTCGAGAGGAAATCCTGGTCCAAGTGGCGCAGGTTTTGTATTACGATGCTCGGATGGAAAAACAATTGCGGCTATGGCTGTGGGTCTTGGTATCTGCACCAATTTTGTGACAGAAATCTTGGCGATAATTTTGGGAATGGAATGTGCAAAAAATATGGGTTGGTCAAATTTATGGGTCACTTCAGATTCTAATTCTGCTATTAAATGTTTCACTGACAACAAAGTCCCTTGGTTTGTCCAATCCAGATGGATAAACATCAAGAGAAGTCTCCAAATTAAATTCTTTTTTGTCTATAGGGAGACCAACTTTGCAGCAGATATGATGTCCAAAAGGGGAGCTTTTCTTCCACTTGGTTCAAAGGAATTTTACGATCATAGGCCAAACTTTCTTGCAGTTAAAAATCAAAACAACACCTACTTTAGATTTTCATGATTTTGTTGAAAACCAAAACATCTCCTGTTTGATGTTTTGATGTGGTTTTGATGTTTGTTGTGGAGTCTATGACTCCTCCATTGCATTTTTTTTCTAATATTAATATATTCTTTACTTACCTAGCAAAAAAAAAAAATGAGGGCATCTAATAACAAATATTTCGTGGGATTTGCAATATGCTTACAAAATAAACAATCTAAATTTTTTTTTTTCTAATTTATAGAATTTTAATTAGCACCTACAAGAACCATAAATTTTCGTATTTGCGAATATTCACGGTGTACCAAGCAGGGCCTATAATGTTTAAATGATTAATACTTGGTTTTCATGATTATTTTTTGTATATGTATAGTAGGAAGTATAATCAATACGTGATGTGTCTGATAAAATATAAGAGAAATACAATATGTGAAATGGTTCCACATTATAACTAAAAATTGTTTAAATGATCGAAAATATTAGAATACCTCACTGTATTTATTATTTAACTAAAAATTATATTAAAATATGCATTTGTAGAATGAGAAGGGTTATTGCCCTATATTACACCCCTATCATATGGGGTTTCCATAAAGATGATTTAATGACTTATTTTTGAAAATTAACCTATATTTTAAGACTTTCTAAGATTTCTAACCCATGAAAAGTTTGGTGGGAAATAATGGTAAAAAAGATGTATCGAATTTGTCAAATTTCTTAAAAGCTTGATTTGAGAGGTGTTATAAGTTTTAGAATAAATTAATTTTTTTATTTTATATTTTTTATGATGATATAGATCATCCTCTTTCATATATATATATATATAGGGTGCAACGGTGGTGTTCTAAATGGGGTTTCAATAAGCCTTATTATTTAGGGTTAAGCTATATAGCCCCCTTATATAATCCCTCGCTTGTGGAGCCCACTAAGTATTTCATCATATTAAAAAATCAGCTCGTATTAAAACTTTTAACCACTTCAAATTAGCCGTTAAAAATTTGTAAGTTTTAAACTTTTATTTTGACCGTTGATTTAAAACGGGTAGATTTGAAGTTACAAGTTTTAGATCAGACTGATTTCAGGTAACAAAGTTCTCATCACCGTGTAGATCATTTTCTCTAAAAATCAGTCATAGAATGCATTTCATGTAGGCCTCCGAGGGGTTATATAAAGGGACTATATAAGGGGCTATATAACGTGACCCTATTATTTATCACAATGTTTCTTTATTGAAAAAGACTTTTGATGTTATATTGTAAGGGTGGAATGGAAATTAATTTTTCAGACTTCACAAAATTAATTTTATTTGAAACTCAATTCCCTCTATAATACTAGAAATAGAGTACTGATATACATTACTCCTTACATTTGATTTTCTCATGCACCACACCACCAACAAATATCTAGTACTGAGACACCTCTCTCTCTCTCTCTCTCTCTCACTCTCTCACTCTCTAGATCACTCTCTCTCTCTCTAAAGAAATTAATCAATTACGTCTAGCTAGCTAGAGCAGAAAACCATGATGAAGAATCTAATTGCAGAAGCAACGACATCACCAAATGAAGAAAAAGAAGAAGAAGAGGATGGAGATGAGAATAAGAAAAGCAGTATTAATTATAATGGTTTTAGAAACCAACTCGGACCAAAAACAAAAGAGACAGAGCTGAGACTTGGGTTCTCATCTACTGGCGGTTTTTTTGAAGAAAAAGGTGGTAAACGTCTTATTACTACTTCAGATGATGATGATGATCAAACCCTAATTCGTGGGTACGCTGTGAATAAACAGAGGAATGATGGCGGCGGTTTTGGAACCACCACCACTACCAAAAGGTGGTGTTCTGAAATGACCGGCAAAGATGGTTTTGGAAATCCATGGAATTCTTCTTCTAATCCAAAGCAAGAAAAGGCTGTTTTTCAGTCCCCTCCCCTTCCCTGCAGGTTCGTTCATCTGATCATCTCTTTAATTTCCCGTCCTTTTGAATTCCACTATTTTTTTTGTACTATCAGTTGGAGACCCTTGGGCCTTGGCCTCTCTATCTTTCAGACCCCTTGACCGTTGGTCAACGTTGTTGACTACGAGTCATTTAAACCAGCCTTGACCTTTCTTAATTTCTTAAAGAGTCCGGTTCCGGACACATCGTTATATAGACATTTTGTGTACAAGGTTCTTGTGGTGTCCACATAGAGATGATCCGATGATTGATTTTGGATAGGGTTGTTTTCCTCAACATGTAGTTCATTCTCACCAAAAATCATATCTGTCTTAAACTCCTAACCCAATCAAAAGTTGGGTGATTTTATAAGCTGTCCATTTTTTTAATCAGTGTTTTGATTGGATAAGAAATTTTAGAATGATATAATTTTTGGTGAAAATGATCTATATTGTGAGAAGAACTTCCCTACTAAAAATCAGCCCTTAAGCCATCTCCATGTGGGCCACACATAGATAGTATGAATAAAGATGTCCACGAAACCAAACTCTTTCTTAAAATGCTCAAGTATATAATTACAGGTTTTGGTATGCCAAGGTCGTTAGGGGGCTGGCCTAATGGTTAGAGCTCTTAACCCACAACTTGGAGGTCATGGGTTCAACTCTCCTTGAGACCACTCCACTAATAAGATCTTAATCAGTAGTTTCAGGGTTTACCCTGCTTCAGTAATTAGTCGGGTGCTTTAAGAGGTTTGAACATCCACGTTATAAAAAAGAAGAAGTTACAATATTACACAACCACAGTAGGGCTAGGCTTAGTTTTATATCCCAGGTTGGGTTTAATCCTAATTCCATCCAGCGGAGGGGTTCGTTAATTTGGTGTTTTTAGAGGTATCTAACTTAGTTCGCGTACTAATTAGGAGTGTCAATGGGTAAAAATTACCCGGAACCGTTTATCGCGGTTCCGGAACCTCATTTTATGGATTCGATTAATTTTAGATCCATTTCGGATCTACCCATTTTGGATCTGATTAATTTCGAATCCATTTCGGTTCCACCCAACGGGTACCAGGTTCCATATAATTTTATAGTTTAATCTACTATAAAAGAGTTTTTGAGTTTTTTTTTTCAACTTTTTTTAATTAAAAAAGAAAATAAAAGAAACTAATGACTATTATACAACAAATTTCGTAAGAAAAATGATTTTATTATTGAATAGAATATGAAAATACAAATACTTTTCATATGAAAAAATTGTAAAAAAGACTGAAAACAGGTATTGGGTATCCGCGGATCCTAGCGGTACCGGATTCGGAACCACTAATTGAAGTTCCGGAACCAGAACTAGTAGGAACTAGAACAACTTTCATATTAGCGGTACCAATTCTGGATCCTTTAGCATCTGATCTAGAACCCCCAGTTGACACCCCTAGTACTAATGTGTGCTCGACCATTTTTCACATTATTAATTTCAATTTTAACCTTCTACGCGCATGTTGTTTTAAAGTTTAAAACATTAATTGATAACGTTAGTAGCTTTTAGTTACTGTCAACCTGCCAATCTAATAAGATTAGGGTTGACCAATGTTGACATGTCAACTCACCTAGGGTCGACCCTAACCCGTTGGTAGGTAGCCCCATAAGCAAGGTATAAACAAGTTGTATGAATAAGTTAGGGGCCCATACTAGAGTTCCTAATTTAGCTCTGAAGATCAAGATCATCTAACAGAGGGTAAAATACGTAAACTACAATTTTCAGCCTCATAACCATCTCTATGATCCTATTTCTTTTAATGATCGAATAAATGACAACTGGTGGATCCACCTTAGAGGGTGGGTGGCCAGTTGACCACCATATGTTTTCAAAACTAGCTCAATATATCTCAAGTTAACCACCTTATAATTATTTTTTTTTATATCTATAGTTGGCTACCTTATTTTTAAAGATGATGGATATTATACTATTTTTGTGTGGAGCCCACATGGAGACAATCTAAGAGCTAATTTCTGATCAAAATGTTCACGTCATCATCTAGATTAGCCCTTAAAAGATAGGCAACTTTCTTTGACTGACCATTCATTTTTAAATAACTTTTGATGAAGTTAAAAATTTTAGAATGGACTAATATCTGAAGATGATGATCCACACAGTGAGATGAACATACGTTAGAGTCAGCTGGTATTTCTTAGTAATCTATTTGCATTTTTTTTAAAAAAAAAGAGATAAGTATTCACACCGAAAATTAGTCTTTGGATCATCTCGATAAGGCAAAAATACTTCTTCTTAATGGTATCGATCGCCTCGCAATAACTCGCTCGAGGATAATTGCAAAAATCTTTTGGAATTAAGAAATAAATTTATCTTTTTATAATTTATTTATTTAGTTTATTACGTGTTTGTATATTATGTTCTCAAAAAAAAAAAAGTGTATATATATATATATTCTATTAATATAGATTGCCTAGCTAAATTGACCCGATCAAAGTTAATTTTGTCAACGTAGGCAAGCTCACTGACAAAAAAAAATTCCTATATCTGCCACTGCACCAGAAATGAATATTTAATATACCGACGGTGCGTTGTTTACAGTAAATGGCATAGAAAACGAAACAGAACTAATTAAATACACCACAGAAACTGTAAAAAAACGTGAAGAAAGAGAAGAACGAAAAAACCAAAAAGGAAAGTACGTGCTTTCATTGAGAGTCGAACTCAAGACCTCCCGCTTACTAAACGGGTGCTCTAACCAACTGAGCTATGAAAGCTTCCAAATTCGTCGCCTGTGAGATTCGAACTCCCGCGGCACATGCCTTAACCACTCGGCCAAAGCGCCTTGGTTGGTGTCTCAACAAAGTTTTATTTATTTATTATTGTTACTAATCTTCCAAGTGCATAATGTATCCAGGAGCTAATTTTTGAAGAGGATCTCACTATATATTTTATCATATTAAAAAATTAACTCATTCTAAAATTTTTAACCCCCTCAAATTAGCCCTTAAAAAATTTACAAGTTTTAAATTTTTATTTTGATCGTTGATTTAACGAGAAGATTTGAGATTAGAAGTTTTAGAACAAGCTGATTTCAAGTAACTATGTTCTCCTCATCATGTAGATCATTCTCTCCAAAAATTAACCCCTGAATACATTACATATGGCCCTACAGGCGGAGGGTTATATAAGGGGCTATATAAGGGGGCTATATAACCTGACTATATATAATTCGTAAATTAGTTCTTTTTTTAATTTACATAACCGTTTAGTATGACGAGCTTTTTTTTTTTTCCAAGAACCTCCATGGAGGGAGGGAGAGATTATTGATAATAATCACAAAAAAACACCAAGGTTGAGGGCGCCCTTCTTCTCTATAATCCTCCTGTACAAAGTAAAAAATCAGGAAATACATAGAATCCTACTCAACAATGAATTGTGTATTTTACAGTGTTCGGAGAGAGAAATAATTTAATGTGGACAACATGTAAGATGTTTTGCAAATATGGCGAAGCAGATTCTAAGGCGTGTGAGGGACTAGGTGGGTTTTTATCTTAAAAGGCCTCTGGGCTTATTATAATAGTGCGACCCATTCTTATGTACCACATGACGAGTTCTTCTCAGTTCTCACAACCATGGCTTGATTTGAGTCATTATCGATCTTTATCACATGATCAAGATTCTAACACAACTTATTGTGTCACCTTAAGGTACATAGTTCTCGAAGTCTATGCAAGCACAATTCTACTTTGAGTGGGACACGGTGTACACGATTGGTCACCAATAACCGCAATTATTCTCACTCCACCTTCAACCTGAATCTCTTAAACCTAATCATCGGCTTTGATTCCACTTGTATACCACATTGCGAATCTTCTCACAACTTGAGATTAATGCAAGGCTGTAATAATCGAGCCACAACTTCAACAAGGTAGAGTTCCAAAATGAGTTTGAGATGGGGTGGAGTTTGCGAGTGGGTTTAACAGAAAAAAAAAAAAGAAAAAAAAAAATGAAAAATGAATTTTTATTTAGTGTTGGGGTGTCGGGCATTCTTAAAATGAGGGTCATTTTTGTAATTTTATTATGTTCAATTGTTCATGCACACAAATTTTGTTGTTGTATACCTACACTATATTTGCTTATTTTAAATCAAACTACTTACTGTATTAGGGTTTTCCTGGCTGCATGTAACGTACGTAAAGATGATTTCATGCATCAAAGCCAATACCAGTAATTACTCAGTAAGAGTATCGATATTCATTAAACCCTCTCCCTGTAAAACCAGAAACCAAACATTTTCTTCAAGAACCAAAACATATACTTAATGATTCTATTTAATGTGGTGAAAATTTGTGTACGTAGAGCTCCTCCAGTGGTGGGCTGGCCACCGGTTCGCACGTTCCGAAGAAACTTAATCTCACCGTCGAAGCCAGGGATGGAGACTAAAGCTGTTATTGTGTCTTCCGCTGAAGCATCGAAGAAGATGATGAAGTCGACAGAGGATTCCATGTATGTAAAAGTTAATATAGAAGGTTATGCAGTAGGTAGGAAGATCAATCTCAAGGCTCATGATAGTTATGAGTCCCTCTCTCAGGCCCTTCAGAAGATGTTTGACAACTTCTTAACAGGTCTCTTCTTTTCCCAGACTACATAGATGTGAACCTTATATAGTTATATATACTTCATCATTTAGTGTATTAAAGGGTTCCCTTTGTTAATTAATATACTAGGGGTTAATTAATTGGTTGCCCGCATAATCCAGGGCAATATTCTAAAATAGCTCATGAATCTAAGAACAAAATAATAGAGAACTAACAATTCTCTAAAATAAATTTTATTACTCAGTACAAAAGTTAAACTTAAATTTCGTTTTTGGAGTTTTTTATATAGATAACTCCCACGTAACAAGTTGAAATATACTAGAAACTTGCTCACTAAGGTATCTACTATTTATAACCAATTTTTTAAACCTATTAAAACTCATAGGATAATGCTACTTGTACACCAAGGTTAACAGAAAGTTTGACAAACAAGTGATGTGTAATGATAAAAAAGCATCTCTTATACTTTTACCTTTTAGAACTTGTCCAAGATCATTATACCTCACTTGTTTGTCAAACTTTATGTTAACTTGATGGACAAGTAGTATTTTCCAAACTCAAAATAGACACTTCTAGACTTTCTTAAATATGACAAAATAATAAAAAAAAGATTTACTTATTTTTAGTAAAATAAATTTAATAAAATAAGATTGTATTTTTAGTACATTTTACACATGCTGTTATACTTCGATTGCCTAGTGTTTGAAACTCATATTTATAAAATACATATTTTTTGAGAAAATAAAATACATATTAGACTACTTGATGGGATATATATCTATTATAACATATCTATTATAACATACAATAAGAGAATCTCCATAAAATGAGAATACGCGTTAAAATGAGAATCTTGGGATATATATTTTTCATTTTTTTTCTTTTTCAATTTTTGTAGTAAATACGTGTTTCTATTTATATTCTTCAAAATTTTTTATTTAAGAAAATAATTAATGAGAAAGTATAAATGTTTCATACGTTTTATGCAGTTAAAATATGTCAAAGTTTCTACTTATTAGTTTTTTATTAGAATTTGCAACCACATGTTAAAAACCCATTTGAAAAATTCCTCTCCTATAAAAACCTAATATTAAATTATTAATTAATTTTTTTTATCGCTCTAAATATGATTTCAATGCGATTTGTAAACAAACGATATCAACCATTTGAAGTCTCTTGTGCTAATGAGCTTGTAGAATAAAATTTCTCTTGTTAAAGCAACATTAATTTTTCGATCGATTCATCTGTTATAAGCTTTTAAATATGTTTAAGCATTGATTGTTTTCTTTTCTTTGTTCTTATATATATGTATATATATATTTTTATATCATCGTCTTTAATTCTTCTCATCAGTTAATTATTCAAAGAACCAAGAAAAGACTGAAGAAGCAAAAGAGGTTCTAACCACCAAACATGTCCTTATTTACGAAGACAACGAAGGGGATCGAGTTCTTGTAGGTGATGTGCCATGGGAGTAAGTCTTTCTAACAAACCTAGTAAATTTTGCTTAATTTTATAGTTCCTTTTAACGAATCTTCTCCTAACATAACATTAAATCAATGTTATGAAAATCGTACCAGTCATCGGACCGAAATTTTTCAAAACTGGTTGGACCTAGGTTCGATTCGATTGGACTTGTTCTATTTATTAAAAAACTTTATAAATAAAAAATTTGGAAAAAAAATATAAAAAATCTTAATGGGGTAAAAAAAAAAATTATATAGATAAATAGTCATTATGAACAACATAATTGTCTTCAATTTTTAAAGTTGAGTAGGAATCTCTTCATTATCTAAAAGACTAAACTATTCTCTTTATTTTGGTATGTTTTTCACTTTTTTTTTTTAAAAAGCTTGCAAAACCGGGTTTATGGAAGAACCGATTGACCCGATTCTGTGGTTCGACCATCGGTTCCAATCAGACCGCCGGTTCTCAAATCGAAACCGATTTGACCTAACAGAATCGAAAAACCAAAAATTCTAGTCGGGCCTAGGTCGGACCACCGGTCCGGTCCAGTTTTAATAACATTGCATTAAATTGTTAAATGTCAAATCCTTTGCTTAAGCCCAACGAAATAACAACGTTTATATATATACTTCGATGATGTATGATCAATCGGTGAAAGTAAGCATCCACCAAGATGCTGAGGCTTGTAAATTTTTTTTTTTTTGAGAACAACAGAAATGTATTCAAAGGTGCTAAGAAGGCACCCGGAGGACAAACATGAAACAAAAAGCAAAAACAGAGAAAGTAGACTACATACACATGATTTTCTCCCTCCACCTCACCACTAAGTCCTCAAAGAAGACACCCGAAACACAATTTGTCCCTCCCCCCCAAAGAAAAATTAAAGCTTTGATTGCTTCCACCACCATTCTATCCAGGTTGTGCTCCTTGTTTTCAAAGAATCTTAAGTTTCTTTCAAGCTAGATTGTCCACCACATTGCTCAAGGTAGAACATCCTAAATAAATTGGTGGATTTTGGTTTTAAATCTTCTCTTCTAGCATCTCATAACTTGCACCGTCTCCCTTGGAATAACCCAGGCAATCGCATAATCTTCCAAAAAAATCTCCCAAATTTTCCTTGAAAGTTCACAGTGTAGTAGAATGTGATCCACCGCCCGCTCTTTATCTTTTTTGCACAATATGCAAGTGATTCGAAAGTTGAAAACCCTTCTTTATATTCTCCAGCGTCAAAATGTCTTTTAAAGCTGCACGTCACGGGTTTGGACTTCCAACCCAACAGATAGCCTATTAGGTGGAGTTGATCCAAACCCATATAAACCCCAAGATCCCCCCTTATCCAACCGATGTAGGATTATTTTCTTTTTTGGTCATTATTCCTTCGTGACATTCTTTTCCACCCGAATCTTGCAACGCCCTCGTTGTAGTTGTGCCAACATCTCTACCCGTCCCTAATCTCCTTTGGGGGACCTACTTCCTTTTGTGGACACAACTCTATGTGTGGGCACTTGGCACATTGACTCGGACCAACCTATCTACCCGTCCCCAACCTCTTTTGGGGGATCTACTACCCTCGTGAACACACCTTCTCCCTGTGTGTGGGCGCTTAGAGTGATATCGAAATGGTCGGAACTGCTCCGATACGACTTTATCACGGTTTTGGGTTCCAACCCAAAAGACTAGCCTATTAGGTGGAATTGACCCAAACCCATATAAACCCCAAGATCCCCCTTATCCAACCGATGTGGGATTATTCTCCTTTTTGGTCACTATTCCTCCGTGATACGCAACCCAAGAGAAAAAAGACACCTTCGTTGGGATTTCCTTTCGCCCTAGAATTCCCAATCCCAACCGCCATACTCTTAGCCAAATTGATTTTTAAACCTAAAATAGCCTTAAAGCAAATTAGAATATTTTTACTCTTTCAACTTGATCTTTATCTGCTTCCAAGATCAGCAATGTGTTGTCTGCAAATAGAAGGTGTGAGATCATAGTACCTGTTAAAGAAACCTTGAAACCTTTAATCAAATTAAGATCTTGCACCTTTGTCATCAGTTTTGAAAACAATATCTCCAATCATTATAAAATTAAAAGGAGAAAGGGGATCACCTTGCCAAATGCCCCTTGTACTTGTGAAGTTCTTTGAAGCATTGCCATTTATAAAAATTGAGAATCTAGCTGTCCCCAAACACCACTTGATCCACTTTATCCATCTCCATCCAAACTCAAATATCTTAAACATGTACTCCACTGTGCTTCTACTCACATGATCATAAGCTTTTCCTAGATCTATTTTACAAACTAGGCCCAATTCTTTGTTCCTCATTTTTGAATCGATAACGAATTCGTTAACTATCAGGATCATTATTGAGAATCTGTCTTCCCTTCATGAAAGTCCCTTGAAATCGCGTAATCATCTTTGGTAAGACCTCTTTTAACCTATTCTCCAACACATTCGAAAGTTTGGTAGAAACCTCCCACTAAGCTTATAGGCCTAAACCCATTGAAATTAATGCCCCCTCCTTCTTAAGAATTAAGGTAAGAAAGCACAATTTAGTCACCAATTAAAATGTCTTTTCCTTTATATCCAGACCTTGTCATCCTCTGTAATATAATCAAAACATATATCATCCACCGTCGGTCTCTATTTTCAATCTTTAGAGTATAAGTTCAAAAAATGCTTCATCGCTTCCTCTTTCATCTTGTCTTCATCTCTGATTTCCTCTTGACCCACCTATGACTTAAAAAATTTATTTGTATTGAACCTCGCATTCGCATTTACATGAAAGAGTTTGAATTTTTCCCATTTTACAACATAACCCATCTTAACTCTTTGCTCCTATTTGTTTTTGGATATTTATTGACAGATTAAGATGTTTAGTTTTTAATGTAACTCTAGCCTGGAAATCAACATTATTTAAAAGGCGTACCTCTTTTTCTTTGTCCAAATTAGAAATGTCCCTTTAAATCTCTTGTAATTTCTCATCCTTTTTATCAAACTTCTATGTACTCCACTTTCTAAGGATACTTCAACTCCTACAACTTATTTGCTAATTTAAAACTAGGATTTCCGTTGAACTTCAACCTAGGCCACCAGAAGTTAAAAAGCTCTAAGAATGAAGAATCTTTAAGCTATTCTTAAATTTAAACAAAAAGGTCATAGATTCTTACCTCTACAATCCAGCATTATTGGGGCTTGCTCTGAACCCATTCTCACTAACATTTGCTGAGTCATTGATTGAATATTTTGCTCCTAGCTACTTGAGACAAGGAACCTATCTAATTTGGTAAGAGTTGGGACCTCAGTTTGCGACGTCCAAGTGTAGCTTCCACCCACCAAAGGTATATCAAACAGCTCATTATCCTCAATGAACTCATTTAATTGCTACATATTTCTATCCCTTATGCACTTCTTGTTTATTTTTGACAAAAATCTGATAGCGTTGAAGTCCCCTCCTAAGCACCAGGGGAGCTGCCAAAGTCCTCTATTGTATGTTAGCTCTTCTTACGTCACATCTTTATTTTCCCTTCCTGTCGGCTCATATACCGCCATCACCACCTAGTCTGAGTCTATGCCAACTCCTCTATATCATAAAGACAGGAAAAATTTTCCAATCAGATCTTCCTCCACCTTGATTTTTCCTTCGTTCGAAACCACCAAGATACCACCTAATCTACCCATAGGAGGCAAATGCATCCACTAGAAATTATCTCAACCCCATCGATTCTGAACTAAGTCATTCGTGATGTCGTTCTTCTGGGTCTTCTGAAATAACCCCATCTTAATCCCCTCCTTCTCAATGATTTTTCTGATAGCCGCACTCGTACCATTCGCTTTGATGGCCCTCTGATTTCATAAAAGAAATTATAGATTAATTAATCACATTGTGAATTTTTCTTTTTACCTTTACCTATGCATTTTAGATGATCGTTCCACTCCCATCCATGCAAGTTTGGCTGCTTGCCTTTTTTATCTTGTTTTCGAATTTCTACTCACCGATCTAGGCTCTTTTCCTTCTCTTTGATTTTTTGTACGCATAATAGGTTCATCCAAACATTTTTACTCTTCTGCCGAGATACTGACTTGAATAAACGATTTTCTTTTCTCCTTTGCAATCTAAACCAAAATTCCTTTTGCTTATAATTTCCTACCAAGATAAGACAATCCCAGTTCTAAACATAAGGGTAAATAACCTCTATCATTTTCCTTTCCTTCTATACTATTTTGTCTTGATAATTTGGTGTCATGTTCATCTTTCCTTTTGGTTGGATTATTTTTTTTTGTTTTGGCAAGGTGAGCTGGGGTTAAGGAGACCCCAACCAATAAATTAATAATAAAAAAAGATATTCATCAAATACATCGGTAATAAGCTTTTCCAACCTTATCATCAAAGACAATTTTCTTCAAATCTTCAGCAAAGGAGCTAGGAACAATCTCGAGAAAGTCAGACATCGGATAGAGGCTAGCTAGGTGGTCTGCAGCTCGATTTGTTTGTCGATAAATGTGTTGAATCTGAAAAGACTCTAAGTTCTGGATCATTTTACGAATGTGTCGCATCATATGGATGGCTATCCATGGAGGATCAGTTGATTGTTGAAAATAAGATAAGACTGTGATCGAGTCAGTCCCAACCTGCACATTCCTATAATTGTGACTAGCAGTCAACTTGAGACCGGCTTCTAAACCTTGCAACTCGTGATATGTGATTGTTTTAGGAACTGAGCTGCCCGCAACTGCTGCAAGTGCATCACCCTCTTCATCTCTAATGATAGCACCAAAACCAGTCGCACCATCATTCAAGGATCCATCCGTATTTATCATCACAAATCCTGGAGAAGGCTTCAGCCAGTTGCAAGTGATCATTTGGGGAACCTGGAATCTAGCATTTAACCCCCATCGATCCATAAATTGCCTATTATAATTTGAGTCTGCAAGAGGGGCATCAAACATTGAAGCACGAAGACGCACTTCTAATCGAATAGTTTGCAGAACCTGAGATGGCAAGCGTGATTCATACCTGAAAATTCTCCTATTCCGTTCGACCCATATATGATAAATGAAAGCATTAAAAACTAATTTTTTAATATGAGCAACTGAATCATCACCTGAAAGATTTTGCAAGCACCATTGTAATTCATTATCCATGTCCGAACTCGCACGACTATAACCCAAATCAAGCAACAGATGTACCCAAATAAATTCTGCATAAGGGCACTCAAAAAATAGGTGTTCAACATCTTCATCAGCAACCTCACAAAGCACACAGTTTGGGCTCGGGATCACTCCCCATGTAAACAGCAAAAAACGAGTACGAAGCACCCTTTTCAAGGCCATCCAAGAAATAAAACTATGACGTGGAATCATCTTCTTAAACCACACCAACGTTGTCCATTGCACAACAGGGAGAATGGGACGAAGAGCTAGATAAGTCTCCCTAAGACTATATATTCCTTTGCTGCTAGCACTCCAAACGATTTGATCCTCACAAGAAGAATCCACCTGAACCTCATGAATATGATCACCAATATCTCCAAGACTAGTAGAGATATGTATCCCATCGATCTTGAGAAATGCCTACACTTACCATTGCTGCACTATGAAAAGTAGAATCATACTGGAGTTCTATAGGAAACTGATTCTCCAGAACTCCTAAGGGATGCCAATTGTCTTTCCAAAATTGTGTGTGCACTCCATCACCGATAACATGAAATACAAATCGTCGAGCAACAATCCTGTCATAAAGAATTCTTCTCCAACACCAGGACGCATCTCGAGGAACATTAATGGACCAAAAGTCCCTTTATTTAATCAAATTCTTCTTAACCCACATCACCCAAAGAGTCTGCTTATCACTGACAATATGCCATATATGTCTCAAGTTAGCAGCTAAGTTAGTCAATTCAAGATTTCTAATAGAGAGACCTCCCTCTTTGTAAGGATAACAAATAGAGTCCCATTTAATCTTCGCCTTCTTCGAATTCAAATCATTCCCTGACCATAGAAATCTACTAAATATCGATCTCAGTTCATTAAAAACCCTCTTGGGAAGCACAAAACATGAAGTCTAATATACAATCATACTATTCAAAATAGCCTTGATTAACAAAAGTTGCCCAGCATATGAAAGATACTTACTCTTCCAAGAGTGTATTCGTGACCAGATTTTAGCGAGCAACGGAAGACAATCATTATACGATAAACCAGTAGAAAGTAAATGGACTCCAAGATATCGAACTGGAAGCATCCCAATCTCAAATCTTATGATTGAAGTAATATGGCTAAGAGTAACATCATCAACTCCAGAACTGAAAAGGGAACTCTTCGCAATATTAACATCCAAACCAGTAGCTTTGTAAAACAAAGATAAGACAGTTGATAAAGCTTGAGCAGAACTCTCATCCCCTTTAAAAAAGACCATCAAGTCATCAGCAAAGCAAAGATGGGTGATCACTGGATCCTTGCACCTCGGGTGTAGGTGAAAGTTTCCTAACTCCACTTGCCGAATAAGGAGTTTATTGAGCACTTCCATAAGTAAAACAAACAAATAGGGAGACATTGGGCAGCCTTGACGAATACCACATTGAGCTTCAAAATACCCTTTTGGTGAGCCGTTCAATAAAATAGAGAATTTAGCTGTGGAGATGCATATCTGAACCCATTCAACAAACTGAGGTGGAAAATTAAATTTAGTCATCATAGCAGTGATTGCTTCCCATCTCACTGTGTCATAAGCCTTCCTCAAATCAATTTTAGCCGCGCATCGAGGGTTGCCAGAGTCTCGATGATAATTTCGAAGTAATTCATGGGCCAACATAATATTATCCTGAATAAGCCTTCCAGGAACAAAGGCAGACTGACACAGATGAATCAAAGGTTACATAACATACTTCATTCGAATCGTAAGAATTTTAGTAATGCACTTGTAAAGAACATTACAACATGAAATTGGTCTGAAATCAGACATATAGGAAGCATTAGAAACCTTAGGAATTAAAGTCACAAAAGTTGCATTTACCTCACCAAGAAGCTTAGATCGTTGGAAGAAGCTCTGAACTGCATGTGTAAAATCATCACCAATAATACTCCAACAGTACTTAAAAAAGTGTGAGGTGAAGCCATCATGCCCTGGAGCTTTGTCAGAACCAATAGTTGATAAGGCGTAAATCACTTCATCTCTAGTTACCTCTTGAATAAGTTGATTGGCTGCTGTTTCAGTAACATAATTGCCACACTCAAGACTGTTAATCAACTCTAGATCAAGCGGATCAGCATGATTGGTGCCAAATAAATTCTGGAAGAAGGAAATACATTCCGACTCAATATCCACAGCCTTGTCTAAACGATGACCTTCCGAATTATACAAGAGTAACATCTTATTCCTACCCCTCCTTTCACGCATTGAGTTATGAAAAAAAGATGTATTAGCATCCCCTACTGCACCCTTGACTTCTGTTGAGCAATGGACTCTTCTGCTTTAGCGATTCTATTATAATGACGAACAACTTCTCTTTCCTCGATAATAGTAGCAGAACACGTAGGGTTCTGCTGAACTAACAATTGAAGGTGAACCATACGATGTTTAGCTGGATTCACTTGGGAAGCAATATTATTGAACCGACTCTGTCTCCAAGCTTTAAGTTCCTTCTTAACTTCTTTAAGTTTTTTGACCACTTTATACATTGGTGTACCACACACTTGGACAACCCAAGCTCGGCGAACAACATCCAAAAAATTTGGTTCATCTGTCCAGCAATTGAAAAAATGAAAAGGCTTGGGGCCAAAATTAATAGCATCAAACATATGTAAAATCATTGGACTATGATCAGACACACCTGGAGTAGGGAAGTCCACTTTAGAGTCTGGAAAAAAATGCAGCCACGCAATATTTATCAGAACCCTATCTAGTTTGGAGGACACCCTCATGGAGCCCTCTTGATTATTCGACCATGTCAGGAAACACCCTGTGTAGGCACAATCAAAAACCTCCATATCCTGAGTGCATTGCAAGAAGTCTACAAAATGCCAAGGCCGGACCTCTTCTCCTCCTACTTTTTCCTGGGAATGCAAGATGGAATTAAAATCACCTAAAATTGTCCAAGGTCGAGAATTAGAATTACCAAAACTGCGAAGCTCATCCCATAGAAGCAAACGGTCAGTTCTAGAATTAAATCCATACACCACAGTAGCTAGAAACATAGGACCATTTATAACTGTAACTTCTGCAAACATAGCTTGGGCACTCTTTGACAAAATAGTTACATTAGCTACTGAAGGGTTCCAAGCCAGCCAAATTCTACCCCCACTATCCACATCATAATTATCAGAAAAGGATCAAGTAGGAAACATCCTTCGCTGAATGGAGTCTTTATTACAAACTTGTACATGGGTCTCCAAAATACCTTCACATTGCTTCAGAGGGTCATTAAGACCCCTAATATTCCAGCAACCGATCTTAATCATCATATTTAATGTTCGATTTTTTCACACGAACTGATTTCTTACGCTCAGAAGTTTCAGTTCGAGAGCTAGAAGAAGGTGCTTTGCCAGCAGGCTTAAAATTCAAATTAGTTGAATGTGCACCAACCAATGGCGCCAAAGTCTTTGATTTGAGGGGAGCAATTGCATCACATTTTTGCAAAGTTTCAACCTCACGAGTAGGTTGACTGGACAATGACATAGTATCAGTAGGAACCAAAAGAAGATTCACTTCATTAACACCAGCAACTTCTGTAGGCAATTCAACATGACCATCATGTTGAAGAATTGCCTCCACTCTCTCCGAATCAAAGATAGGTTCATACCCACTATAGCGGCATCCACATTAGTCAATTCAGATGTGTTCAAATCTAGCTCATTGGTAGGAATATCACTGTCAGTACAGTTCTCGATTAGATTAGGAGTAATGTGTTGACTTCCAGATTTCCTCCTAGATACCTGTATCCAACCCTCCTCCGTTGTAGGTGTAGGATTTATCTTTGGAACCCACTTTTGAACTTGTTTTGTGGACTTCTTCTTGGGGCAGCTATTTGTAGAATGGCCAAATATTGCACAAGAAGTGCAATGCTGTGGTTTCCATGAATATTCTGCTGGGATATTAATAATTTTGGTACCATCAATACGAACAAGAATTGAATCAGGCAAGGGACTATCAACATCAACTTCAATACAAACCCTAGCAAAGGACATTCTTGTACGAGAAGCCGTGGGGCCATCAAGCATAATTGGTTTACCAATTACACTAGAAATGTAACTCAATCCCTTACTATTCCAGTAATGGATAGGAACATTACGCAAGCAAACCCAAATTGGTACTGATTTTAATGTTGTGAGTTCTTGTTCCAAAAAAGGCGTCCAAGGACGAATAATAAATAGACGATTGGCAATATATATAGGACCATGCTCAATAACAATAGTTCGGTCTTCATCAGAGATAAATTTGAAAACGAAAGCTGAATCACCATGAATAGTCATACTAAAATCTGCTTTCAGATTCCATACCTTTGTTAAAGTTTCTTTGACAAGAGAATAGGGCAGACGACGTCCAATGAAGGAGCCAATCAGATAATTAGTGCATTCCTGCTCTTGTTCACAAAAGTCAGTAGAAGAAATCGATGCCGTAATGCAACCATCAATCACCGAAGGAGCAAAATAGGATAGAGTCGACGTGGAACTCACAGATTTTGATCTTGCAAACAATGACACCCAAGGAGAACTTGCAGGAGAACCAGGCTCAGTGCAAGAGGTCGTGGGAGGCACAAGGGTCGGGGTAGGATTGGAAATCATGTGGGTGGATCCCGCCACCGGATCTTCCACTCGAATGGCGTTCATCACAAGAAGAAGTGGTGTGGGGGAGGATCAGTCATCGCCGGCCGCGGCTATACCTGGCAGCAAGCCGTCAAATGGTCAAAGCAATAGGGTTTTTCAGTCGTTCCGTCTCCTCCCATCTCCATCCTCTCATCGATGTGTTCTGTCTAAGAATTTGGGACAAAAAGGCATCCCCTCCCCCTCCTTCATTATCGTCTCAACAAGTCTAGAGAGATCCTTACATCTTCTCGGGTATTATTAATCTCGATTAAAACTGTACCCCTTTCTATGATTCTAAATTCTCGAATATCAGCCCTCACCACTTTCGATACTGTATCATCCTCCTCTGAACCAAAATTTTGATTTAAATCCCACGGTTCGATCTGCACCTCGGCCTAGTCCCCTTTTCCAAGTTGGTCTTCGGTTTTTTTGTCTTTCTCAATCTAGGCCTTCCTTCTCCTGATTCTAGCTTTAGATATAAGATTAAAGATACAATTGACCCTTTTTGATTTATGAAGTCTCCAGCTCATCTGTAGGCCTACCTCATTCAACAATGAGTTTATCATCAAATCTTGGTTCTTTTCTTTTTCGACAACTACCATTTCCAGAAAAACTCGTGCTTTGAAAATAGGGTTTTTCTTCCCTTTCTGCTTATCATAGTATCCATCTGAACGATCTCTAAAAGGTTTAGAGACCCATTTTGGTTTCTCTCTCTCTCCCTGCTACTGTTAAGGAACTCCTTTGAAGGGAGCGCCTCCTGTTGCACCTTATTTCCGTAGACTATTTCTTTCTACCCCCAAGCTTTCTCTCTAGCTGAAAAACAAAAAGACTTTGTCATTATATCCTGATTGATGGAGCTTATGGCCATGAATAAACTCTTCATTTTTGTTCTGAACTCTTTACCACATTCAATGGTCGTCACCATCCAAGAATTTTCTCCAAGCATACTGAAAATCTAATTTCCGAGTCTCCTTTTCTAGGAAACCTAAGGGCCCGTTTGGTTCGCGATTGGAAAACTTGTTTTCAAAAACTAATTTACACCTAAACTAATATGCATTTTGTACTATATCCAAAATTATTTTAGGATTTCCAATAAAATCATGTATGATTTTACAAAACAAAAAAATGTTGTTTTCTTTATTTTCAATGAAATCATTTAGGATTTTATAGTAAAGTCAAAAGAATAGTTTTAGATGAGATACAAATGTAGTTAATTTAAGTGTAAATTAGTTTTTGAAAACAAGTTTTCCAATTACAAACCAAACGGGCCCTAATAGTTCAAAGATTCCTTCGAAAGATATCCAAGTTCGCCATGAGAAACCTCCACTTCCACGTTCTACAATCTCAATTCTAGCATCGTCATCTTTATAGAAGTTGAAAAACTTCCAATCTATCGTTAAATGTTTCTTCTTAGCGTTTTTAGTCATTTCCCTAAAACATCGAAACTGTCCGAACCACCATCACCCCTCAAACTGCACACCTAAGCCGCTCAAAAGAGCCTAGTGTCACGGGCGGATCGGTCGACCGGCAAACACACGCGGTCACGCAGCGGAAATTCATATTACCGACTACCCATGCGGCACTACAGACTCCCTCCTAGTCCATAGTCAGCCTCATAAACCATCTCGGTTCGGCTCTAGACTTTCAGGTCATCTTGCACTAATATGCACATCGGAACAACCAACATGAGCATCGCTCATATGCCAGCCTACGAGTCACTTCATCGTGTCCTATGACACTCGTCCAACAGGTAGGATTCACTGTCTCCACAGTACCGAGAAGGTAACCGTGAATAGCCATCCACTTGGCCAAGCCGACATTAATTGGACTTCTCATACAGTCGTAAGCTTCACCTGTCAAGAAGCATAGAGGCTAAAACCAAGCATATGCATATGCGAGGTCCATCCTGGCTATAAGGTTTCCATATAACAACATGAGAACACTAATCTGCAACTTACTAGCATCCAATGATCCTGACATAGCTCGCCCATTACTATGCCACTCCGTGCTACACCACCTCGGATAGCTCAACATAAAGCATGCCAAGCATATCTATAAGCATACCAAGACATAGTCTCGGATAGCTCTATCCTTCCAAAGAAGCTTCGGGCCAAGCGTACTGTAAACACAATGTCTAGCGCGCATAGGATCCTCAGACATTCTAGGTGTAACACCTCGAAAAATTTTAACCCTTAAATTTTTTGTTGACCCAATGACCCATAAGTATTATTTTGTTGCATGTGTGTCAAGAGGTAATTTTACTATTCACTAACCACTTATAGAATTAAGGTATATATATATATATATCTGTATATATGTATGTGTATATGCATATAAGTATGTATAAATATATAATGAACTTATCTACATGTATACCTATATATTAGAATATACTTATTAAATACATATCTACAAATACATATGTTTTCTTTTGTTTTTAGAAATTAAGTTAAAGTCACAAAATGATTATCTACATATATATAATAAAATAAAATAAATTGATAAATAAATAAATAATAAATATACCACCATTATAATGGCTAGTCCACCACTACTAAGTATGATGGCTAGTTCACCATTATAATGGCTAATCCAGCACTATTAATTTTTATTTTCATCCACCACCTTAGATTCCATTTTCACCTATATAAGGAGGTAGTTTGTGAAGACAAATATGGTGTAAGTTAAGAGAGAATTGAGAAGAGAGAAATAGAAAGAGAGGAAGGAAAATTAAGGAAAGAAGAATTTGAGAAAGATCACCACCCTCTTGGATAATTTTTAGCTATCAAATGTAGGTCTCATTGAACCATTTCTAGTGGGATGTTTTACCGATTACTATGTTTGAAATTTTATGAAAATGTTCATCTCTTAAGATATATGTATGCATGATAAGTTTTTATTATTGGATTGCATCATATGTTATAAATTGTATATCATATGTATTAATCATGCTTTTAAGATTTTAAGCATATAATTGTTCTTAATTTAGGTATCAATGAAAGCTTAAGTATTGGACTCATTTTTGAGTTAGTTTATCCACAACTAATGGAATAATTATTGGACTTATTTTACACAAATAATAGATCTGTTTTAGGTTAGTTTTACTAACAACAATGAACTGATTTTTTTGTATTTTCGATATGAAATTGTAAATTCCCGTTTTTACTGCATAGTCACTACTATATCGACCATAACTTCTTCGTTATAGACCCAAATTGAGTGATTCCAACTCTCATATGTTTTTACTATATATACGTATCCCCTGTAAAAATTTTATAATTTTTGGAGCTCATTTACTATATGTTTTAATTCTGNATGCACCTCTGTGCATACACCGACCACTCAACCCACTTGATGGTCGTCTCATTCAGCACCTTGCTGTGTTCCAGTACCTCGGTCTCACCTTCACTGCGAACATTCTCATATGGTTCCACTGAACCAGCATCTGTGCATCCCCTCTGGACTTGCACCTCATTGGCCGCTGCCAAGTTCTCAAGCTTCAAGTGTACTCCAGTACCTGAGCAACCATGCCTTCACCCCGAGTACTAATCATTCCTGAACAAACGTGACTCTTCCACTGAAGATCGCCTACTATCGCGCCACTGCGCCCACACTGCCCCCTGGACATATATACCTTCCTCCGAAGGTTCACTATTGCACCCCTGTGCCTGTCCCTCCTCTGAAGGATCATACGCGCCTCTGCGCCACAACTGCAACCACATGTGCATATGCCTTCCACTGAAGGTCTTCACTCTGCACCCTCTGTGCTGGCCTTCCTCTGAAGAGCCACTCGTGCGCCACCGCGCCACAACGCACCTCACTGTGCTGTTCCATAAGGATGTGCTGTCTCCGATGCCACTACTCTTGAGCATGGTAGTCTCCTCTGAGAACTACGTGGTACCGCACCACTGACCACTGTCAACATACTCTTGGGTCTGCCCCCTTCACTTGGAGCCATCAAGACACGCACTGAACATTGATAGATTTTGGATTTTCTAGTTGTGCTCCTCTGAACACTGTCTCTGCAAATACTGATCTTGAGCATACACCCTTCACAGTAACTGCTATTCCTCTCATCCAGACTCACCATCTCTGAATGCACCGTAGCTCGGATATGGTCTTCGCAACGGTTCTGCATAGCTCATAGTGTCGCACCGAGTGAGCTACACGATATCACCTCCGTGATCTGAACTCTATCAGACTTCATGCTCTAATGTACTGTAAGCTTAGATGTGATCTCCACCTACAGATCTTGTAGTACGCATCGACATATAGCAAAGACTCAGCCAATACGGTTTACCCACAACTCAAGCTCAACGCGAATCTGCCTCTACAGAATCCACGTCTCAAATGTACTACAAACTTTGATGCCATCTCCGTCCATAGCATACGTAGTCAGTGACCTCGGGCCAACAGAACTACTACCAAAAGCATACGTGCTCCTGAATATTCACTCGAACTCAGAGGCACCTTCATCCAGTAACACTCTTGCAACTGGCACCACTGATCTAGCATCAACTGTCCTATATACTGAGTCACATCCCCTACTCCAACACCACTGTGTCTTCCACATAGAGCAAATGTACCCATCCAAGCATACTCAGCTGATACTACCTTCCGACAAGCATCAGAGATTAATATGCAACACCACGTTGCCTCATCACCACACTCTGACGCAAGCTCCGTCGGAACAGAGACATCGAATATGCCAATCCAATACTAACACCATGCCTGAATATCCCGCATATTCACAATGGCTTCTGCTTGTCTTCAAGGCATCTCTGTACACAGCTTTGCACCCAACACCATGGATCAGAGAACTAATGTAGCTACACCAAGTAGCACCATACGCCAAGCTCTGTCCATCTCATATCGGACAAGAAGCTACCATCATATGTATATGCAACGGAAGCAAAGCTCTGTCCGTCTCTTGGACCAGAGAATGTATATTCATCCACATTCCAGCTCTGAGTCCTCTGCTGCCTTTGGCTCATCGAATATGCATCTCTAGCAATAGCCAACTTCGTGGAATCAGAGGTTGTATATTCAACATCGAGCAATTTAAGCTCTGATACCAAATCATGGGATCAGAGAATATATATGTCTCACCATTTTGGCTCTGATACTAAATGTCACGGGCGGATCGGTCGACCGGCAAACACACGCGGTCACGCAGCGGAAATTCATATTACCGACTACCCGTGCGGCACTACAGACTCCCTCCTAGTCCATAGTCAGCCTCACAAACCATCTCGGTTCATCTCAAGACCTTTTGGTCATCTTGCACCAAATATGCACAGCGGAATAACCAACACGAGCCACGCTCATATGCCGGCCTACGAGTCACTTCATCGTGTCCTATGACACTCGTCCAACAGGTAGGATTCACTGTCTCCACAGTACCGGGAAGGTAACCGTGAATAGCCGTCCACCTGGCCAAGCCGACATTACTCGGACTGCCCATACAGTCATAAGCTTCACCTGTCAGGAAGCATAGAGGCTCCAACCAAGCATACGCATATACGAGGTCCATCCTGGCTATAAGGTTTCCGTATAGCAACATGAGAACGCTAGCCTGCAACTACTAGCATCCAATGATCCAGGCATAGTTCGCCCCTTACTATGCCACACCGTGCTACACCACCCCGGATAGCTCAACACAAAGCATGCTAAGCATATCCGTAAGCACACCAAGATATGCATCTCGGATAGCTCGGTCCTTCCAAAGAAGCTTCAGGCCAAGCGTACTGTCGACTCGATGTCTAGCACGCATAGGAACCTAAGGCATTCTAGGAATGCCGCTGTACCACCTCCTGCACGTACAGTCCTAAGCCGTCTCCTACGACTAAGGAAACCAACGCATAGCCCTCTAGCTAAGCATGGCCCGGCCCACGGGTTGCCCCGTGGAATACCCAATTAAGCTACACCCGAAGGTGCAGCAGGGAGGTCGGGGACCCCTCTCTATAGTAGCTAAATTTACCTTTTTGCCACTATCTAAAGGAAACATCAAATCATGAGACCAATCATACTCTTTTTCGGCCCATGAAATGAATATACACTTCGCCGCTTCTCCAAGCATTGAAGCTTCGCCAAGCCCTCCGGCTCGCCCCCGAATATTCACCACATAGCACCTCAGTGCCATGAAGCTTCACCTCGCCCTCCGGCTCGGTCCCGAATATGCAACTATCCCACCGGCTCAGTCCTGCATATTCATGCGCGCGCACCTCTATGCCACGCATATTCATCCAGCCCTCCGGCTGTGTCACGGTGTACGCATACCCAAACAAACGTACCGTGACACTAGGGACTATGCGGTCCGAAGAGTTCGCCAGTCCGATCTGAAGTGTTATTAAAGGAAATTCTCTTCTGCGCGAGCTAGAGACCCGTTACATTCCACTTGAACTAGCACACTCCCTAGCTAACCATGTCCTCATCACTCACCCCCACAAGTCGCCACAAGGCTTTTCTCATAGTTGATCTTGAGACTGGTTATTGCTTCAAATCTAGCAAGAATACACTTAAAATTTCACGACTTTTATTAGGTAAAATTATAATTTATTGTTAAATTAGTACATGTTGATGGATGTTTTTAATTATCAAGACTTTTATTAGGTAAAATTCTAATGGATTAAAGCTTTAATTTGCAGGATGTTCATATACACAGTGAAAAGGCTATATATCATCAGTGGCTCTAAGGCTCCAGCATCAGGTAATGTAAAATAACTCATGTATCTTAATTAGAAGGTTTATTATGGTTTTTCTATTTTTTAGATCTAAATCTGAAGTCTGAAAATAGGAGACATTTTTTAGCCTTTCAACCGTTGTTTTTGTCATAGATTATTAAACACTTAATTCATTTAGTTTTTCTCTAACAATGAAGAATCAGATGAACTGAGGACTGTATGCATACATATATATAAGTAGGGATATTGCACCATGCCTTATTGCACCACTTATTTTTGTCAGGCCTACATAGAGATAATCTAAGGCCCATTTTTCTGTGAGGGTGTTCTCCTCACCCTGTATATCATTATATTCGAAACTCATCCCATTCTAGAACTTCTAACCCTTCAACTCATCTCATAAAAAATCGACAAATTTTAGGCATCTTTTCTTAACCATTGATTTTTTGATAAACTTTTCATGATGTTAGAATTTCTAAAATAGGCTAATTCTCAGATATGATGATCTATATAATGAGAGAAAGATATCTTCTTTGAAAATTAGCCCTAGGATCATTTCCATATGCACACCACTTTGTCCCAAAAAACAAAGTGGTGCAATAGTTGCACAATGAGGCATGGTGCAATGTCCCTCATATTGCACCATCCATACCTGATTGCAATATCCCTCCTCTAAATATATATATATATATATATATATAGGTTTCGTATCTTAGATATGGAGAAAAAAAGATGCCCCTTAAAATACCTGATATGTAAAATGCAAATATTTGTGATTTATTGCAGTGGTTGGAAGGGAGGGGAAAAGTCATGAGTGAGATGATTATTCCTGGATCAGCAACAATGGAAGATATAGCAGCTAGAGATAAACTAAGCTTGTTAATTAATTACTTACATAAGCTTGTTTTGCTTTTTTACTTTGTACTATCAGTAATTAATACTAATAACTTCAGGTCTATATATCAAAGGTTTCATGATCGACGTCGATTTCGCGTATTGTATGATGTTTTTGGTGGTTTAATTTGGACCTCATCAGGACTTATATTTCTAGGATCGCGATGTCGGGTTCTCTAAGTGATGTAATAATTGTGAAACTGTGCTTAATTATTGTGATGAATTTTCTTAATTATTGTTGAACTGTGTTAAAACAATCTTATTTTATTGTTAGTTCGATCATCACCTTACTTTAGAATCGATTATCTTCGTCGGTTTTCAGAACTTAACGCCCGTTTGGTAAATTTTATGCCAGAATTGCTTCTCATACTAAAATTAATTATGAAAGAAATCATTTTACCAGAATTATTTATTGCATAAATTTTAACAAATAATTTTTTGTATACAAAATTGATTACTAAGAAAAAAGGTTTATGGTTCAAAAAACGGTTTGGTATAAATTAACATGTGATTTTATTTTATTTCTATTTATTCCTTTGTTTAAAAGTAAATCCATAACAACCAAAAATCACTAGGTCGGGTAAAAAAAAAAGAATAAATTAAAAAAGATTTAACTAACCATTAGCTTCCATAAAAATAAGATAATATTACACATGTTTAAAAATAAAAATTAATGACATTATTTTTACCTACCAAAAAAATTACTTTGTCTCAATTTGAATTATGACCTATATATTGCAAAATTTTCAAAACAAAATGATGTCTAGTAAGCACTGAATCTGTAAATATGAGTGTTATAATATTCTACAACTGCCGCAACAGTAGCTAGTATCATGCTATTCTCTTCATGGTCTTCATATGAGTCCATTGCAACTTTTGAATCAATTAAATCTTAAAGAATCAGCTTCCGGGTCACTTGCAACATACTTCGACTTGGTAGCGTCAGCAATAGCAAATAATGCATCACTCAATCTTGAGCTCTTTGTCTCTTTCTTATTGCCTCATAGCTTTTGGGGCTTGAACTTTTGCCATCTAAAAATGTTAAACAAAATAAGAAGTTTCAATCAAATTGGACCATGCCAAATGATATTGTAACACTTATATATCATATAAGTTAAAAGCGTACAATTCAACACCATCAACCACAGAAAAATAATAGAAATCCAAAAAAAAGAGAGTTCCAATCAGCTTTGCTCAAGCCTAATGTCTATTTGTGCCATACCACAACTAGATATATAATTTTCATTTTAATTCCCCCAATCATGCCCACCATATAAAACATATAAACATGAAGTTCATGATTTTCCACAAGATTACATCAATCATCTAAAAGTGCAGATCTTGTTTGATTAATTAAGGCTTATCCATAAACTCTTATCAATAGGATCAGTAGGACAAGTAGGAGGTCAATAACTACTAAGACTCTATTACTTACATGGAGGCCAACGTAAATGGCTAACCAGTTGGTTACAAGCAACAACTATCACCCTCCTTCTAATCCCTCTGTTTGCACATGGTCTAATAAATCTCAATCTCCAACAAATTCAAACACATCATCAAAAAAACAAAAATTTCTTCTCAACCCAAAACTTTTCATAGCAAGTGCAATCTTGGGTACCCTGATTGGGTTAGATAGTTTTCTATTTGCTCTGGGTTTAAGCAATGTCCATGTTTCTACTTCAGCTCTGTTAATGGCTACTCAACTTGCTTTCACCTCTGTTTTTTGCATTACTTCTTGTTAAGCACAAATTCACTCCTTATTCGATAAATTCTGTTGTTTTATTGGCTCTTGGTTCTGTTATTTGGGGTCTTTATATCAGTGGTGATCGAGCTGTTGGTATTTCTAATGGACAGTATTTTGTGCTCCATAAGGATCCCCATGTTGGGTTTACCTTGAGCATATGTGACACCTTACATACATACATCTAACATCAAAATTCTCCTCTGCATCTTGTATATAAAACGAAGATGGTAAACATGATGAGATTATTGTGACAACTATATTCAACACAGAACTTCAAGTGCTTCACATCATATTAACGATTGCTTGAGGTGTAGTAGTAACATTAATAGTAAACCTTCATTGAATGTAGGCATCATTTCTATTGCTACCAACTTAGTTAAGATGGAGAAACAAAATTTCATCAATAGTTCAGTAGGGTTTCACTTTAAGGTACCCAAAAAAAAGGGTTTATTACCATGGGACATGCATATTGGGTTTGCTTGCAATTATTTCATCAGTTAGTATCATAACTATGATCCCTAATGGTTAAAGAAAAAAAAATTTCACCTAATTTTGCCAGTAAATCTAAGAGTTTATAGCCGTTTTTTGTGTAAAATTTAAAGCAGTTAAAGGATGTTGTTGTGCTTTAGTCACTCAATAGTTGATATTTTTTCACAGAACACAATAAAATAACTCACTCCAAATCATACACATCATAACTCTAGAGAGAGAAACTAACAAAAGATAGAGAGATAAATAAAACATTATAGACAAGATTAGGGTACGGTTCAGATTTGTAGGTCGATAAGAGGAGAGAGAAAATAGAGAGTAGAGAGAGAAAGTACCTGCTCATTAATGGTGGTGCAGAACAGAGAAGGAAGGAGACCTTTGGGGATTTTCTCATTTCGATTGGGCACGATTTAGATTTGGAGATTAGGGCACGTTTTAGATCTAGAGATCGGTAAGAAAGAGAGATAAGTAGAGAGAAGAGAGATAGAAAGTAGAGAGAGAAAGTACTTATTCTTCCATGGAGTAGCAGAAGAGAAGGAGAGTTTTTAGGGCTTTTCTCTTTTTGATCGGGAGGGATGACGGAACTCGAAATAAGAAACCCGATACTTTTTTAATCGATTTTCTATTTATATAAACACATTTTTTCTAAATATACTTTTAATGAGAAACTTATTTCTATTTTATAAGATAATGGATTCAATAATGGTTACCAAACAACCAAAAAAATCATAAAATGGATTATGACGCTCAGAACTGATTAAGAGTCTCATAATCAGTTATTTTAGTTGAAATTAAATTTAAGTAATGAATTATGGATCCTTAATTAATCAATTAAGGAAAATTAATGAATCACAGGAAATGAACAAAATTAATTCCTTAAATTCACAAGAAAAATACATAAAAAGGGAGTAAAACTTCAAAATAGAATTAATTAGTTCAGCAATAAGACTACACCAATAAAAAAAAGGCAAATAGTAACAGTTTTAAATCGTTAAAAAAAGTAGCGTGGCTATTATTTTAGCAACTACTGTAAACTGTTGCTAATTGGTTTAGCAACCGCCCACACCATGAAGTTGTACTGTTAACTATGCTTATTTGCCGTTGTGGATGAACTTAGAAATCCTTGTTCCACAAAATTAATTATTGGATTGCTAGAAGTAGTGTGTAGTGGACAATACATGCATTCTACGTACACGTATTTAAGACCGAGCGTATGTGAAATTTGTATTTATGATTATTAGACTGTCATGATTATATATAGCAGAATAAAAAAGGAGGTTTAAATTCGCCTCCTTTAAAAAACTAGAGAGAATGGGAGCTAACCCAAAACAATTGAGTAAAAGGGTTGGTCGTCCATAATTTCTTCCACGTATACCCATGCCTACCCTCCTCACCCTTCCCAAACCGTAAGCCCATTTGAACCTTAATAATAACTCTTAAATCACCATGACATATAAACATGTCCTCCCATTTTCATCAAATATCTCATATGCAACTTATATTATCTCATTCTAGCAATCCTTACGCAATAAATTGTTGCACACGGAATTCATTTGGAGCAAAAAAAAGAAAAAAGAGGTCACAATAAGCAGTTAAGCACACAGAAGATAATTTATGGCTAAAATAATTGTAAAAGAATATTTTAGAAGTATGGGCTCTGAGTAGAGGTGAGCCAAGAAGAATTAGGAAGAAACACAAATGAATAGAGAAGGAATAGATCTAGACAAAACTCCAATCTCACAACATGGAATTTTAGAGAAAACAGTTTCGTTATATTTTCTTACTTTAAGAACAAACAGAATGCAGAGAATAGACAAAGCACAAATAAAAAAGAATATTTTTTTGGGGTTGGTGAGGTTTTGTTTTTGTGGATAAGAGAGAAGAAACCTTTAAAATCTACAAAGAAAGCTTGGTTTGCAATGGAGGAAAATCAGAATAGAGAATGGGAGCCGGCTCAAAATAATTGAGTAAAAATATAGATTTCATGTGCAACTTATTAAGTTTGTGGGCATCCAAGTCAAAATCAATTAGCAATGAGTGGTGTGACCCAAGATCATTATATATTAAATTTACTAGGCTCTGATATCCCTTGTGGGACTATTCTCATCATGCCCCCTCACGTGTGGCGTTCTTTTGCGCCTAACACATGGAACTCTTTTTAGGTGGCGGGGAGCACGTGTAACCATTGGGCTTATCACGTGTGGGCCTGCACTCTGATACCATATTAAGTTTGTGGGCTTCCAACTCAAAACATGTTAGTTTATAAATTTAGTTGAACAACAATGCATCAAAGGGACACAAACTACACCAGCCGATCAGGTCATCATCAACAATCTCAAGTGAATCTTCCATCCCCATGAGATTGAAGGGGGATGTTAGAATATAAAATATTACGATGTAATATGTAACACAATATCATAATTTTGGATGAAGATCAAGATGGATTTGGATTAGATTTAGATTAGGATTAATAATTTGATTAGGATTAGGTTTATAGGAATTAAAGTTTATCTCTAATTAGAATTGTGATCTATATGTGCCCTCACAAGGTCATGTAATCTTAACAATCCAATCATCAATAAAATCTCATATTATCTAAAATTATCACAACTATCTATTGCAGAATAAGGAATGATATTAAATGACAGAATAAGTTGCACATATGAAATTATAGATTCCGTGTGCAACAATAATTTATTGCGTAAAGAATGCTATTAAGAGATAGAATAAGTTGCATATGCGATATTTGAGGTTAACGGTTTGGGAAGGGGGATGAGGGTAGGAAGCGGTATACTTGAAAGAAATTATGGAACCGGACCTCTTACTCAATGTTTTTGGGTGGGCTCCCATTATCTATACTTTTTTGAAAGGAGGGGAATTAAAAGCTCATCCTTTGCCCAAAATTACATCATTTTCTAACTTCTAACTGCCTTATTTAACGGTAAATAGGATTACCAAAAATATCATTATCTAGATCGACGATCAGGGGATCGATTAGAAATACTTATACACTGATATGATTTTTGGTGAGGATGATATATCTCCATAGGAGATAATCTTCACCTAAACCTATTTCCTATTGGATCATCCAGTGTGGCACCCACATGCCACGAGGTCCCTAATTAATGGTGCCTTAGCTAGCATTACTCATACATTTTATCATGTTCATGCACACAAATTTAATTTGTTATACATTTACTGTATTACCTATTTAAACCAAACTACTTACCATATTAGGCTTTACCAAATTGAAACCTGAGATTTCATACCAAAAACATAGAAACCAGTACCTGGTAAGAGTGCTACTCATTAAATGTACTCTCTATAAAAAAAGCTTTAGCAGAAGCCAAACATTTTATGTGCAAGAGCCAAATACATATACTTAGGCTCTTTCTACAGTCTTCTCTACTGTAACTTTGCTCTCTCTCTCTCTCTCTCTCTCTCTCTCTCTCTCATTGATTTTTCTCTGATCTATCTCTCCCTTCCCCTCCTTCTGCTTCTTCTTATATTTGTGTATATATTTAGTCCCTTTAATAGTTAAATTGGCTTCTTAATGAATTTTTGCAGTCTATAGTGCTTCCAGATGGCGATGGATTCTAATGTTGCTGCCGTGACTTCAGATGAAGTGTCGAAGAATCCAACAGAGGATTCGAAGTATGTAAAAGTTCATTTGATTGGTTATCCGGTTGGGAGAAAGATCAACCTAAAGGCACATGACAATTATGAGTCCTTCTCTCAGGCCATTCAGAAGATGTTTGACAACTTATTCTCAGGTCCCTTAATTCTTTTCCCTCAATCTATATATAGATGTGAACCTTAGAAATATACTTGATTAAGTACAATATCACTTAATCAATATCAAAGGATTCTCTTTGTTAGTGTACTTTTAGTTGCATATGCATTCTGCATGGGGAGATATGTGGTATTTATTTTTTTAGGCATTTGAATCTTATTGGTGTGCATATGCATGGATCTAACTATGTATGATGTAGGATCTTGCTTTCATCTCAAAATTAACTCAACTTTTTTGGCTTAATATAGTCACTTTAAAAGTCTAACTAAATCAGAAGGTAGAAGAATTCAAAAAAGTTCGATTTAATCCAAAGAGTTAGATATATTCAACAAATAAGATTTACACGAGTCAGATCAGATGCCTAAAAAACAAACACCAGGTTAGAACATACACCTTTTCTTTTAATGAAATAATCAACAGGAACCCCATCTAAATGCAACATATACGTTTTACCCTATTAAAACATGTCAAACTTTTTCTAGGGTTTTTATTGGAATTTGTCATCTGATGTTAACAACTCATTTAAAGGTCTAATATTAACAAAAAAAAAAAAGAAGAAAGAAACTCAATTGAAAATTTTCTCTTCTTAAATGAACCTAATAATCAAGTTTTTTATTCCTTAGTATGATTTCTATAGGGATCTATAACCTTTTGAAACTCTTCAAAATATATATGAACTTTAGAACAATTTTCTCTTTGTTAAAGCAACTTTTCGATTCATCGATACAATTCAAACTTTTAAATATGTTTAAGCTTTGTTTAGTTTCTTGTAGAAATCTATAAATATGAAACCAAATCGATCCATTTGAAAAAGTTCCTACATATATATATATTACTCTTTGTTCTTGTATAAATGTAATGCTTATTAATGTATATATCTATCATCCTATACATTATGATTTTAATCTTTTCAGTTAATTATTCAATGTTGATTCAAGAAAATGCTGGAGAACCAAAAGAGATTCTAACCAAAAAACATCCACTCCTAATTTATGAAGACGACCAAGGGGACCATATTCTTGTAGGCGACGTGCCATGGGTGTAAGTTCTTCCGTAAAGAGCTTGATTAAGTTTTTTTTCTTCTACATATATCTATTTTTGTTGTTGTTGTTTTTAGTTTATATTAATTTTTATTGTGATTACATATTAGTACATGTTGGTGGATGTAATTTTAAATTATCAGAACTGTTATATATGAGTTATAAGATTCTAATGGACTAAAGCTAATTTTGCAGCATGTTCGTAAGTTCAGTGAAAAGGCTTTATATTGTTAGTTGCCCTAAAAAACAAGCAGCATCATCAGGTAATGTACAATAAGTCTTTTATCTTTGAGAGGGTTTATGGTTTTCTTGTTATTTTTTTAGATCTAAATCCTAAAAAATTGAACAGTTTTTAGTATTTTGATTGTCTTTTTAAAAAAAAAAAAAAAATTTACCACTTAATTTGGACTTTCTCTCAAATTTATTGATAAAGAGCTGAAGAAGCAGTAAGTCTATTTAGGCATAATTTAGACCTAATAAAAGACAACTTTTAAAATTCGATAACGATAACTTAATACTTATACTGCAAATATTTGTGATTTATTACAGGGACTGCAAGCCAGGGAGGGGAGGCCTCATCAAGATGAGTTGATTATTCCTATATTATCAACTACAATGGAAGAACTACCGAAAAAACTAAACATGTTACTTAGTTAATTTGCTTACATATTTCTAGTATGTTGGGTTCTCTAAATTATGAAATGAATGTTAAACTGTGTGATGGATTTTCTTAATAATTGTAGAGTTGTGTTGATCCTAGTTTTTTTTTAATTTTATGTTCAATTATCTTCTTCAATATTTGCGTTTAAGTAAAATTGTAGTCTGTTTGGACAAGGGATTTTAGGGAGGGATTTTGTGGGGATTAGGAATTTTGAGGAAAAATATAACATAATTTTTCCACCAAATCCCTGGTCCTCACAAAATTCCTCTCCCAAATCCCTTGTCCAAATAGACTATCAGTAATAAGTTACAGACCCATTCTTTTAATTTCACGCTCGAAGTTAATGTCAAATAAACCCTAAAATTCGTAAAAGCTTCATTTAGCTTTTAGAGGTGTTCGGTTAATAAATACTACATGTCATCTACATGTGTGTTGCATTTTAATGACATTGTTTTTCTATTATATGTAGAAAATTATTTTTTTGATAAATAATTAAAAACTGCTATGCAATCTCAATTCTATGTTCTATTTATGGTTGATTGAATTTCAATACAAATAAATTTGTGAAAAGAGAGAAATATTTGATTAGCTAGTTATGTGCCAAGTAAAGGAGTCACTTCTGCTCGTGCATTCGATTGTTAGTGAATAAATTCTCTCAATAGCAAATTCCGTTTCTATGCAATCCAGATTCCACATAATGAGTATTCCTCCTGAAGCCCCTACCGATGGCAAGTCTGACCAGACATAATTTCGAGAACCAGTGATTTCGATTATATCGTTGAATTCACACTTTGACATCTTCGTCTCTTGTATTGTGATTAAATCTGGTTTGGAGTACCGTATTAACCTCCTGACAGCCCTTTTCTTTCTGGAGCATAAGCCCCGGACATTCCACGAAAGGATTTTTGGATTCATTCTTGAACTAGTCGACCTTTCCCTCTTGAAGGACGAGAAACTCTAGCAGACAGGGAGAGGGCTTCGGATAGGGAAACATCTAGACGCTTGGATTCTCTTGAAAGCTTTGATGAAATAAGAGGTTGCTGGCGGCTGAATCCAGGTGGGGAGTTGCACGGGCTTTCTGGAGAAGTGTTTTCGCAAACCATATTTGCGGTGATTTGTGAAAGGTTTTTCTTGAGAGTGTCTGAGATGGAGTCCATTGACAACGATCTTTGGATTTGTGGATGATTGTAATCTTGATCTGGATCTTCTTTGAAAAGATTTGCCATATCCTGCAATGAGACATCTTAATCATTAGAGATATGAATAGGGATTGGTGATCTCTTATTGAGAATGAATGCAAGAGATTCAGAGTCTGAGTTTGAGTTAGAATGATCTTCTATCTCATCATCAATTAGTAGCAGGTTTTTGGATGATTGAAAAGCATCTTCTTCTCTTTCAAGAGCGTTGTCGAAGTCAATTTTGTCCACTGGTCCATCAGCTGCTAACAAATTTGAGAGTACTGCATATGAAAGTTTATGATTGATGGAGAAGGAGATACCCGATTCTTGCCCCAAATCAATAAGACGTGAGATTTCCTTGTGAAGACATTGTACTTGTTGTTGGCTGAAATTGATGGTTAGATTTCCTTCGGCTGGAGGTGCAATAGTCGGTGGGGGTGAAGATGGATAGAGAGTTATCAGTGAAGGTGGAGGTGTTGTAGTCGGTGGAGGTGTAGGTGGATGGTGGGTGTAGGATGGGGGATATTGTAGGCTATTGTTGGCGGATCGCGATAAAGGATTAGGGTTCAGATTGTGGTTGTGAATTAGGTTTATGGTCGATTGGGTCTTTAGGGCAACCCTAAGAGGTGGATGCCAGGGTATTGGGAATGGTGCTGCTTGAGGGAGTGCATATGTGAGGTGTTGTGTGATCTGTAGAGCTGGGTTAGGGATGATCACGTGTCCAAAAGAGAGGTTTGGCTGGGAAAAGGTTGTATTTGAGGTTTGATCAGGTGGTTCGATTGTTGTAGGGTTATTGGCAGGTTCTAGGTCAATTAGATCCACTTCATCTTCATTTATGGTCATAGTGAACGGTCCTGATGCTCTTTGTTGCAGATTATTCGCTATCTCTGGTAGACTTACGTGTTCACTTACTTCAAAGTTCGGGGGAGGTTGGCAGACCTTATGATGGGACTTGTGGTATGAGGTGTGTATTGACTCGGTGGTTGAGTGGGTTTGGGTTGAGATAACCTTCTTTGGAACCCATTTTTGATTTGGCTTTTGAGACCTTTTAGACCGGTTGGAGTTTGAATATGTGTAGGTGTCAGTTCTACTGCCCCTATGTGAATGTTGAGTTGTCGAATTAAATGCATTATTCCGTTGATTTTTCCGTTGATGATAATGGTCAAAATTTTTGTGCATTCGTTTAGCATTCTTCGTGTCTGGTTTAGGACCCGGATCCGACTTTCTTTTACCCAACGTTGATTTGCAACTCCCGGATGAGCCATATCGATCGGACGATGTGTCGGCCGGTAGTACTGAGATTAAATTCTGGTCCCAAAAAGGGTCTAGAGGTTGGTTGAAGTCTACCTGCACAGCTATCCCAAACTCACCTTCCTCTATTTTGAGTTGGATCCAACGTGGGATTGAGTTGATACCCTGCTTGTTTCGTATCACAACTCTGATTGCTGATAGATCATTAAGTTCTCTAGTCTCATGAGAAATAGATGCAAGTTCCCCACAGAAGGAGGATAAATGTTTGATGATATTGCATGACCAGAAGGTCTGTCGAACCCATAAAAAGCAACTCTATAGTGATGATTGTTGGTGGGAAGATTGAGTTTTAATTGCGACGGAATCCATTTTTGGATTGTAATAGTATCTTCCTTGAAAGGGGCTTTGAAGTTTGTTCCAATGCATGCCTTTGTTTCTTTCGAATTAAGGAATGCAATTACACAATAATTATCAAGAGGCATTAAGTCAAATTGAGAATTCGATGCCAAGGCTGACGCAATCGATTCTCCAGCTTCGTCCCATGAGAAGATAATTTGTGACGAGTTGCAAAGATAAGCGTTGTTCCATCTTGATCGAAGTTCAGGGCAGACCGAAGGTTCTGGTAAGTGCCTAATCGTGAGGGTGTGTTTTAGGTGGGATGATGAGGTAGTTGCAGATAAGTTGTATGATGCTTTGTTGCAGGGGTATGTAAGGATTTGGGGTGGATTTGCATGCTCAGATTGGTGTGCTGGATTTGGATGACGCTGTTTCCATTGATTTCCTGTGGGTGTATTGGCAGCAGCAGTGGGTTTGGGGTATTTGGTGGGTTGCGGATTTGTCGATTTGAAGACGGTTTCGAGCATGTCGCATTAGGCAGTTGCTAGTTTCGACCAACCCTCACAGTAGTTTCCAGGGGGAATATAGAAATTACAGAGGACTCCTTTGCCATCTAGGCGTGATAGAGTCATATGGAGATAGGGTCCCCTGTTGTTTCTCTGTTTTTGAATGATGCACCATACTGGAGCGTCGAAGATCTTCCATAGATCATTCCCTTCAGGACCACCTTTAATGGCCTCGATTAGGATATCCTTGAAACCAGTAGCTACCTTCTCCGTTAAAGCACCAAAAGATTTCCGATTGTTACTAGCTTCTGTAAAAATAATATGATTCCGAGATTTAAAGGATTGAGTGTGGAAGGAAAAGTTCTTCCTATCTATGATGATGAAAGCATTATGGGTTTTGTTCGGGTTTGGAGGGGTAGTAGCCATTGGTATGTAGTATTTAAGTAACAGGTACTAGGAAGGAAACATGCTTCAACTGAACAGAGACGGTGATCGGCATAATTGTGTTTTTGGACAAAATGGGTTTTTTGCAATCGTGTCTTCTATCTGATCTTATGAAAGATCATGATTATTCATGCCTCAATATGGAAGCGCCTGGGGTGGGACTTGGCCGCCGGGTAGGCGTGGCCGTGGGGATTGGTTGGCGGTTGGAGTGGGTGCACTAAAAAAATAACAGGCTTTTGCTACGGGGTTTTTGTGACGGCCTAAAAAAACTTTAGCAAATGGGGGGTCATTTGCTACGGATTACAGAAACCGTAGCTAGAGCAGAGGTTTTGCTACGCCCTTGTCATTCTATTGCTACAACTTAATATGTAGCAAATAAAGTTACTAGCTTTATACTTTTCTGAAGGATGGAGAGGTCTTTTGTGTCGACTTTAATTCCATAGTAGATAACCCTCAAGTGCTACGGTTTTTTAAAAATTTAGTCGTAGCAATTAGGTAAAATATTTTACCCGCGGCTTAATTCACTCGATTTCGAAGCGCGAAATTTTTTGCGCAAATATTTTCAGCAGAAGCGACGGCCCAATCCGTCTCAAAAGACCCAAAAGTTCGACCATAACCATTTCCCAGTTTTTTTCGTTTTTAACTTTTGAAGCCCTAGTTACACCAGACGAGAGAGAGCGGGGGTTAGAGCCCTAGCTAACGAGAGAGAGAGAAGAGGTTGGAGCCCTAGCTACACCAGACAATCGAGCGAGAAGACAAAAGCCTTCTCTGTTCGTTGAACCCCTTCTCCTCTCATTCTCACCCTCTCCTTCTCTGTTCGTTGAAGCCCCCATCAGGTGCGTCTCTCTCTCTCTCTCTCTTTCTCTCTCTCTCTCTCGCGTCTCTCGGTTTCTCTCTCTCTCTCTCGCGTCTCTTGGTCTCTCTCTTTCTCGCGTCTCTCTGTAACACTTTCTTCTTTTTTTTGTTTTGTCTTGGGTAACCCAAAATTGATAGCTCAACAGATCGAAGCCCCCCTTTCTCTGTTCGTGAGGAAGATTGATTGAGAAAAAGTGAGACAGATAGAGAGAGAAAGATGAAGAGAGACGTTATCTCTCATTCATTTACTAAACCAGCAAGATAAATGTACAATTCTTTTTGTTATTTTCTCTGTTTTTAATAGAAAAAATTGATGGGTTTTGTTTCTGATTGTGTTTAAATTGATGGGTTTTTTTAAACTTCTAGTGTTAAAGGTGAAACTTTTTTGTGTTTTGTTCTTGTAATACTGAAACTCAGTAAGGGATTTTAAGTGGGTTTTATTCTTGGATGCTTTTTAGGATGAATTTTGACTAAATGGGTTCTTATTTCAAAAGAAAAAGGGGAGCTGAAGTAATGCGAACATCTTGTACCATGTTGTGGGATTGTAAATCTATATTTCTGTGTTTGTAGATTATATTGAATCTTGAGTAGTTTGTTCAAAACTTGGTGCTGAATCTCAACTATTAGTTCTTGACTTCTTGTTACTATCTGTTCCTTCAATTGAGAACCTCAAAAATGGTTTGTATATAATAAGTTCTTGAAAATTGACATCTTTCCTTCTTTTTCTTGTTCACTCTTTCACTAGCTTGATAATGTATCTGCTGGGTTTATTGAGTGGAAGGGGTTGATGAAAGATTATTGGGCATGATTCAGCATGTATTGCAGCCGTGCTGGTAATATGGAGGAAGCATTTGCGGATTTCTTGTTTGGTTCTCTACCTAGTAAAAGCAGGACATGTCTTAGGTATTTATGCTATGGTTGCCTTTGGTTTGGTTATCTATTTGAATTTTTGAGCTAGAGTTCTTGTGTGCATTTCATGGTTTTCATTGATGTATCTACTAATAGCATTTTTTTTTCTCTCAGATTTTTGTGAAGAATGGTCCTTATGGGCTCTATGTACAGCTTGGTGAAGATAGGAAGGGATATTCACCAAAAAGAGGCCATGTTTTCGGGGTATTTATGATATTTTTAAATCAATAAGTTTTTTGCCTATATTTGAGTCGGAATTGTTGGAGCTTTGACTGATAAGTATAGCATTGACATAGTGTCAATCTTTGGAGTGCTAAAATTAACACAAATAGATTCGTAGATATACATAACAATATTAATACAGATACACAATCTTGTTGTAGCTATGTATATGTTCATATTTTCTATTATAGGTAACACAAACATGGTTCTAATATGTTTTATTCTTTTTTCTTTCCTTGCATGTGAAGCTCATTTTGGATGGGAACTTGGAAGTTGTGAAGAAGAAAGTTAGCTCGTCGGGATGAACTTGAAAGTAAGAAACCTTTATTTTGGATGGGATGACTCGTATGTAGTTTGTTCGATCAAAACTTAGGACTTTTGAATACATCAAGTTCGATAGTGCACCTTCTTTAATTAGGAATTCTACTTATACTTTGTGGAAAATTTTAGGATTTCATGTTCATACTTTACATATAGAAGTCTTTTTGGGAATAGGTGTCGAAATCTTGATGGTTTTGAAATTCGAATGAAATGTGGTTGTGCATGTATTGAATGGTTTGGTAAATTTGAATGGATGTGGATGTGAATGGATTGATGTGTGTTGATTTAGAAAATGAACAGGTCAATGAAAAGGCTTAATGGTTTGGAAATTTGGATGAATGTGGATGTGTATTTATTGAATGGTTTGGTAAATTTGAATGTGTGTATGTGAATGGATTGATGTAGATTTGTACAATGAACAGGTCATTGAAAAGGCTTATAAGCCTGGAAAAAAGGAACCAGGAAAATTGGTTTTGCAAAAAATTGACTATTTGCGACGGTTTAAATCCGTCACAAACAGTCTATTAAAGCTTTTTATATAGATGTTTTGCGACGGTGTAGAAAGCGTTGCTAAATCACGAGGATCATTTGCTACAGCCATAGAGCGTAGCAATAAACCACAAAGAGTGGCATATTTGACCCTCAATTAGCTACGGTTTGAACCGTAGCAAAAACAAGAATATTTGTTATGACTCGATAAGTCGTAGCTAAATTTCGTCACAAAAGATATTTGCTACGCCACTTAAAGCTACGCCTTAAAAGCCGTCACAAAAATGAATTTGCTACGATTTCCTCTCTTTTTGCTACGGTTTTGGACCGTCACAAAAAGCCTTAATTTTTGTAGTGGTGGCTTGTTGCTGCCTGACGATGACCGCCTATCACCTGCTATCAGTACCTTCCCTCTCCTGTGGTTGAGTTTTGTTGTTGTAAAATAGATTTAAGTTACATTAAAGAAAAATGTAAGGCAAAGAGCTAGCAGGGAAAAAGAGTGCCCAAGAACGAGATTACATTTCTAGATGATTGTAGTTGAATGTATGTCCAAATCTTCTTTTAGGGCACCCAAGTTCTTTCTTTTTCAACTTTGAATTATTAATACAAAAGAAACAAAAACAAAAAAATAGAATAAAGAAACTAGAACTCAAAGCCTAGCTTGAACTGGTTGTCTACGAAAAAACTTACTATGACTGGAAATATATATCTCACGCCCATAATATTCATGGATGATCAACTATAATGAGAGAACTACTGGAAAAATTAAGCATTTTAGTTAGTTTCTTAATAAGTTTATTTTTTACATTGCTTCCAGTTTCATCTACAGAAGGTTTCATTGCGTCCATTTCGCATATGGTATGGTGTTTTTGATTGTTTAATTTGAACTTATAATTTTAGGTACGTCGGGCTCTCTAAATGATGGAATAAATGTTAAACTCTGGCTAGTTTTATGTGTTGGATTTTCTTAATTATTGTTGAGTTGTGCCGATCCTAGATCAAATTATTTTATGATCAATTATTTTGCCGATTCATGCGTGTAAGCTTGAATAAATGAAGTAATAAGTTCTATAACCTTCTTTTTACGAAACGAAAGCACGATTTACGATTTTTTTTAGAGTAAAAAATTGAAGTTAGAGGCGTTCGGTTGATAAACAATACAAGTTGTCTGCATATGCATTGCATTTTAATGGCGTTACCTTTTATTATCTGTGGAAGAATAATATTTTGTCAAATAATTTTTAAAAAAACTATTATGCAATCCCAGTGCCATGTTCTATTTATGGTTGTAATTTTCAATAAAAATAAATTCGTGAAAGAGTGAGATCTTTAGTTAACTAGCTAGTAAAGATAATAAAATTTTGACTTAGAACCATTACAAGGATACAATTATGGGGGTAGTTGTAAATCTACTTTCTACTTTTGAAAAGAAGTGGAGAATAGAGAGATTTTAGGGAGAGATTTTCGAAGAAAGAATGACTAAATTACCCTTTCTTTCTGCGGATATAGAAAAAATATATAGGTAAAAATATCAATTTTGCTCATCTAAGTTTAACTTAAACTTTGACAAAATATAATCCTTTAAGGGACAATAAAAAATATATATAATATATATAAAATATAAAATACCACCAAAAGACAACTTTAATTATTAAAGCAAAACAAACCGATAAACTGGAACTCGAAGCCTAGCTTGAATTTTATGTTCACGGGAAATCTATTGGATTGGAAACATGTATCACGCCCTAAGGCTTACATTTGTGGGTATTCTCAAAATATTATAAGAAGGCGCGTTAAACACTTGAATACGGCCTCAATCTGCTTGTTTTTATGGTCATGACCTAGCCCACAGAGCAGTCCATATATATATATATATATGTATGTAAGCTTTTGGGTTTATGACCAACCTCTCTATGTCTTGGAACAAGATCCTGTCTAATAATCTCACTAGATTGGGCTTAGCCTGGTATACATGCAAGGATTTTAGGGATCAAATTACCATAAACTAGAGATAAACAATCAAACAAGCAAACCGAGAACGTAAAACAGAAAATAAAGCAAGCACCACAACGCACAAGATTTACGTGGTTCGGCAAGATTGCCTACATCCACGGACGACGATGAACTCTTTCCACTATAATGAAAACAAAGAAGAACAGTTACAAGGACTTACCTCACAAGCAACCCAAACTTCAAGCCTCTCAACCCTTACAAGAATTCTCTCAAAC
>MVGT01003074.1:164842-182266 GCA_002174775.1 Macleaya cordata
TTGCTTCCTCTGGGCTATGGTGTTGCCATTGCACTTTGACATATCGGATAGTCTTGTTACGGAGTTCCTGGACCTTGGTGTCCAGAATACGCAAGGGTTTCACTTCATATGAAACATTCTCACTAAGTTGCACTTCCTGCCAGTCGATGACATGTGAAGGATCTGCGTGGTATTTTCGCAACATAGAAACATGAAATACATTGTGTATTCCGGCTAGTTGTGGTGGCAAAGCGAGCCGATATGTAACTTCACCAATTTGATCTAGAATCTCGAATGGTCCTACATATCGTGGTGAAAGTTTTCCCTTCTTCCCAAACCACTTAATCTCAAGTCTAGGACTAACTTTTAAGAATACATGGTCACCTACTTAAAAATCAAGTGGTCTCCTCTTATTGTCGGCATAGCTCTTCTGACGGCTTTGTGTTGCACGTAAACGTTCGTTAATGATTCTTATTTTTTCTATTGTTTCTTGAATAACTTCTGGTCTCATAACGCTTTTTTCACTTACTTCTGCCCAACACAAGGGTGTTCTGCAAGGCCTTCCATACAACGCTTCGTAAGGCGGCATACCAATACTAGAATGATAGCTATTGTTGTAAGAGAACTCAACAAATGGCAATTGGTCGCAGTGCTCGTAACATATCTTCCAAGGTTTGTATTGTTCTCTCTGACTGGCCATCTGTCTGTGGATGGTATGCAGTGCTCATATTCAACTTGGTTCCCATTGCGTTTTGGAAACTTTCCTAGAATTTTGATGTAAAAAGAGGATCTCTGTCAGAAACGATTGACATTGGTACACCGTGCAACTTCACAATCTCCTTGACATACAATGCGCTCAACGTTGCAATGGAGCCTGTTTTCTTAATTGCCAAAAAATAAGCAGGTTTAGTAAGTCTGTCAACTATCACCTAAATGCTATCTTGACGTTGCCTAGTATTTGGTAGTCCTCTGATGAAATCCATGGTAATGAAGTCCCACTTCTATTCTGCAACTTTTAGTGATTTCAACGGTCCCACTGGCCTTTTGAGTTCTATCTTAACTTGTTGATAGATGAGACACTTTGAAACAAAAAGTGCCACATCCTTCTTCATCCCTTTCCGCCAGAATTGTCATTTTAGATCTAGGTACATCTTTGTACCACCAGGGTGTATCGAGAACGTCGATTTGTGAGCCATTGTCAGAATCTCTTTCTTCAACTTGTCATTGTATGGTACATACAATCTTCCTTTGTGCTGCAATCCACCATTTGCTTTCTGAGTCCAACCCTCTGGTGGTTCTAGTGTTCCAATCTTTGCTCGAATCTCCTGAAGCTCGGCATCCTGCATCTGTGTCTCTACCACTTGCTTAATTATTATAGGTTCCACCACAATGTGTGATAGATATGCATTTGTAGTTCCTCTTTCCACTTGGAGATCATAACCAGCTACGATCTCTAGTAACTGGATCATTGCTAATGTGCCATGATTCTTTCTGCTTAATGCATCTATTACCACATTCGCCTTTCCAGGATGATAATTTATCGAAAAGTCATAATCTTTAAGGAACTCTAGCCATCTCCTTTATCTTAGATTCAAATTCTTCTGGGTAAAAATATACTTCAAATTTTTGTGATTTGAGAAAACTTAAAACTTCTCGCCATAAAGGTAGTGTCTCCACAACTTCAGTACGAAAACTACAGCTGCTAATTCTAAATCATGAGTCGCATAATTCTTCTCATGATTCTTTAGCTGTCTTGAAGCGTAAGCCATGACCTTTTCACTCTGCATAAGTACTCCACCAAGTCCATTGTGTGAAGCATCACAATAGATTACGTATCCGATTCCCTGCTCTGGTGTGGTTAAGACTGGTGCTGAAGTGAGTCTCAGTTTCAGCTCTCCAAAAGATTCTTCGCATTCAAAGCTCCATTCAAACTTAACTCATTTCTTGGTTAGGTATGTGAGTGGTGCTGCTAGTTTAGAGAAATTCTCGACGAAAAGTCGATAATAGCCCGCTAAACCCAAAAAGCTTCGGATTTCAAATACATTATTAGGTCGTTCCCAACCTACGACTGCTAAAATCTTAGTTGGGTCTATTGCTATCCTATGTTCTAAGATAACATGCCCACGAAATAACACTTCTTTCTTCCAAAAATCATACCTACTTTTCTTAGCGTACATTTGATGCTCTTTAAGTGTTTGTAAGTCAATTCTCAGATGTTCTTCGTGTTTTCTCCGTCGTGCAGTAAAGTTTTTTTTCCTCTGTGTTTTCTTGTGCCTGAGAATATTAGATAAAAAAATATTTTCTCCATCTTCTTCGTTTGATATATTCTATTCTTCTAATGTCGTGAAAGTTTCCTAATGCCTCATCAATTTTTTTGTATGAGAAACTTCATTGTTATTGCGATGTGATGAGAATTTCTATTGTCGGGGAATACATGACTTAGTGAGAATAATCACCCAGTAGCTAACCACCTTCATCCAAATCACTTTCCTACATGGTTGCTCTGTTTTGGGTGGTCAACCAAATAGTGCCATCCTATGTAGTTGGTGCCATTAATATGAAGAGTCTACTGCTTTTCATCACACTTTTGTCGCCATCCCCTCTCTTTACTTTTCACCACTTATCCACAAAATTTCTCCTCATAATTCGTCTTTGCAATGCATACGGTGATTTGTCTCGGTATAAGTATCATTCGATATCCTTTCGTTGGTGCCGATTATTACGTAAACGTGGCATATATACTTTCAAGTTTATTCCATCAAAAAGAAAATTCTTCTAATTTTCTTTAAAGAAATATATATATATTTCCTACTAACTAATTACTTTCAACTAATCATCACCAGATGTTATATGATATGATCTCAATCGATCCGCTTCTAGGATCACATCATACTTCAATACCTCAAAAGAGACAAAACTAACCAGTAGTTCCTGATTAATCAATAATCAAGTTACGTCTTTTCTCATTTCTTAAAGAGAAGTCATATCTAATAAACTTGGAAGAAAATATAAACTTCCTACTAACTAATATGTTTGTTACCTAAAGCGACACCAACCAATTCACTTCTTGAATTGCATCATATCCTGACACTCAGAAAATAATTTATTATTTTTCTAGTCACATCATCCCCTATTATTATATCTACATACATGCAATTCTTTTATCATAATAAGGTTTTTAGTTGTTTACCCTTACCCCAAAATAAACATCACCTACTCAAATCAAACGAAAACAAAAATTTTATTTTTATTCTCGTAGAGATAAACTTAAACAAGTAGTGTATACTTACATATAATTATGTATCTTTTCTACACATAATCATTCGTACAAAGTAAATGTTTTTTTTTAATAGTACCTCAACATCAGGTATTGGAGACAATTTTAAAAGATAAGTCGGATACACCAAGAAAATAGTTTCTTTAATAAATTTTTTTTTCATACCAACACTTCTATACGTATTTTGTGTAAGTAAATCAACACTCAATAAATCATTGTATTTACAATCGATAAATCATTATACTAACATAACATATAAAGTACTTTTTTTTTAAAACATATTCCACAAGTTCCAAAAGATCTAGAGCCTAAGCTCTGATACCAAACTGTAACACCCCACTTTTCAAAACTTATAATCCAACTCAGATCATTAAACTTGAAAAGAAGAGTATTAGAAGGATACATGATTATAGGCATTGTAAGAACAAAGATTGGTAATTCTTTTTCTCTATTCCATAAAATCCAACCATAATAGGTCAACAAAATTAACTCAAAAGTGTAGTTAAAAGTTAATTCATGGTTAAATAAGTTTAACTAAAGTAAATCAAAAGGTTTATGCAAACTAATAGATGTTTTAGACATACAATAATCTGTCCCGAATCTGCATCAGGTCTGTTATTTTGTACATAAATAATTCATCTTAAATCGTTTTTAAGTCATTCCTAAACAAAAATAGACAAACATATCTAAAATATCACAGAAGAACGTTTTTCAGTTTGGAAAAAATAACATACTATAATATCGACCGTAACTGGGTCTATCCACACTGACAGCAGAAATCCAATAGCGTGATATGATGTTTTACCCTATTAAAACAAGATCATAAGTAATCCAAAAATTATGAAATTTTAGGAGAAAATAACAGAGTTTATTATGAAAATAATCCAACTGACGGAACATCATCTCACTTTCATATTCATCACATTTTATCTTGCATTAGATCTCAAATCACCACACTATTCCATCATAAAATATAATTTTAAATAGATTTCATGATCTTATAAACAACGATGACAGATTTTCTTACCTACATGATTTGTTCAAAAATAATATAATCAAGAACATAGGTTTNAATAGCTCAACAAAATTAACTCAAAAGTGTAGTTAAAAGTTAATTCATAGTTAACTAAGTTTGACTAAAGTAAATCAAAAGGTTTATGCAAACTAATAGATGTTTTAGACATATAGTAATCTGTCCAGAATCTGCATCAGGTCTGTTATTTTGTACATAAATAATTCATCTTAAATCGTTTTAAAGTCATTCTAAGACTAAATGTAAATAGACAAACAGATCTAAAATATCACAGAAGAAAGTTTTTCAATTTGGAAAATATAACATACTGTAATATCAAACTCCCTTATTTCTGTCTCTAAGAATCTCTATGCCAAGAATCTTCTTAGCTGCACCCAAATCCTTCATCTCAAACTCCATATTCAATTGAGACTTCAGCTTCTCAATTTCTACCATGCTCCTAGCAGTAATAAGCATATCATCTACGTATAAGAGTAAGAAAATCAAAGATCCATTTGGTAGCTTCTTAAAATACACACAACTGTCATACAAGTTATGTGTAAACTTCTGGCCCATCATAAATGTGTCAAACCTCTTATGCCATTGCCTAGGCGATTGCTTGAGCCCGTACAATGACTTCTTTAGTTTGCACACATATTCCTCCTTTCCTGCAACAACAAAACCTTAGGGCTGTGACATGTATATGTCCTCCTCCAAAGTACCATGTAACAACGCTGCTTTGACGTCGAGTTGCTCCAACTCTAAGTCATAAAATGCCACAATAGCTAACAAGGCTTGGATTGAAGTGTGTCTTACCACCGGAGAGTAAACTTCATTGTAATCAACACCTTTCCTTTGTGCATAACCCTTAGCTACTAATCGCGCCTTAAACCGTACGCCAGTTGTACTTGGAGCTTCATCCTTTATAGTGAACACCCATTTACACCCAATTGCATTGCTTCCCTTAGGCAACTTTACAAGTTCCCAAGTCTGATTCTTGTAAAGAGAATTCATCGCCTCACCCATCGTTGCTTTCCACTGATCATAGTTCACATCCTTCAATGCTTCTTGAAAAGTGGTTGGATCATCTCCATAAGCCATCAATACATAAGCTACGATGTCCTCATAGCCATACCTAACCGGTGCCTTAATGGTTCTTTTATCCCTTCCGTCCACCAAGGATTGTACCTGTTGTTACCGAGGTTCTTCGGTTGGAACCTCTTCCTCATCCACATCTATTTTTGACGTAGAATCAAATTGAGATGTAATCTCCACCTGTACAGTATCACCACCATTGTTCTCCACCTAAGTTGAAGTCTCTTTGCTAGGGTGTAGCAAAGCTGACTCATTAAATATCACATCCCTACTGATCACAACCTTGTGGTTTTGTGTACACCACAATTTGTATCCCTTGACTCCTTCTTCATAGCCAATGAAAATGGCCTTCTTCGCCCTTGGATACAACTTACTTTCCCTAACATGATAATAAGCAGGACAACCAAATATTTTAAAGGAATCATAAAAAGCAGGTTTACCGGACCATACCTCGATAGGTGTCTTCAACTCTATGGCTGCACTTGGTGATCTGTTGATGATATAGCACGCCATATTTACTGCCTCAGCCCAAAATTCATTACCCAAACCCGCATTGGATAACATTTACCGTGCTCTTTCCATAAGGGTCCAGTTCATCCTTTCTGCTACCCCATTTTGTTGAGGTGTCGCTTTCACTGTAAAGTGCCTTACTATACCTTCACTCTGATAATACTCCATCCATGGGTCATTTTTATACTCCCACCATTATCCGACCTAAGTCTTTTAACCTTCTTGCCAGTCTGGGTCTCAATCATAGTCTTCCACACTTTAAACTTCTCGATGACTTCATCCTTTGTCTTCATGATGTATAACCACACTCTCCTGGAAAAATCATTAATAAAAGTGACAAAATACCTCATACCTCCCTTGGACACTTCTTTAGAAGGCCCCCACACATCAGAATGAATGTAGTCCAAAGTACTTTTGGTACGATGAACGCCTTTGCCAAACTTCACTCTATATTGTTTTCCATAAACAAAATGCTCACAGAAACTAAGTTTGACCTCCTTTAATTTATCAAGTGCTCCTTGCTTGCACAACACATCTAGCCCCTTCTCGCCCATATGCCCCAGTCGTATATGCCATAGCTTTGCTTGGCTAGATTCTTCATCATCTTCGGTACCCACAGTAGATCTACCTACTATCGTACATCCCGAAAGAAAATACAGATTTCCCTTCCTCTCCCCTTGAATTACTAACCTTGAGCTTGAATCTACAACCTTTAGAAATCCCCTTTCAACCACAAATTTGTAGCCCTTGGACTCTAACGCACCGAGTGAGATCAAGTTCTTCTTCAATTCAGGAATGTGCCTAACCTCAGATAAGGTTTTCACCTTACCCTCATCGGTCTTGATTTGATCTGTTCCTATGCCAACGGTCTTGCAAGCATAGTCGTTGCCAAGCAAAACCGAACCACTATCCAACTCCCTGTAAGAAGTGAACAAGTCCCTATTGGAATACATATGATAAGAACAACCAGAATTAAGAATCCATACCTTTTGATGATCACCCGTCGTGACCGTCAACACCACTCCTGCATCTGACTCATCCTCAGCTACTGCTGCTTCCGAACTTGGTCACTCTCCGTCCCTAGGTTTTAGCTTGGGACAATCTCTCTTCATGTGCCCTTTCTTATGACACTAATAGCATTCAATCTCTTTCTTGGCCTTTCCCTTTCCAAATTTTTTATTTTTGGACTTCTTCTCATTACCATTTACAAACAAGCCTGCCGCTTGATTGTTCTCTCTTGCATCCATTTTTCTGAATTCATCTCATAAAAGAGCTGATGTAGCCTCTTCTAACTTGATCCTTTCCTTTGGACCCAGGATTCCTTGAACAAACGGTTCATACGAGTCGGGAAGAGAACATAGTAGTAACATAGCATGTGCCTCATCAGCCACTACTTCACCCACATTCAATAACTCACAAATCAATTTGTTAAAATTATTAATGTGCTCGTTCATAGTCGTACCTTCCTTATACCGAAAACAATACAATTGCTTCATCCGAAACAACTTACTTGATAGAGATTTCGTCATGTAAAATTTCTCCAACTTTGTCCATAATGATGCAGCTGATTCCTCATGCATCACTGTGTATGTGACCTCCCGTGCCAAACACGATCGAATCACACTACAAGCCTGTAAATCATATTCTTCCCATTCATCGTACTTCATGTCCGTTGGTCTTCCCTACAAGGCCTTGTGCAAACCTTATTGAATCAATGAATCCTTCACTTGGACTTGCCACAGTCTAAAATTTATCTTCCCATCAAACTTCTCCACATCGAACCTAGAGTTCGTAACCTTCACATGTTTTGATGCCATCTCAAGAAAGAATTAAAAAATCCCTAAAAGCTCTGATACCAGTTTCTTAGGATTTTAGGGATCAAATTAACCACAAACTAGAGATAAACAATCAAACAAGCAAACCGAGAACGTAAAACAGAAAATAAAGCAAGCACCACAATGCACAAGATTTACGTGGGGCGGCAAGATTGCCTACATCCACGGACAACGATGAACTCTATCCACTATAATAAAAATAAAGAAGAATAGTTACAAGGACTTACCTCACAAGCAACCCAAACTTCAAGCCTCTCAACCCTTACAAGGATTCTCTCAAACCCTCCTTATTGAAAGCTCTCACAAATATTGCTCTCACCTGTCTCTCTATCTTCAGACTCACAACCCTTTTAAGAGATCTCACACTCTCAATGTTATTTTCTGAATACTTTAAGCTAAGACCCTATTCCTATATTTACAACCTCCAATAGGTATCCCAATCCTAGAAGGAAAAGGGAATCCTAACTACATATGAAAAAGGAAACCCACCTAAAAATAGCAGTTCCCCCAAAACAAGAGAAAAGAAGTATTCAAAACCTTGTGGGGCTCTTATTTAGTATCTTACTAAAATATCGACAAACTAACAATACATTCATGCCCAACTCATTTGTCGACCTAATTGTAGGCACTAGATATACAACACCTCAATCCTCAACAATAACAGCATTAAATCGATCTAGGGCTTTGGTAAACATAAAACCCTAAATCGATTAGAAAAAAAAACCTGGTAAATTGAAAACCTAGTTCGAATATGATGCTTCTGACCAAAGTAAATCATAAATCGAAAATGAAAAATAGAGCAACAGAAATGGAGAAGAGAGAGAAAAATCGATTTGAACCTGTAAATGGACGAATCCCTATGTGATTCTCCTTCAATCAGCTGAGCGCATAGGAGAGAGATTGAACTTGTAACGAGGGACAGAGAGATGATGAAGAGAAACGAGGAGAAAGAGATAAAGAAGATAAAGAGTTTTGTTTCGGGGAGCGGGAGTGAAATTATGAGCGCCAAGTAAAAAATAATCGCGGGGTCCCAAAAGTTTTTCTATTCCACGTCTAGTTATCACGTTTTTAAATGTGATTAAGTTTTTATCATTAATATTTCGAATTATTCTCACGAGTAGAGCTGTTTGTTATAGTTATAAACGTGATAATGTTAATCACGTTTATAACCGTTACAAACCCAAAAAACAATGTGTTACAAAACTCCCATTCTGGTGTAGTGAATGCTAGAGCAAGTAAAGAACTTTATTACTTACCAAAATATACATCCATTTGTTGGACTTAGGTCATCCAACGATGACTATAGCGGATCAGTTGCACATCGGTGCAATGTAAAATAATTTACAAAAATTGAATTGAAAATGGAGATGAGGTACATAGAGAATTAAAAAAAAAATTAATGCCAGGTGGTGAGGTGTCCCTTGGGCTTGCCTGGTTTTAAATCTAAAACAAACCAAATAATACCAGGCGGTGTCCCTTGGACCGCCTGGTAAAAGGATAATTTTTTTTTTAAATCTTAAGATTTTTGTTGTATAATTTTAAAGTACATGATTTTTGTCTACATAATGCAGGTCTCACATGGTGATGATCCAAGAGTTGATTTTTGAGGAGGATACTCACTTCAACATTTAGATCATTCCTACAAATAATCAGTCAATTCTAAAATTCATATCACCATAAAAAATTTAATTGAACTCAACGGTTTTTTATTGAGTAGTGATGATCTTTTTACCGTTCATTTAAAATTAACTTTTTATATAATATAAAAGCTAAAAAAAAGTCTAGTTTTTTCTAAAGATGATCTAAATGGCGATATGAATATCTTATTAAAAAATCAACTCTTGGATCATTTCCTTGTAGGACCTGTAATATTTAGATATGAACTACATACTATAAAGCTATACAACAAAAAGTTTATGTTTTTAAATAAAATAAACAAAATTGAAAAAGTGTGGGGCGGGCAGCCTGCACACCGCTTGGTGCCAGGCGCCCCCCCCCACACTGCCTAACACATTTTGAGAATAAAAAAAAAAGAAAAGAAAAGAAAAGAAAAATAATTGGGCTTGTAGCCTGGACACCGCCTGGTGCCAGGCACCCAACCCTCATGCCGCCCAACGTAGGACACCCACCCTGTGCACCACCTGGCTATAAATATGCATATCCATTTTGCATACATGTATATATAGCTTATGCTAAGCTTCCATGAGGTAAAATGTATAATACACTCCTATCAATGTGCAACTTTTTTTGCATATTTACCTTAAAAATTGAACCGTTGTGGATGCCCTTAGTAAGATAACTTTGACTGCACAATTACTATTGGCAGACTCTAAAGTGGTCAAACCATTCAATGGAGGAATAATCTCAAGAAATTTTTTTGCAAGAAACCATTGGGGTCTTTCAATCCTTTAAAATACCATCAATCAATTCTTTGGAAAGTATAACAACAGAATTGATCATACCTATTTTTTTAGTTTTAAGATGAAAAAAAAAGATTTTAGAAATTGTTATGAGGCAGGTGGCTGATCCACCGATTACCTAGGTGGCTGATCCATCGATTAGCTTGACACATCTTGGTTGATGTGTCAAGCGTATGAATTAGCATGCCTACATCTTTCTCTTTTCTTCATGTATATATATGTGTTTTGCTTAGTGTAATCAGTAAGATAGATTTACAAGTTATGGAAGTAATACGTACAGAAGCAAGTTTGTATGAGTTGAGTTTACAGAGAGATATATGTATCTTGTACGAATGTGTTTTAGTAAACAAGAGATATTCTCTTCCTCCTCTCTCTTGTCATATATTGTGTACCCAGAAATCATAACACGTTATCAACACGAGTCTCTACCACTCTCCAGATCAAGACCTCGACATTTTGTGATAAACCCGAAGCTTCTGGGCATCTCACAAAATCAGAAAGGTATACTTGTGTTGTCTTATTTTCAATGTCGAATCTAACGAACCTTAAGTTTGTTGCTTTAGATATCATTGGAAACAACTATCTTTCCTGGGTCCTGGATATGGAACTCCATCTCGCGTCTAAGCAACTCGAAGATATTATCCGAGAAGGAAATCAGTCGACAACAGAGAGTCGTACTGCTGTTGCCACTATTTTCATTCGGCACCACATCCATGAGGGACTTAAATCTGAATATTTGACGGTGAAAGATCCGTTAGTCCTCTGGAACTATTTAAAGGATCGATTTGGCCACTTGTCGATGGTCATACATCCAGGTGCTTTGAATGATTGGAGGAACCTGCAGTTGCAGGATTTCAAATCAGTAACAGAATATAATTCGGCTTTATTCAGAATAACCTCGCAGCTGAGACTATGTGGTGATACTGTTACTGATGCGCAGCTGCTGGAGAAAACCTTCAGCACTTTCCACACCTCTAGTGTGTTGTTATAGCAGCAATATAGAGAGCGTAGGTACCAAAAATATTCTGAATTAATATCCTGCCTTCTAGTTGCTGAGAAGAATAACGAATTATTGTTATTGAACCATGAGGCCCGTCCCATTGGTTTTACGTCTGTAACTGAAGCTTATGCAGCGACTGCTTCAGGACAAGGACGTGGACGACCTGGTTATAAGGGTAGGCGTGGTAGACGCTACCGACGGAATAATTCCGGGAAGTGGAATAATCCAAATCCTGCTACACAAAATCCCCAGAAGAGGGATAACACTGATCCCCAGTAGAGGGATAGAGGCAAAACGAAGCAAGGAAAAGGGAGAGGTTGGAATAGACCCCCTAGAGATGTAACCTGCTATCGTTGTGGCATGAAAGGACACCTGGCGCGTAATTGTTATACGGCCGAGCAATTAGTCAATTTGTATCAGGCTTCATGTAAGAAAGCCAAAACTGATGCCGAGACAAATTATATTTATAATGGTGTTCCCACTGATGATACCCACCTGGAACTGTCCAATTTGTTTCTCGATCTAGAAGGAGAGGATGTAAGCAAACTAATTGGGGGTGAGTATGTTCACACTAATTAGAGTTTTGCTATACAATTGGGGAACGAGTTTGTTCATACCAATTGTACTACTTTTCTTGTACTACTTTTCTGTACTACTTTTGTTTATAAATAATATAAGTGTTTTGTGTATATACTTATACTTGCTTTATTTTTAAAGGATATGGACTCAAACAGAGGCATATCCCGAGATATTGATCCAAGCTGAGACATATCCAAACAAACCAATATGGCGAGGATGCTTGTCTAGCAGACAGTGCTACGACCCATACAATCCTCCGTGATAGTAAATTTTTCACGAGCTAATATTATGCTCCCGGGTGGTACAATACTTGATATTGACGATGCTTTGTATTCCTTCAGATCCAAGAGAGATTTGTTGAGCTTTAAAGACATACGTCGTAATGGATACCACCTTGAGACAGTGAATGAGCATAATATGGAATACTTGTGTATTACCTCCACTGTCTCACATCAAAAACGTATATTAGAGAAGCTCCCAGCTCTCTAATCTGGTTTGTATCATACGATGATAAGAAGGGTTGAATCTTATGCCGTCTTGAACCAGAAGTTCAATGACCCGAAAGCGTTTATGCTTTGGTATGACTGACTTGGTCACCCGGGTTCTACTATGATAAGTAGAATAATTCAAAACATGCAGGGACATTCATTATAGAGCAGGAAGATTCTGATGTCCAAAGATTATGCCTGTGCAGCGTGTTCCCTGGGTAAATTGGTGCTTAAACCATCTTTAACCAAGGTCGTTGTTGAATCCTCAGCTTTTCTGCAACGAATTCAGGGAGATATTTGTGGGCCTATCCATCCCCAATGTGGACCATTCCGATATTTTATGGTCTTGGTGGATGCTTCTGCGAGGTAGTCGCATGTTTGCCTATTATCCACTCGCAATGTTGCCTTTGCACGTTTACTCGCTCATATTATATGATTACGTGCACATTTCCTTGAATTCCCCATCAAGTCTATCCGTCTTGATGGAGCTGCCGAGTTAAATCTCAAGCTTTTGAAGCTTATTGCCAAGCAGTTGGCATCGACGTAGAGCATTCTGTTGCTCACGTTCATACACAAAATGGTCTGGCAGAATCATTTGTGAAGCGTCTTCAGCTCATTGCTTGGCCTATGCTTATGAGAACTAAGCTACCAGTTGCAGCCTGGGGACATGCCATTTTAAATGCAGCTGCATTAGTTTTGATTCGTCCGACTGCATATCATTTATACTCTCCTATGCAGCTTGTTATGGGTCACCAACCAACCATTTCACACTTGCGTGTATTTGGTTGTGTTGTGCAAGTTTCTATTGCCCCTACGCGACGTACCAAGTTTGGTCCTCAGCATCGGCTAGGAATATATGTTGGCTTTGATTCACCTTCTATTATTCGTTATCTTGAGCCAATGACAGGTGATGTTTTTACCGCCCATTTTGCAGACTGTCATTTTGATGAGACAGTCTTCCCGTCATTAGGGGGAGACAATCCGTCATCAGTAGAACGACGTGATTCGTCGTTAGAAGAACGGCATGTAATTTCCTGGATCACACCATCTATGTCTCATCTTGATCCTCGTACCAATGCCTGTGACATTGAGGTGCGGAATATTGTTCATCTTTAGGAAATTGCCAATGAAATGCCTGATGCATTTAATGACGCTGCTAAAGTTACCAAGTCATATATACCTGCTGCAAATGCTCCAGCGAAACTTGATGTCCTGGAGAGACATGCTATAAGAGCTGATGTCCCGAGAGGGCATGTGACCTCAGTAGGACAACTTGCAGCAAATGAGTCGCCTAATGCACGCCAAAAGCGTGGGAGACCTCTTGGTTTGAAAGATTCTGTTCCCAGGAAGAGGAAATGCCAATCAATAAATGTAAATACTCCCGGAGAGAGTATCATTGAACGATCCACATTCTCTGATGATATGCCTCTTGAAGAAGGCAAATCTCCAGGAGAGGGACCGGTACAATCCCCAGGAGAGGGAAATGAGGAAATCTCTATAAATTATGCATGTACCGGAGAAATGTGGAATCGCAATGAAATAATTGTCGACGATATTTTTTCCTTCTCAGTAGCTACTGACATCGTCACAGAGAATGATGACATTGAGCCACGCTCTATAGAGGAATGTCGACATAGAACTGATTGGGCATATCAGAAGCTCTTGCGCTCTACCCTCTGTCATTGATGTTCTAACAGCCATTTTTGAAGACAATGTTGCATGTATATCACAAGTCAGAGAAGGCTACATCAAAGATGATAGAACCAAGCATATTTCGCAGAAGTTATTTTATTCTCACCATCTCCAGAAGAACTGTGAGATTGATATCCGACAGATACAATCCTGTGAGAATTTTGATGATCTATTGACCAAGTCTCTGCCTATGGCGATGGTCAGAAAACTGGTTTATGGTATTGGTATGAGACGGATGTATCATCAAACGGACTGACTTGAGTGCCTGCTCTATCAGGGGGAGTATTTTACTGCCTATTTTGTCTGACTGGACCTTATCGCGTTGTACTCTTTTTCCTTTGTCAAGGTTTTGTCCCTCTGGGTTTTCCTTGCCAAAGTTTTTAATGAGGCAGCTTATGCGAGTCCAGAACTCTTCTAGGTCTTTGTACTCTTTTCCTTAGCTCAGGTTTTGTCCCTCTGGGTTTTCCTGACAAGGTTTTTAATGAGGCAATTATCATAGAATGGTGGACATCCAAGGGGGAGTGTTATGAGGTTGGTGGCTGATCCACCGATTACCTAGGTGGCTGATCCATCGATTAGCTTGACACATCTTGGTTGATGTGTCAAGCGTATGAAGTAGTATGCCTACATCCTTCTCTTTTCTTCATGTATATATATGTGTTTTGCTTAGTGTAATCAGTAAGATAGATTTACAAGTTACAGAAGTAATAAGTACAAAAGTAAGTTTGTATGAGTTGAGTTTACAGAGAGATATATGTATCTTGTACGAATGTGTTATTAGTAAACAAGAGATATTCTCTTCCTCCACTCTCTTGTCATATATTGTGTACCTAGAAATCATAACAAAAATATTTTTTTTTCCATTTTGAACTACAACTCGATAACTGTGTATGCCTAAGTTCATGGGTCCAACTCGGTGACAGGACACCGATTCTGTTTGTAGACACTATTCAGTGGATTACAACCGAGTTATGTTCTAAGTCAGCCATATTTAGTCGATTTACATATGCTGAATCGGCCATATTTTGCATAGTTATACCAAAACTTCATTGAATTTCAAGCAAAGATACTAGACCAAGCAACGGGTTAAGGTTAGGATCGACCCTAGTCGGGTTGGCGGGTTAACGGGTCAAAGATTGCTCAACCCTAACCCTAACTCGTTTAATAAATGGGTCAGTTTTTCAAACCCTAACCCTAGGGGGTTGGCCCTAATGGGTTTGCGGGTTAGCCCTAACTATAATCTAAAAAATTTAAAGACCATTTATTACTCATTAATTATTATTTTAAACTTAAAATTTATTAATTAAATTAAAAATTTTTAAATTTATTAGTTCAAATATTAAATTACTAACTAAAATTTAAAAATTAAAATTAAAAATTNCACGGGTTGGCGGGTCACCCGCAGGTTGGGCGGGTTGACCCTACTGACCCGTGGGTCCAAAAATGTCAACCCTAACCCTATTAGTTTAGTTGGCGGGTGGGGTTAGGGTCGAGTTTGACGGATCGAGTTAAGGTTGGGTTAGCGGTAGGGTCACCCATTGCCAGGTCTAAAAGATACTCATCTCTATTTTTTTAAAAACTATATTGGTATTGAAGGGACTAACTTCATGTACTTAAAGTCCATCATCCATCCATTTTTTTTTGACGTCCATTATTTTTAATTTTGATTTTCATTTTATAGATTGCTTTGATTTTGGGAGGTTTCATTTGGTGGGCTGTATAAATTTTCGTTGGTCTCACTGTAAATTCTAAGATAGAGAGAGAGAAAGAAGAAGGAGAAGATGATTACGATAAATTGGTGATGATGATGAAGGAAGATTAAGATCTTGATCTAATTCACGTCCGGATATTAAATAAATGACTTGATCTAAAGAGATTAGAGTGTTTAGATAGTTGAACATGAAGTTGGCTTTGGATAGAGATTTATCGTCTTTAATGTTGAAGAGGACTCAATGCTCCATTAATTTTTTGAGTCTTTTCTAACATATGAGCTTTGGTGGTGGAGATGTTTGTAGATGAAGGTGTGAGAAAGAGAGAAGGAGAGGGTGAAAGGTTTTGGTTGAAGGATAGATTTGGGAGTGACGAGAGAAAGTGGAGGCCAAAGATTAAGAGTCAAATGATTAGTTATGGGTGATTAGAATACCGAGGGTTGCACACGGCTCGGTTTGGTTGGATTTTTTGTCAAACCCATAGCCAAACCATTAATTAATTTATGAGGACCAAAACCATACTGATGAAGGACGATTTGAGACACTTTACAATCTTAGTTTATTTATGTAAATTTATTATATTTATATTTACTAAAAATAAGTAAATTTCGTTTTTATTATTTAGGGTTTTTTGATGAAGAATGATTTGAGACAATTTACAATCTTAGTTTATTTACGTAAATTTATTATATTTATATTTAATAAAAATAAGCGAATTTTGTTTTTATTATTTAGATTTTTTTAGGAAGGTGTAGAAGTGTCTATTTTGAGTTTTACTAGATTTAAAAAGTTACTTATAGGTAGTAGATACCTTAGGGTCCAAGTTTTTAGTATTTTGGTAGGTTTATAACTTGTTATGTGGGAGTTATCTATATAAGGAGCTCCAAAAACGAAAATTAAAGTTAGTTTTTGATGATTAATGAAATTTATATTAGAGAATTGGTTCTCTTTTATTTTGTTCTTAGATTTATGAGTTATTATTGATCTTTGCCCTGCATCAGTTTGGTATCAGAGCTTCGACTATTGTCACACCCCGATTTTCGGAATTCTAAAATCCAACCGGATTCAATAAGTCCGGAAGGCGAGGTGTGAAGACTGTAAATGAAGTGTAATTTAAAGCAATGAATAAAATCGCTTACTTTCTCTTTTTGAAAGATAAACCAGTCAATTTTGTCAACATTAATTACAATTTAGTAATCAAAGTAAATTTAAAAAAAATAAAAATAAAATCTGTTGGAAATATTTTTCGTACTTAACTGCACATACTTCAGTAAAAGGGTCATAATTTCTTAACCGTAAATCCGAATTGCATAAACAAAACCATTCTGGAAAATAGATTTAAAGTTCTACAACTTCAGTAGAAATAGACCGAGCCTAATTCGGAGCATAAGATACTCAAAACTGGGTTTCAAGTTTACTAACTGATTTATACACAATCTCAGAAAAATAACTTCGAATTTCTTAAATTATCCAGAAATGATAAATTTGAAACTGAAATNAACTCTACCCAGGTCATCGAAGTGACATCGTGAGTTTCTCTGATGTTATCCCACCAGAGATTAGCCTCACCTTTGAGCATGAACGTATCGATTCTTACCCAATATTCTTCGGTAGCTCCTATGGTAATAAGCTTCTTACGGATTCCCATGAACCATCTTTCTGCATCCAGTGGGTCTTCCGTTCTAGCAAATTCGGTAGGATTTAATCTTTGAAATTCTTTCAGAATTGAGGTCGGTCGGTCTTCGGGTGCAACTGCGGCCGGAGGAGTTGGTTGATTTTGCCTTTGCATATTTGCTGCCATTCCATGTAGGATACCTACAACTTGCTC